>JARFIW010001601.1:118347-483181 GCA_036346225.1 Platerodrilus igneus | reverse complement strand
ACCGGATCGGCACTTCAGGTTATCCAGTCTCTAGACTTCATTTCGTCTAATTTTCGTCTAGCGTGGGACACGTTGTGCAAAAAAAACAATAATACACGCATGATTGTTCATAATCATGTCCAATCTTTATTCAACATCGAATCTCTTTCAAAGGAGTCACCTGACAAGCTTTCTCAAACAAACGACTTCTTATCCAAACATGTTGGTGCTTTACGCTCTTTGTCAGACGACAAACCTCTGATTGAGACATTTCTCATTTATGTTATTGCCAACAAACTCGACCCTACTACTCTTAGAGAGTGGGAGTCTGTTCAAAAATCCTTATCTCAAGAGCTATCAACTCTTGCACAATTTTAGGACTTCTTAAAGTCCCAAGCGGATTTGCTTTCCACTTTAAAAGAAAATTCTACGGTTATGCCCCAGAGGCATGAAAAATTCAAGGCTAGTGTCAAAACATTTGTGACATCTAGTAATTTACGCGGTTGCTATAGCTGTCAAGGTTCTCATTTGCTTAGTAATTGCACTGAATTTCTAAGGTTATCAGCACAAAACAGAATTTCAAAAGTAAAGGAGTTGAAATTATGTCTCAATTGCCTATACAAGGGCATCTTGTCTCACAATGTTCTTCTCGCTTTACTTGCAGGAAGTGCAAGTCGAAGCATCATACACTTTTGCATGAGGACGTTCAACGTTCACAAACTTCTACAGTCTTCGCAGGGTAAACAAACACTTTGCCTTTTGTGGGTGGAGCGTCTTTGCATACAATTTCTGCCTTTTCTAGTAATACTTCCCAAGTAATACTTCTTACCGTGTGCGCACAAACTATCGATTTCAACGGCAGATTGTTCAGAGTTGGGGCCTGTTAGATTTGGGCTCTTAATCGAATTTCATTACTTCGGATATTTGTAAGAGGTTGAGACTTCCTACAAAAGCAGTTGATGTTACAATTTCCGGTCTTAGCAAGACCACTTCGCAAATACGTTCACGTTGTGACATCACGCTTTAATCTTCGTATCATTCGTGGTTTAAATTGACAATTTTCTGCTTTGTCATTGATAATATCACCAGTAATCTACCTAACTGGCATGTAGATATTACCAAGCTTCACATCTCTAACAACATTAAGTTATCAGATCCTTTACTTCACGAGCCTGGTGAAATCCACATCCTTCTTGGATCGCCAGTTTTCTTCAAGATTTTATGTTCTGGACAATTTCAATTAGGTTCAAATCTTCCTACTCTGCAAAAAACTCGATTTAATTATGTTGTTGCTGGTCCGTTAGGCTCTGACATTCTGATTCGAGCAAAATGTCTTCATTCGGTTATTGCTCCAGTTCAAGAGCAACTCGCTCGTTTCTGGGAATTTCACCTGCTCAATTATTAGAATGTAGTCTATGGTAGAATGGTCCTTCATGGTTGCATGAATCTGAGAATTTACGGCCTATTTTCGTAGATCGTATTTCCAATCTACCAGACTTAAAGAGTACTTTACACTGTCATCATGAGCGTCAGGTCGAACCTTTCCTATGGGACAAATTTTCTACTTTGACAAGACTCGAAAGGGTTATTGCATACTGTTTGCGGTTTTTGCGTAATAGCCGTAAACTCCTTGCAGGGAGGAACCTAGGTCCCCTCACGTGTGAAGAGATTTCCTTTTCACATACTTGCTTGGTTAAAACATCTCAACTAAAGTCCTTTCCGGAAGAAATAAAATGTCTACAGAAAAGCATTCCCATTCCAAAGCCAAGCTCAGTTTCAAGCTTAACTCCTTTTCTCGACTCTGATGGTGTAATACGCGTCGGAGCTCGCCTTCAAAATTCTCAGTTCACCTTTGAGAAAAAACATCCAATTTTGATTTCTGCAAAACATAGATTTGCTAAGCTTCTTCTTATACGTGAACACATTCGTCTGTTGCACGGCGGTGTTCAATTGTTTCTTTCGCACGTGCGAGAACGATATTGGATAATTGCTGGTCGCCGTCTTGCAATGGTTGTTGTCCATAAGTGTCTCCGCTGCTTTCGATTTTCTTCTAAAGTAACTAAACCCATTATGGGAAATCTTCTAGCTGATCGAGTCAATCCATCACCACCATTTCATGTAGTCGGCATTGACTACGCTGGTCCATTTCATATTAAGAATCGCAAAGGCCGGGGTGCTAAAACTTCCAAGTCATATATCTCTCTTTTCATTTGCTTCGCCACTAAGGCTATCCACCTAGAATTAGTCACTGATCTTTCCAGTAAATCATTTCTAATGACTTTCCGCAGATTCATTGCTCGTAGAGGTAAACCTAGTACCGTTTACTCTGATAATGGTTCAAATTTCATAGGCGCCAATTCAGAACTTCTTGAATTGGGCAATTTCCTTCTTTCTCAACGAACCATTATTCCAGATAAGGTAACTGACATGGGCCTAACTTGGCATTTCATTCCTCCTCATTCTGTTCATTTCGGAGGACTATGGGAGGCGGGTGTAAAATCGTGCAAACACCACTTACGTAGAGTCTTAGGCTATGCTCTTCTTACTCATGAGGAGTTTTCCACCGTGTTGGCACAGGTGGAGGCTATTCTAAATTCGAGACCCTTGTCTCAAATTTCTTCTGATCCCAACGATCTTTTACCTTTAACTCCAGGACACTTCCTTATTGTTCGATCCATGATTTCCGCTCCTGATCCTTCCTTAAGTCATCTTAAAGAGTCCAGACTTAATACCTTCCAACGAGTTCAACTTCTTCAGCAACATATATGGTCACTTTGGAGTAAAGAGTATGTGTCCGAACTACAACAACGGCAAAAATGGCGTTCCAATGATTCCGAACTTCAAGAATGCACATTGGTGTTAATAAAGGGGGACAATCTCCCAGTATTACAGTGGCGTCTTAGGCGCATTGTCAGTGTTCATACTGGTGCCGACGGTGTTAATCGGGTTTCGTCGATTAAAACTGATACTGGTCTAGTTCGTCGATCATTTTCTAAGATCTGTCCGCTACCTATTGACGACATGTAAATATATTTCAATGTTGTATACTTATTATTATTGTACTATACTTGTTCATACTATTTCTATTGTATTTTTAAACTGATGTATTTAAGCAATTGTTAGTTTATTGAAAGTTAGAGCTTTCAACACCGGGGGCATGTTGGGGATTATAGATTTTAAGTTGTGAAGTTACTTCGCGTTTGTACAAAGAACTACTTTTGTGGCGGAACACGCTCATGTTTTGTTGCGTGCTTCGTTTCCAGAAATTCATTCGCGTTTAAGAAGTCTGAGGGGTTAGCTCGTGACAGCTGATACCCATTTATTCTAATGTATTTTACTTAATTTTCAATCATATTCAGTTACAATAAATGTATTCCACGTTCAAGCATTCTTTACAATTTCTATCTTAGCAAGAAACAAGTTTTCAGTTTTATTGTTAAGTTGGTCCTAAGAGTTAATACTACAACGAATACACGTACAGCAGAATCACCAGCGAAGATGTACAATTATTACAAGGATATCCCAAACAGATACTGAAAAACCAGTGAATTGTTTGATTGGCTGCCTCATGTACTTAATGTTAGAGTTTCGACCGGACATTGGCTTTACTGTTAATTATTTTTAGCCGATTTCAAGACCATTCTCCAAGTGAAGTATGAATAGGTCTCAAACGATTACTGAGATATTTAAAGGGAACATCTGAAATAAATTTAACATATATACGAAAAAGATGTAAGTCCCCCTTAATTTGTTATGTAGATTCAGATTGGGGAGGAGATTTAGTGGACAGGAAGTCTGTGTCAGATTCCTTAATTTAAGTTTTTGGGAATACTGTAGCATGGGTTACCAAAAAACAAACATGCGTCACTGTATCAAGTACAGAAGCTGAATTAGCAGCTTTATGTACAGCTCTACAAGACTGTATCTGGTTTCGTAAACTATTAATAAATATGAATATAAGTGTAACACAATTTAAGATCTTAGAAGATACTGAGAGGGCAATTTATTTAATTAAACATCCAGAAAAACAACAGATGTATAAAACACACTGATTTGAAATACAACTTTGTCTGTGAAATTGTAAATTCCTAATTGATGATATTACAATATTTAGAAACAAAATTTCAATTGGCAGACATGTTAACTAAAGGCCTAAACAGAAGTCAATTTTACTTGCTATGTATATATAGGCTTAGGACTAGACTTAAAAGAGGATAAATAATTATTTGTATTTCTCTTTGGGATTATGTCTATTAATTTTTTTTTATAAGATTATTTTATTTACTAGTGGAACTTCAAGGAAAACATTAAGGGAGGGTGTTGTGAATTAAATACTAAATTGTATACTAATGTTTTCCTTGTTGGTTGTTGATTACTTACATTATAGTATGTCTCATTTAAGTTAGATGGGGCTGTTAAGAAGTAATAAGTTTTTAGTTCTGTTAGTAGTTCTAGTTTTACTTCCTCCTCTCTTGGTGCATGAAGTGTTTTTTGAAGCAAGTACTGTAGTGAAAAGTAATATAAGAAAACAGATATGACTGGTATTACATGCAGCAATAATAATTAATCTAAATGCATCTATTTATATTAAATTGACTATGTTTAACAATAAAACAATTTACAAGGAAGATAATTTTCTTGGTATTGGAATAAAATAACAACACACGCCGGGTGCATTGTGTGAAGGCAATTTTAATGCCGCTATTGATAGTGCAATTAACGACTGCGAGGTGACAAAAACACCTAAAGAGAAAATAAGACGTAGTGTATCACCAAGCGCTCGAACGGCTTCACACAAGTCTGTAACTAAAATAGAACAATGCCACCATAGGAACATTAAACCGTCTGACAGAAATGGAATATGGTTAGATTGTGCTTACAGGGAATCTATAGATAATTCAAGATGATTTAAGATGGCGGGCGATGAACTGACATGGCCACACGACGGAGGCAGAACTTTCTGTAATGTATGCGGTAGGGGTGCAACCGGCGGCCCTATGTGTGTACAGTGCAAAAATTGCAAATCAATATTTCATAGAAGTTCTGCGGAACAAAAAAAGTGTAAAATCATTGATTAAAATTACGTGATTTGTTGTCAAAATGATGATCGCCCATCTTCGGAAACTTCGGAAATTATCGCAGATGCTCGTAAAATACACGATGTTTATGATATTGTAAGTGTACAAAAGGAACTAATTTTATCATTGCGTAGTGAAATCAATTAACTAATTGACAACACAACACTTCTAGAAGAAAAAATTTCTCTACTACAATCTGAAAATCAAAAATTTAAGTCGCAAGTTGGCGTTAAACAATTTCCTTAATATACAATGGCCTCTAAAGATAAAAGAAGTGCACATGCAGCGTTACAGCAGTTTAATGATATGTCAGGGCCACCTACTCAGCAACTAGTTTATGATGTAAATAAGCAAATATATTTGCCGCGTTCCTGTGCATCTATTATTACTGATAATACTAATCATAGCCAGGAACGTCCTAAACTTTCGTCATTGCGAAAGCATGAAAATGCACAACAGCAAATTATGACATCCTAATTGATGATAACGTGAGTTTGAAGTGGGTAAATAATAATAATAAAAATATTACACCCGACCAACACAATGGCGAACGTAAAAATAATCCCTTAACCAGGAATTGTAACCAATCTAACAATCCTCCTTGAAATATAAATACAAAGGAGAATGAAAATGTGTTTATAAAGCAAAATTCTACAGTGGATAATAACCCTTTGAAACGAAAATTTATTATAGTGGATGATAATGCTGAATCTGATATTCATGGGATAGTAAAACCTTGGTTTGTATTTATAACCAGAGTTGACTCTAAAATCATTAGTGGTGATATTAAAAAGCATCTGCAGAAACATTCAGTGGAAGCAATCACCTGCGAAGAGTTGTAAACGAAATTTAATCATTACAAGTCATTTAAGGCTGCAGTACACAAACATTTATTGGATATATTTTTTGCTAAAATGGAGAAAATATTCAAAGGCTGCAATAACTCGTGTCATTAAAATGTAATAATTTGTGGCGACTTTGACGTTCATTTTGGAACTACTAAAAAGGATGTCATTTTTTTAATTGATTTCTTTGCAGCATATGGTCTGCATCCGATTAATTTTATAGCCATCAGAAATAATAGTTGTTTAGACAATACCTTCACAAATATCTCTGGATCATCTTGCAAGGTAATTAATACTGGTCTATCAGATCATAAAGCATTATATACGCAGGTTGAAAGTAACTTGAATATTGTTTCTGAAGTGCAATATAAGTGGTTTTATTCAATCACTATTCGGGGTACATTAAGCTTTTATAACTACCTCGCACAAGTTAATTGGAAATTTGTAAATGATTCCTCAATTGGGTTTAAATGTTAAGTTCGATCGTTTTTTATGTATTATTCTATCAGCGTTTGAATCTAATTTTCCACTAAAATATCTTAAAGATTTTGATAAAAAATCAAATCCGACTGTTACCTGGTTTTCTGAGGATCTAAGAAGGATGCGCGATACTTATTTAATGTATATAGATTTGTATAACGCATCACCAAATGATACCCTAAAAATCTTGACGAACAAGTTTAAATATGATTATAGAAAGGCGTTGAAAAAGGCTACACTTCACGCACATGATAGTTTTATTTTAAACTCAGTTAATAGCAACAAGAGTAAGTGGCAAATCATTAACGAAAAAAAGCGATCTGTCAGTAGTGATACTACTGATGCAAGTTTAACTGCTGAGGATTTCAATCATTTCTTTATTGATTCAGTACCAATCTTTCATTGGGAAAAGCTCAAGAGGATATTAATCCTATCGTAATCCATGATTCAGCAAATACATCATTTCTGAATGATAAATTTGTTTTTAAAGAGGTCTCGTGTGAGCACACGAGGGATATAATAATGGTTATGAAAAACAAAAATTCTAAAGATTATTATCGGCTAAATATTCTGCTGATCAAAAGTATTATTGATGTTATTCTAATACCACTAACTCAACTTATTAATTATGTAATTAGATATTTAATTTTCCCTAATGCACTAAAGGTAACTAAAGTCTTTCTTCTTCATAAAAGAGGAACACTCAATAATATGAACAATTATCGGTCAATTTATCTTGTGCCTATTTTTTCAAACTTTTTTTAATCTATTCTGAAGGCTCAAAAATTTATTTTCTTGACGATAATAATTTACTATGTCCGCAGCAATTTGGTTTTAGAAAAAATAAGTCAAAATCTGATGCAATAATAACTCTGCTTGACCAGATTACGAGCACTTTTGATAAACGTGAGTTTATGTTGGTTAACTTGTACGATTTGACAAAAGCCTTTGATTGCGTAAATCACAATATTCTGGTTAAGAAGTTGGGGTTCTTGCATTTTGATCATTCTGGTATTAAATTAATTTAGTCGTAGCTTGCTGAACACTATCAATGTGTTTACTATAACAACAAAGTTTCCAACTTGCAGAATGTTCCTCACGGGATCCCCACAAGGCTCTGTGCTGGGGCCTCTGCTTTTATTATGCTTTATTAACGATTTCCTTCATCTTGTGGCTTGGAGAATTCGATACTTTATGCAGATGACACCACTGTCTATCATCAACATAAAGACATGGAGCAGCTTCTGCAGAAGAGCGGTGTCTGTTCGAACACTATCCAAAACTGGTTAATCCATAATAAGTTCACTTTAAACCATGATAAAACTGAAAAGATTTTATTTTCTTTAAAAAATACTATTGAATGGGAGAAGCATAGTGATAAATATCTTGGGGTTCATTTTGATAACACCTTAAGTTAGGAGACACGTTGTAATGTTTTTGCCAAAAAACTTTATCATACTATTTTCTTCATTAAATCTTTAAAAAATGCAGTCTCTTAGTATCTCCAGTCATAGGTGTGGCACCGGGTGACCAACATGTGTTAGCTCCATGGCGGTTTTAACACTGGGGGAGACCACCTGGGTATTGCCTCTTGCTCCACTCTGGGTCCGAATCAAGTAGGGCTCGGGGTTCAAGCTATCTTAAGTGATAGCAGGGGTTCAATATGCGAACATAAAGCCTCTATGAACTCAAGACCGACCGTGTGCCTCTTCGGGCGACGCTAGAAGGCCCCAGCAGAATGCTCGGGCACTGAACACGGCGGATCGGGCCAGTTTACATTTGAGTGTAAGTACTACCCATAGGGTCGTAAACTGGCGCAAAAGTACTTACGGAACATGGCGATGAGTCGCACCGTACATCGAGGATCCAGGATGGATTTCGAAGGGATCTTGAAGCCACTGAGCTGGGAATGGAGGAGACGGAGCCGGAAACCCGGTGTGCCATGTAAACCGGCCTGCGCCAATAGGCAGGCTGCCGTGCTCTGGACATCTCGGAGGAATCAGTGGACCCGGGACCCCTTGCCATGCACCACGTCAACCTCCAGCATGTGGGTCCGCCCCTCTCCACACCAGGCCCACCTGTAGTGGGAGTTTACTTGTGCTTCAGGGCGCGGGTGTAACTCCGCTAAATGGAGCTGGAGCTGGAGGAGAATAGTCTTGCCGTCCGTTTTCATCTGTCAGGAAGGATGGAACTTATGGATCCATTGGTTTCCGAAGTTCCCGCTTATGCGGCGTTGAAATGGCGTGGAAAGTGACCATATATGTCAATTCTATCTCCTGAAAACTGTATCAGGGGAAGACCACTAGCCGTTTTTATTAGCGACCAGCGTGAGGCCATGTCATCTCTCGGCTCTGGAGGACTGGAGGGAGTCCTCGATCCTAACACATCAAGCCAAGGAGTCCGTGTATTCAAAGACGGTTGCCCGGGATATAATCTGCCTTGGAGGTGGATGGTGTAGCGACTGGGAGGGACTGAGTCCCCTTATGCTTCGACGAATAAGAATGCAGCGAAGATCTTGCAAAATTGTTGATGTATTACTTAGTTTGTAATGTTAGGGTCTGATCATTGAGTGTCTTACTGCCTTTATTTCTACTATGTAATTTACTTTGATTAATAAACGTGGTGCTCTACCAGCGGATTGAAAGAAGTAGGTCGGGAACAAATTACTTTGAGAGTATGTTATTTAACTCTTTGAGTGTGAACGTAAGAAATCTTCTAATATCAAAATTTAAAAAATATATAAAAAATTTGCTCTTAAAATGTGCTTTTTATGGCATCAAGGAGTTTCTCGATCGAACTAAATCTATAGAGGCTTACATAGATTCCTGAAATATAAATATAAATTCTGTTAATTTAAATTTTGTTAATTAAGCTCTAAATGATCCTTAATTATAATTGTTATTTGAAAATAAAAAATTGACAATATATGATTCACTATTGTGACCTATGTATGAACATTTATATATATAAATATAAAAATAAAATAATGCAATTATGAAACATGTTTCCTAATACGACTGACTATGCCACTCAAAAGCGTCCATATACCTTGCAAAATGAAATCGTTCCTACTAATATCAAACCACATAAAAGTTTAAATTATGCTCGCCAAGTGCTCGAGCGCAATCATCGAATGGAATATTATTTAAGCGGCCTTCGAAACGTAAAATGAACAAACGACATAAACAGGAACCGTTATACGACAAAATCAGTGAACAGCTTGAATCTATTAATCAAGTGGACCGACAAAAGACGAAACATTAAGAAAAGTATGTTGTAATAAATGTTTCAACGATCCCAAGTTAGACAGAGACCATCCATACGTAGGCGTAGTACAACTGGATCTCGAGAAGTTAAACTCGGAAAATATACAAGAGATAGAAGTTTTCCTTCAAACTAATATTGTTTCTAAAAATAATAAATTGATATCACATATCTCTAATCTCCATTGTAGCCATAAGCAAGCATCTTCTAAAACTAACGAAGTTGTAGCCAATCATGCTAGCAAGAATAAAATTGAAACTACACCTCGTAAGACGAACACAAGTACCACCGATAATGATCTATAGGACTCGCAAGCCCATGCGAATTAGTGCAATTTTGAACGTGCTGACGTCGATCGTAAGGTATTGACTATGAAGCAATCAAACAAATGTCAAACATGAAAAAGCACAGAACCTATCAGCAATCTCATACTTCCGTTAACACTGCTATTGGTAAAAATTCGAAACAGAAATCTATCTTCAAAAAACCCGATGAACAGCATGAAAAGTTGCTGCATAACCAAACTGCCATCGCTACAAATGCAAGTGATAATGTGAAAGCGAACAATAAAAACTTTAGCAGTGTTGTAAACAAATATCTAGGGCGAGCAGCATCTCGACAACATACGTCATTTAGTAATTCGAATATTCAGAATGGCTTAAAACCTCCGCATAAATTAAACCCTGAATTTCTAACTAAAAATTCTAATACGGCTCGTGAATTGTCAAGTACAGCAAACGTCTCACAGGAAATAATTCATTCCCTGTCCCAAGAATTGTTACTTCCTCGTGCAAGTGGTAAGTCTGTAGTGGATAAGTCTGAATTTAAGCACCACTGACGGACCAAAAATTCATAGAAATATATTTACAAGAGGGAAAAAACACATAAATTTTCCACAAACAGCAAACGTCACATTTTATTAACACTTACAATACCAGACCCCCGTGTACCTTTCAACAATGTTAAAATGTTCAATTGACATGAAAATTTCATAAATTTCAAATACGTTGCAGGTTTCCAGTTAAAAAATCGGAAACTAATAAGAAGCGCACTCGCCTTGAAAGAGAATTGCACAAATCACATAACAAATAACGATAGCGTTTCATTGGACAATGCTCGAAGTAATTATAACAATAACGGTTATTTTGCTACTTCTAATTTTAGGTTGTCATCTTTGCGTCTTTCTCAAGTTTATCGACAGCAAGAAATCCTAACAAATCGTTTTGGTAATGCATCTCCACCTTCACGGATCGCCACAGTTCCTTATGTTCTTCAATTCAATTTCATAGGAAATTATATGTTGTTAGTGCAATGTTAGTACAATGATCAACGTGCTCACTACGAAAACATTCCTATGGTAATTGTAACTGATACCATCAATAACATGAAAGCATTTAAAATTGCTGCTATGGGAAAACTTAAAGTTATTGTAGAAAAGCTTGGAAATAAAAAGCATGCTGCAGTTGTTGCTGTGAAGGAGTATGACATAGAACCATCTGATATCACTGCTACGGAACGGTTCGAAATTGCTGCTGTGACAAATGATGTAATTTGTGTTGTGGAAAAGCCTAAACCCTGTTATATTGAAAAGTATGTAATCGATCATTGCTGTAATCGAGAATAAAATAGTGGTTCCGAAAGATCTTGAAGGGGTTTATATTTTTACTGCAATCGTTAACAGTAACTACTTAGATCGTTCACAGGATACCAATAGTTTGAATTTATTAGATTGTGGGCATGCAAATTCCAAGATTTCTTGCCGAAGTAACGTAATCAATTTGTTGCTTTCAGTAATTGATGTAGACGAACGTCAAACTAATTCGAACAATGCTTTACAACAGCTTCGAACTCGTATTAGAAATCATTGGTGGAGTAAGCCTGAATCAGATTTTAACCAAAGTGAATATGAAATAATCAATACACTTCGTTTAAATACAGGCAAAGCCGAAGTAAACGATAGTCAAAGTAATTTAAAAAAACCACTCGCAAAGTCTTATTAGGAATCGTAAGCGGGATAAGAACCAATCAAAAATATCCTAGATGAAATTAAATCGCCTACTAATAAAATTACAAGACCTGAGTACTCCATTTCTTGAAAGAAAAACGAGGATGTCTGTAGTAAAAGTGCTCAACTTGTTTGTTTCAATTCCAAAACGTATACACACTCCAAAGATATTGTTGCGAGCTACTATTGGGCAACCCGTCAAACACACAAGCGCCGCAAGCACTGTATATTTTCCATGAACCGGGAAGCTTCTAGCAATTACTGGAGGATGAGTCATCCTTTTTAATTCACGGTATAAATAAGACCGATGATGAAGTACAAAGTAAGTCTATATCAGAATGTCGAACATAAATTATATCGTGTAAAGTTAAATAGTTGAGCTTTTGGAAGTCCAAGAGTAAACATAAACGTTATGTGCACGTGTCCAATGTACATGCAGCTTGTAGAATTTATAAATAGACAAAAGTGTAATAAATAAATAGTTGTGTTAGTGTTGTTAATGGACCTATGGTTAAGAAGTTAGTTTAAGAAGATATTAGTGCTTGTAAATTCATTAGTGTGATAGTCCTTCATTGTTAATTGGACTAAAAACATCTATAAATAAGGCATATACTGTTAACTAGACTTGTGAACAGTGAGTAATAAAGAGTCTTGTTATTATTTGTTTTAAATTAGTGGAACGCAGTAGCAGTAGCCCGCTACACTGGTGTCAGCCTGATATTTAAGTAGTTTGTATATGCCTGTTACAAGAAGCCAAAGTAAAATGGACGCAGAAACTTTAATGAATTTTCTTAAGGATTTTAAATCTGGTATGGAAGAAAGGTCGGCTAAACTAAAAGTGACACTTAGCAAAAATGCTGAGAAAATAGAGGAAAATTTGAGTGAAAATGCTGCAAAAATGGAAGTAAAGTTTAGTGAAAATGCTGAAAAAAAAAGAAAAATTAAGTGAAATTTCTGCAAAATTAGTGGAAAAGTTGAATGAAAAGACAACCTCGTTAGAACAAAGACTAATGGAAAGCTCCATTGCATTGAAAGAAAATTTCACTGAACAGGTAAAAATAGTTGAGCAAAAGTTGGACAATTAAATTAGTAAAAATGGAAGAAGAATGTGATGAGGCTGCAAGAACAAGTGATTTCACTAACAACGCGGCCACTTGAATTAGCAAACCAAGTTGTAAATCAAAACATTCCAGAAATAAGAAGCATGGTAGAAAGCGAGTCTATACCATCAAAATTTAAAGTGAATCCACCCACATTCGATGGTAAAACACCTTGGCCCACATATTTGAAACAATTTGAAGCTCCTGCAATAGTCAACGGTCGGTGCAACAAAGAGAAGACTATCTCTCTAACAGTGGCCCTATGGTGGATGCCCTTAACATCTTACAAACGATTCCCGATCACCAGCAGAATGATTACGGCCTCTTTACGTCGAAGCTTGAGATGAGATATGAAGACGCTCATCATCAACAGGTTTACTATGCACAAGATAAGAACCGCTCGCAAAAGACAAATGAAAGCCTGCAAGAATTCGAAGCTGACATTGCCAGATTAGTTAGATTGGCATATCCAACGGCAACCGATAGTTTCCTCGATCAACTGGCTGTTCAAACATTTGTGGATGGCATTAAAGATGGCGAAATACAGCAAGCGCTAAAAATAATAGATGGCGCACTGGCTCATTCGCTTAGATTTGAAGCAGCTAAGCAGACATCACACAGGATGAGTCACAAAGTTTGGTCTGCCTTAGAGGAACCTAGTCAAGCGCAAAACAGCATAGATGAAATAATCAACCGTGTCTTCAGATATCAAAAATAATTTTCTCAAATTCGGTAATGGGTCGAACGACCGCATTAGGTGTGTTTTGTACAAAGACTCTTGTTCTAAATAATGCACTTAGCCGTTTTTTAAAAAATGTCGTCATTTAAAAAAATATCCGCTTTTGCCCAAAACACTGCAAACCCGGAAAAAGTCAAGAGCTCAAAATAATTTTCTCAAATTCGGTGATGTGTCGAACGACCACATTAGGTGTGTTTTGTACAAGGACTCTTACTCCAATTAAGGTGTTTTGCCGTTTGGTAGGTTAGGATAGCATAATTAATATTAATAATTAAATCTTTGTTGCAGCGTATTATAGTTTACTCTACGATGAAACTACAAATGCATCTTCCGAAAAGTAATTACAAATCAAGATTTTATATTGGTCCACTTCACAAAATGAGATCACTATAAGACATTTATCTACATTTTTTTTAGGCATGCACGATCTGAAGATATAGTAGCATTTATCTGTTAAGCTATTGAAAATTGCAAATTGAATATTAATTACTTACTTACGTTAAGAAGTGATGTCAATAAAAAGTAATTATTTATTTAAATTAATCCATACCGAATTAAGAGCAAAACGAGGTTCGGGGCCTATAGATATCGGTACATGCAATTTACACGTAATGAACAATGCTTTTTAAAAGGCCTTGATGTCTTTCGACAAAATGTAGTTGACTTACTAGTAGCAATAAAATATATTTTCAAAAATAGATCTTCTAGATTTGCTGAGTTTGAAGTATGCTAGAAAAAAACTAATGTCCCTAATCGCGCACTAATTAAGCGTGTACCCTCCAAGTGGCTTACATTCGAACCTGCAACGAATCGCATGCTTAAACAGTGTCCAGCGTTAATTGAATATTTTTTGAAGTATATACCCAAAGAACAAAAATATATCGAGAAAACTAAAACAAACAAAACTATTAAAGAACTGATTTCTGTTAAAACAATTAGAGCAGAAGCCGTGTTTATTATTACAAGTTCAAAAGTATTTAATAAATATTCTAATTTCTTTCAAATAAGTAAACCATTAAATCATGTTGTGTACGATGCAGCTAGAAGCTTATTTTTAAATATTGTAGTGCGATTTTGTAAACCAGCAACCGCAACAACAGATAAAGATGGAGATTTTGCAAACAATACTTTTGACGTTAATAATTTAATACCATTACAAAACTACAGCTTTATCATAGGTCTAGAAATTGAAGCCAAATTAAATTTAACCTTTCTTGTAGGTGAACCAGAAAAAATGTTATTTGCTGATAAAGTACGGAAGCACTATATAGCTTCCCTTCAGTATGTTGCTCACAAATTTCCTCTTTTTGAAGAATCAGTTATTAAGAAAACGGCATGCTTAAAATCGTGTAGTATCAAACAAACATCATCTTTAAATATTGTTGATTTAGCCAAACAATTACCAGTATCTGTAGATCTTCAGGAATTACAAGATGAATGGAAGTTGTTGCAGTTAGAAAATATACAAGATTTATTACAACCAAATAGGATTAACCATTTTTGGCGCCAGTGTTTTAATTTTCAACTAAACGGTGCTAAAAAATATCCTAACATTCAGAAAGTGGTGAAAGCTGTACTTTCATTATCACAAGACAACGCTAATGCACAAAGAGGCTTTTCTTCTTTAGGCAGAATTTTGACATTTGATAGAAACTCCTTAAAGGAATCTACACTAAATGCTATTTTAACTATAGCAGATGCATTAAAGTCCTCTTACGACTATCATGTTGAAAACATCATAATAACAAAAGAATTAATAGATTTGGCACTTAATGCTCATAGAAGGTACAAAGCTTACTTTAAGGAGAAAAAGGAAAGAAAAAGATTAAACCATGCAAAGCAACTTAAAAATGAGATTAAGGAAAAAGAGGAAAGAAAGGATTAAAAGCGAAAGTAAAAGAATGAAGTAAAATAGCAGACTTAGAAAAGGATTTGTTGACCATAATTATGCAAGAAGAAACAAAAACAAAAGTTGCAGAACATTTATTGGTTGGAACAAACAAGAAACTGGAGAATGCTATCAAAAATCAAAATTTGGTTGAAGCAAACGTGTTGCTTATGGATTAATCGGAGCTGTTCGAGCACAATAGTTTGCTTATAAATATTTCTTATTTTTTGTAAATAAATAACGTGAAACACATTTTTTATGCATTTTGTATTTTAACGTAACAGAAACAAATAACTTTAGTTTAAAATAAAAACAGGGATCTACACACCATGTTAATAGAAAATGTTAATAAAATAATGTTATTCATGCTAAGATTAACTTTAATAAAATATAAGATGTACTAATTATTTTTCATCATAAAAGTGAATAATCTATAGGAACACTGTGGCACGATTTAAATAAAATTAAATAAAACCCTTAACCACAAAAAATATTTAAATTACTAGATACGTATTTCGACCACTATGTGGTCATCATCAGTAGGGGAAAAAAAATAGCTGTATAATTTACTATATTGTTGCTTTAAACACTATCGAGGATATTCTCCTCACCCGCAGGCTGGTGTTCTCAACAACAAACAAGTGAATTGTGACATTATAACTTAAATCTACCTAATTTATACTAATTCTAAATCTACTGAAGCGGAACCATTTTAATCTTGCTTTCTCATTGGTTGTTGACCTATAGGGAAAGCAAATCAGATGACTCTATTGGCCCTTTATCGGTGTTTAAGAGGGGTCCTTTATGTTTAACAATTTTAATTGATTCATAGGCATTTAAGGAGGAAAACGTTGGTACCGCTTTTAACAATTTAACATTTTCTAGTTTAACGGGGTGGCTGGTTTCAAATATATGTTTGGCGACCTGAGACCTTTCATATTTACCATATTTGAAGTGAGCAATGTGTTCTTTAAATCTTGTTGTTATATTCCTCTTGGTCTGACCAATATATTTTTGAAAACACCCTGGCCTTGCACAACTAATTTCATAAATCCCCGACTTTTGCAATTTTTCCACCTTGTCTTTTGGATTACCTAGCAAATCTTTAATTTTATTAGTATTAGTGAAAGCAATTTTGAAATTACACTGTTTGAATATTTTATCAAGACCCTTTGTGGTTTTGTGAAACGGAAGTTTAACATATTTAACATTATCGATAGAGGTGGTTGATTGCAAAGTCGTTGATTTACGGATGTTGATCCTATTTTTACACTTTCTAAAAATATTATCTATAATATCAGAAGAGAAACCATTGTAATTCGCTATTTGTTTAATAAGAGCAAATTCCTTATTAAATCTGTTTTTATTTAAAGGAAATTCAATAATCTATTAATTAAAAGTTAAATGAAGCCAACTTATGTTGTATGCTATGATTAGAGGAAGACAAAATAAACCGATTTACATTGGTTTCTTTTCTATAAATGTCAAATTCTAATTTATTACCATTTCTAATTACTAATGTATCTAAAAGGGTAATTGTCCATTATTCTCTAGTTCATACGTAAATTTTATGCTTTGAAATTTTGAATTCATTTCTATAAGAAAATCATCAACATTTGATTTAGAAGTGTCAAAAACTGCAAAATATCATCCACGTACCTTAACCATATTCTTGGGAAGTATTTGGAGTTTTCTTTTAACTCGGTTTCAAAACGAGACATAAATAAATTTGCTATGAAAGGTGATAAGCTATTTCCCATTGCTGTGCCTTCATGTTGTTCGTACAACTTGTTGTTGAATTGAAAACAGTTCTGGGAAAGGCAATGCGAAACAAGCTTGATATAGTCCTCAACTTTATCATCATCAATATCACTATCTATAAGAACATCCTTTAAATATGTTAAAGTACGTGGTATTGGAACACTAGGGAATAATGAACTGACATCAAATGAAATTAAGATTTCGTTCTCTTCTAATGTGATATTTTTAATTTTATTAATGAACTCTAAAGAGTTTTGTACAGACAAACTATTAAACTTTAAATTCTTAAATTCATTTGACAGTCATCGTGATAAATAGTAAGTCGGTGAGTTGATACCTGAAACTATTGGTCTCATCGATTAATTATTTCTGTGAATCTTTGATAAACAGTAAAGCTTTGGCATTTCAGGATTCGAAATTTTTAATTTTAATTTTAGTGTGGGCGAAATTAGGTTTGGATATTCTTTCAAAACAGACTCTGTTGATTTAATCATTTTATTTAAAGGAACTTCATTTTTACGTTTTTTGACTATTGGTCTGTAAGGACCCTCAGACAGCAAAGTCTCTACTCTATCAACATAGTCTTGTTTATCCAGAATAACCAACCTATTCCCCTTATCAGCCTTTAAATAATAACAATTCTTTTGTCGTAAATCTTTAATAATCAGATGATGAATAGTAAATTATACAGCTAATTTTTTTTTTTTCCCCTACTGATGATGACCACATAGTGGTCGAAATACGTATCTAGTAATTTAAATATTTTTTGTGGTTAAGGGTTTTTATTTAATTTTATTTTTATCATAAAAGTGTTTAAAGTTGCTTAATTTGGTACATATTTTTTTGATCTTAATATACATAAAATTACATATTTTTGAAATAGTTTGTACGTAATTACATACTATCTTGCCGAGGATTCATTACGGGCACTATAAACCGTTTAATGCAAAATTGTATCCTATTCCAGTGGCGTACAGCAATAGAAAGAGAAGAAAAATTAATCAAAGGGTAAAAGAAGATATCATTGAGAAAGCAAAATAATCGAGAAGATGTAGGTTTTTTTTTGGAAGGGCAAATATGCCAAGTTAAAAGGTCTATTTTGGTTTGTCTGCAAATACAGCTGCATCAATTGGCGATATGCAGAATATTTTAGGACCATATGAAGAAGTTTGCATCCCGATTGATCCGGGCGTAGATTTTAGATCAATGATATAGAAATAAAAGGGGGACTTAAACGGGGGGATAATTATAAAGTTAGATAGGAAAATCAAATAGGGGAATAACTGTAAAAATTTAGTTAGACATTATAGAATAGACATAGATAAATAGGAAATTAAAATAGGCAGAATAATGGTATATAAATTAATTAATTATATAAATAATTTAGATAGGGCAAATGTAAATAGTTAAGGGACCAAAAGAGGGTATAATGGTATTGTTGTTGTTTAAATTTAGTTAGATAAATAAGATAGATATATGTAGATAATGAATTAGAATAGGCGAATAGTTGTAAGATTAGTAAGCATTGTAGGGTAAATGTAAATAGCTAGGAGGGTTACAAAGGGAATAATTAGATAAAATATAGTCAGATATGGTACAAATGATCAAGGGAATAACTACAAATTCAAAAATGTAAATACAAGAATTTTGGGATCAATGTGGATTTTGAGAAACGTTGGGCGCCAAAATGACATCGACCAAAAACTGTATATTTTAATTTGGGGAAAAAATGCTATTATAATAAAGTTATTTAAGAGTATATAAGGTCACAAGAGAGGTCTACTTCATGTAAACAACACAAAAATCAAGAAAACTAAACATTTAAACCATGTAAAGTACACAATTCGTTCATTATGCAAAAAGCAAATACCAGACATCCTGTATAAAATCAACAAAGCAAAATTTTACGACACCTATAATTACAAATCAGAGTGATTATAAACACATACATACCATGTAAAGAATAAAATAGTTCTAATGGTCCCAACAGCAAATTCAAAATTTCTTCCTGTTAGCAGCTGATTGATTATATTACGATGAATTAACAATTGGTTGCTTCAACTGGCTAGAACAGAAAAATGGTATGTACGTTAATACATTGTAGCACGTCCACTAGTCTACTATATAATTATATTCTAATATGAGGATATCTCTAATAAGAAGTAATACACAGTTAATGATAATAACCAATTAATGTTGTTTGCGTGTATTGCATCTTCAAAATATAATATTTATTATAATATCGTAATTCCAATAGGTTTAGACAATGCAACGTCTGCTTGTGGGAGCATGTAAATTGTAGGATCAGATGGTTATCTTCCTTAAAAGGGATTTTTTTTAACAATTCGATAGTACGATATCTAAGCGTCAAGCATGCCTGATTGCCACAAACCAATGTTTTGCTTGCTCAGTTTAATGCGTTAGGTGTTGTTTGGTTTTTGTTATGTTGTATGTTTTATATTTATAGTTTATTGCATCTTGTAAGATACCTTGTGCAGTGTTGTAGATGTTTGTGGTCTTGTTTGGTGCATAGGTATTGTTTTTGTTGTTTGGGTGTGTTTTCTTTGATTGTATTCTCTTCAGTTCCTTACAATCGGCAGATGAAAATCAGTGACTGAGTGGTCTACATTTGCTACACATGGGAACCGCGGGGACACATGTACAGGCCCTGGTGTGAGTGATGTTCTATGCTATTGTGTGTATTGTGTTGATGATTATGCATAGTGCATCCGCTTCAAATGATTGTTGCTGGATTGCAATTTTATTTGTATGGTATTTATTTATTGTATAATTTCTCTGCATACACTGCTTTACAGGAATGTTGGATTGACTTGTTAGTTTCACAGTTTTGTGTAGTTTTTATGTTATGATGAGCTTATATTTAAGTTATTGTATATGAAAGTCCTTATTCTACTATTGTAATTTGTTTTCAGTCTAATTTCTCATATATAGCCATGTGCGATGATACATACGTGGTGTGCACTATTTGTATTTGTTACTCATGGCCATCAGGAGCTTTTGCTCTTGGAATGTCCAAAGGGTTTTGTTACTTGTTGTGTTGGTTGTAGCACTACACTTTTTCACTGTAGTTTGTGTACTTTTTAGGTAACCTTATCTGCCAGCATTTTAATCATTGAATAGGTGTTTGTTTCATAACATATCATAGGTGTGTCTTTTTCAGGTTGTCTCTTTCTGTGTTAATGTTTTTTTCGATTTCATTGCATTCAAATAGTAGCTGTTCTTGTGTTACTATTTCCTTGCTTGTGCTTGTTGTCTTTTGTCACAGGTAGGAATTTCTTTAAAGGTAATAGAATTATTTAAAGATAAGGTAGAATAATAAAAATGTTTTAACTAGAAGTGAGGCAGCTATCATTTAGAAATATACAAGCTATTTGTGACATGAAAAAGTTTGAAATGATTTAAAATTCAAATGTAAGTTACATGTAAGTATATAATAGAATGTGTCTAAAAGGCACAAATTAGATTTAGGTAAGAGTTAACAAAACGAAAGTTTAATAATAAGATATATTTGTACAGAGAAGGTAAAGTCAAAAAAAAACATTTGATTCGATTAAGGATACAGAAGACAATGTATATTTACATAACTAAAAGTAAGACAACAGATCTGACTTGATTGTTAATCGTTAGAAGCAAAGAAAAATTATTGTACAGTTTTTATATGCTATTCTTGAAATTTACAATTAAAATCGTGTAATTAGAAGTCAGCGTCAGAAAGGATTTCTCAAATGTATTAGGTAAGAAACGACTTAATTGCAGTTTCATTCTTGAATAGCAAATGTAATTTATCTAAGTTTACATGCAAATAATTCATATTAGTATTGTAAATGACAAAGAAAATTAAGTTAGAAACAGATGTTGAACTTAATGAATATGGTAATGGTTATTTAGTAATTAAACGAGATTAGAACAATTTTTTGCTTCTAAAACGAGGTTTTATTCATATAATTAAAACAGATCGATCTTTTGTGTAGAAAAATTGGAATATTATATTATCATAAAAACGACTTAAGATAGAGGGAGAGGCAATTTGGTATTACTTATAAAAGCATAAATTTAATTTATAAAAAAATCTTAAAAAATCAATTTACAAGTATTTATTTGCAGCTCGGCGAATAAAAATGACCAGAACCTAGATTAGTTTAATAAATATGTAAGTGAAATATTTTACAAAAAAGTTTTTTCACAAGTTTATTAAATAAAAAAGTGTTTTAGCACTCAAACCGAAAAATGTAGCAAGTGTCAAAGTTATTAAATAAATTAGTGAAACTCACCGTAAGGTAAATATTTTAAAAGTTAATACGAATTATGAATATGTATTCTAAGGAAACTTACCTAAACAAATCGCTAATGTAAAAAGAAACACTTTTCCGGCAATGGCAAACTAGACATAAGTCTGCGTCATTTATATAAAGTTTTCTTCAAATAGAAGTAAGTTCTGTTAAATTTCACAGAACTACAATGTTAATTAAACTGTATTGAAAACTTAAATATTATTTATTGTCTGGACAAAAAATATACCATTATAAGAGGAAATGGATGTTTTGTATTTTTTCAAGGTATTGTGCAATACGTTAGAGAAAGTGTACAAATAAGTCGCCAGGGGTCGCCAGCAGTATATTCTAAAGTGTCAAAACCCATGAAGGTTTTGTTGCTAGGAACATATTGTTTAAATGCAAAATTGAAAGATATTTTTTGTCTGGTAGTAAAATTGATATTTTACTAGTTTGGGTAATAGCTACATGACAACCAGAAGGAATATGCTAAGTATTGAAATTGGTATAGATCTACAGGATGCAATGAAAAAAAATTTATTAACACGTGCACTGCATAATATATAATATAACCTTAGCGCTTGTGCGTAATATGTTTTTTCTAAAAACTAAGTGTTTTGGGGTTATGAATAGTTATAAATGTATTTTTAGCAAAAGAATGTGAAATATTAACTAATTAAAAATATCAGATTTGCACGCCTAATGGGTCATACGCATAGTACCAAAGTTTCAAGAAAGTATGCGGATGACGCCATATGGCGGCAGTTACAATTTATTGCACACCTCAAAATAAAAAGGGTTAGCAAAAAATAAAGAAACAAGGATATGCAAAAAAAACGTATATTAAAAAAAAAGGTTAAAAAAATGTAATACTACAAGCTAAAGAGTAAAAAAGTCACTCATTGAATTTTCTGGTGAAAAAGACCAAAACAAGATTCGGCACATAAACCGGGTTTATCTGGACACGCTTTACATTCCAACACAGTGCCTTTCCTGATCTTCTTTTGAAAAAAAACGACACCTTTTTTTTGGAGTTCTCTTTGTTGCGTCAATAGCTTCAATTTTGCTAGGAACGTGTATAGAAACTTTTTTCTTATCTGTTTTACCTGGTAAATCTGACAAAGGCTTTTCAATTACAGCTAAACGGTAACCATAAAATGGCATTTTTTTACCAGAGTACTTGCAAGAAACACATAAGAGTTGAACAAGAGTAGCAGCAGGATATGAACAGCAAGTTTTTAATAGCAGAATAATGTTTTTCTTAGGGAAGGGTAGTAAGACATTATCTGGTCCTGTCTATCTAACCCACCCATGTATTTGTTGTATTCCTCAATTGGTAAAAGCTTCCGTTTAGCATCCCCTCTTCTATTGGTTGCTTCTACTATTTGGTTTTTAAATTATATAGATATATAGGTCACCTCTCTTTACCCTTCCAGTTTCTTACCATTATACCATCTGAATATTGAGCTTTTGTTTCGCCAACTTTCAGTTTCATTTTCAAAACTTCCTTAGGACCACCTTTCCCGTCACTGTATAAGGTTCCAGTACAGTATGTTTGATTATTTATTAGGGTTCTAGACAATTGGCAACTATTATAATAGTTGTCCATGTACATAGAATGCCCTTTATTGAGATAATCTTTAGCTAAATGCTGAACAACTTTCTGTGCATGACATTTACCACCCAATTCATCCAGTTGACAGGTGTATACTGCATCGTAGAGTCCTTTGAACAGGCATGCCCGGTCAGGACAGATTCTACTCGCTCCATTACCCTATGGTGGGGCGCGGAGCTACAGAAGCTGAAAAAGACCCTGGGCAAACTGTTTAATAAGGCAAAGAACACCAGAAGTATGGCTGACTGGGAGGCGTATAAAAACCACCAGCGACTATACAAAACGACAATTAGAAGACGACAGAGAGACTCATGGAAGACCTTGTGTAACTCAGTCGAGTCTACCAATGCCATCTCTCGCATTAACAGGATTTTGTCCAAAGACCCTCGTCATCAACCATGCTGTCTGAAACGTGTGGATGGTACATACACCACCAACGAGGCAGAAACAGAGGAGTTACTTGCGGACACGCACTTTCCAGGCAGTGATACACAACCTTTGTCATACGGGGTGGATCAACCCAGCTCGGCCCCTAATGGGGCCGACTGGGAGGTTTCAAACCGGGTAGTGGATGAAAGGAAAATTATATGGGCTATCTCAACTCTCAAACCGTTTAAGTCCCCTGGAAAGGATGGCATCATACCCGCCCTACTACAGTGGGGAGTGGAGAGGCTGACACCATCCCTTGTGGTACTTTTTAAAGGCTGTATTGCTTTTAGATACATCCCCAGCAGTTGGAGAGAGGTTAGAGTTGTCTTCATTCCTAAACCAGGCCGGAAGGACTACTCCCAGGCTAAATCCTACAGACCGATCAGTCTCACGTCTTTTTTGCTAAAGACCTTGGAGAGACTGTGCGACAATGATATGAGGGAGAGGATAATGCTTTCTTATCCACTTCACCCAAATCAACACGCCTTCATACCAGGAAAATCAACGGAATCTGCCCTCCACGCTGTAGCAGGACGGATTGAAAAAACCCTAGACAATAACATGTCCGCCTTAGGCGCATTTATTGATATTGAGGGTGCGTTCAGCGAAACTACTTTCGCAAGCATCGATAGAGCTCTACGGACACATGGAGCTGAAGACACCCTTTGGCAGTTTATCATGCAGATTCTGCGATGTCGACGGGTACACATCAATGTGGAGGAAACCTCAGTAATTGGGTTGGTGGATAAAGGCTGTCCCCGGGGGGGCGTGCTGTCACCGCTACTATAGAATTTAGTAGTGGACAGCCTTCTCCAACGCCTTAATGAGGCAGGTTTCTACACGATAGGTTACGCCCACGACATAGCTATCCTAATAGTCGGCAAATTCGAACAAGTGCTGTGTAATTTGATGCAAGCAGCACTAAGGATCACGGAGCTCTGGTGCTCCGATAACTTTTTAACCATCAACCCCAACAAAACGGCGTTGGTGTTGTTTTCCAATAAAAGGAAGCTGACGGTAACCAAATTGCTAATGCTTTTCCAAACTTCTCTGCCCTTATCAGAAGAAGTCAAGTATCTGGGCATTATACTTGATAAGAAACTGAACTGGGCCAAACACCTACAAATGAAAACTAGCAAAGCCAACCAAGTGTTCTGGCAATGCAAACGTGCCATAGGCAAACTTTGGGGTCTTCCACCAAAGGCTGTCCTGTGGCTATACATCATGGTAGTAAGGCCGATGCTCTGCTATGGCGCTGTAGTCTGGTGGCGCAGGACCAGACTGGCCCATACAGTCAAAGACCTTACTCATATCCAAAGAGTGGCCTGTCTAAATATTACAGGTGCAATGCGTTCCACACCTACTGCAGCTTTAGAAGCCATCTTAGGCCTCACTCCGCTGGACCTACATGTGGAGAAGATGGCCTTGAGAGCGGCAATGAGGCTGCGGTTCAAAGGTTTATGGATCGATAAGGGAGTCGGTGGTAGACACCACAACATACTAAGAGAGGCGGTGCAGAACACTCCTATCTTGGGAGGAGTGGTTGATTCGATCGCACCCATAATGATTTCCAGGAAGCGCTTTGGGGTTTGTCTAAACACTGAGGACGCCTCCTTAACGGAGATATCCATCTACACAGATGGTTCCAAAACACATGAAGGTACCGGGGCAGGCATTTTCTCTGATGACCTAGACCTTCATAAAAGTGTTGCGCTGGGCAGGCGGGTAACTGTCTTCCAAGCGGAGGTCATAGCCATCATGCATGGCGCTAACGCCATACTGGAACGTGGAATCCAGAACAAAGCTATACGCATCTTGAGCGATAGTAGAGCAGCTCTTCTGAGCTTAAACAAGCAGAAGCTTCTCTTGGGGGTGGTATACCAATGCCATCGCGTTCTCGAGCTCGCTACTGATACAAACGCCCTTGAGCTGCTTTGGATCAAAGGGCATTCAGGAGTACATGGTAATGAACAGGCCGATTCCTTGGCGAGGCAGGGAGCGGCTCGGGGTTTTGTCGGCACTGAGCCATCGGTTGCTATTGCGCCATCGGTAGTGTTCTCCATGATAAGACAAATAACCCACCGCCGTCACAAGGATAGGTGGGCTTGTACATCAAGCTGCCGGCAGGCAAAAATGTTTATAAGGTCTCCCATGACCAAAATAGAAAAATTTGTCATACGCTTGCCAAGACAGAAACTACGGCTACTAGTAGGTATTCTGTCCGGGCATTGCACTTTAAGGAAGCACCTGCACAGGATGAGTCTGCCAGACAACCCCACCTGTCGCGGCTGTCAACAGGAGGATGAGACGGCGGAGCACATTCTGTGCACCTGTCCGGTACTCGCCCGAGTTCGAGGATCCATGCTGGGGGACTTTTGGCCCGAGAAGGCCGGAATTCGAGACACCCCCTGGTCCGACATCCTCAAATTCACCTGCAAGGTCGGGTGGTTGAGCAATGAAGGACCAACCTAGGGCAAGGAAGGCAGCACAATGGGCCCACCAGGAGGCCCAAGTGCGCGTGGCTTTAGGTCACCCTTCCCAATTTAATCAATCAATCAATCCACATCATTGGTAGAGCACATAGAAAGATTGAGAGAAGTATTTGAAAGACTAAGACAAGCACATTTCAGAGTACAATTAGTCAAAAGTGAATTTTTACAAAAGGAAGTATCATTTTTAGGACATGTAATAACACCCCAAGGAGTAATGCCAAATCCCGACAAAACAAATGCAGTTCTAAATTACCCTCTACCAAAAACAACCAAAGAAATTAAAGGATTTCTAGGACTTAGTGGTTACTACCACAAATTCATTAAAGGTTACGCTCAGATAACCAAACCCCTGACAAATTGTTTAAAAAAGGGAAACAAAATTGAACACACCCCGGAATTCATTTAAGCCGTAGACAAAATTAAAAATATATTAACGAATCACCCTGTATTAGAATACTCAGACTTTTCAAAACCATTTATACTAACGACAGACGCATCAAATGTAGCATTAGGCGCAGTATTGAGCCAAGAAAAAGTAGGTAGCGATAAACCCATCAGCTACGCATCCAGAACCCTAAATGAAACCGAACAGAAATATAGCACCATAGAAAAAGAATTATTAGCCATAATTTGGGGAACAAAATATTTTAGACCTTACTTATACGGAAGAAAATTTTACATATACACCGATCATATACCATTAGTATGGCTATGCAAACTGAAAGAACCGAATTCAAAATTACAAAGATGGCGAATCAGACTAGAAGAGTACGATTACGAAATTATATACAAAAAAGGAATTTATAACAACAACGGAGACGCTTTAAGTAGAATCCAACTCAATGCATTAGAAACGGAATCCATTGTAGGAAACGTAGACAAAGCAGAAATAAGGGAAGATCCAGACGAGATCGACACGAAACATTCACAAAACGAAGAATCTAAAAACGCGATTAAAATTTTAAACGAAGCTATCGATACGAAACCCAACCAATTTATAATAACCGAAGTTTTAAATAACCCCAATCCCGTAAAATATACAAAAGTAGATAACAAAAAGATATACCAAATTCAAATAACTAAAGACAACAACGAGTAACAAATAACTAAAATTTTAAAAGAATACGCCCCCGAGAAAAAACAATTTTATTTTTATTTCAACACCGAACATTTATACCAAAGATTATCAGAATTATACGTCAAATTATTCAATAACTCTGGCCCTGAACTCATCAGATGTGCGAGAAAATTAATAACACTAGACGACCTTGACGAAATAAACGATGTAATTAAGAATCAACGCGAAGGAAAAGCCAACCATCGTGGAATTAACGAAACAATAAAGCAACTTGTAAGACGTTATTATTTTAAAGACATGAAGGAATTGACGACAGATTTCATTAACCAATGTGAATTATGTGACAAAGCGAAATACGATAGGAAACCCCCACAGATACCTTTAATGTTAACCAAAACACCCGACAAACTATTTCAAAAACTACATGCCGATACTCTAGTATTAGAAGCGCAAAACTATCTAACAATTGTAGACGCATTCACAAAAATAGGCCAAGCAATACCAATCACATCAAAAACAGGATTTTTACAATATTTCACATTTTATGGAACACCCGAATCAATAACTCTAGACAATGGTAGCGAATTTAAAAATGAGACAATACAAAACACTTTAGAACTTCACAAAATAAAAATTCATTTCATAACGGAAAACCACCCTGAATCAAACGGACTAATTGAACGACTACATTTAACCATGTTAGAACAAATTCGATTATTAAGAATAAATTATAAAAAGGAACATATAACCAATTTAATGTCATACGCACTAATCGCCTATAATAATACAATTCACTCATCGACAAATTTTATACCCTTAGAATTAACCTTAGGACATTTAGATTCACGAAATCCCTATGAGATACACTACAACAAGGAAGTATATCAATAATATACGAAAGACCACAAAGAAAAACTAAAAATAGCTTACGACAAGATAAAAAATAAATTAGAGAACGATTAGGAACGTATCACCACAACCAGAAACAAAAATACCAACGCAAATAAATTTTCAATAGGACAAACCGTGTACGAAAAAAACTTTCAAAGCAAGCGACATAAAACGGCACCCAGAAATTTAGGTCCATTCAAAATTAAGAAAATATCAGATAAAAATATAGCAGTAGTAGACAACGGCAAAACAACAAAATACATTCATTTGAAAAACCTAAGACACCCTGTAATTTCAGATGGACAATCATCACCCTTACCGTCAACCTCCGCCCAGGTAGAACGGACAACCAAGTAATAATAAAAGATATAAAAAAAGCAATCCCGGTATACTACCAATTAAATTAGGCAGTATGCAAAAACCAAATTAACATTTACAAAATTAAATACCCTACACTCTACTATTATTGAACCAACCGATTTATTAAAATAATTAATAAGAATTAAATCACTTGTAATTAACAGTAAATTAGCTTCTGACGTAACAGAACCAAACATTCTAATATTTGAAAGGATAGCTATACTAAAAGGCTACATTAAGAATAACGAAATAATATTTTTAATAGAAATCCCGATAGTAGAAAGTAACAATTATAATTATTATCATTTATTTGTTTTTCCATCAAAGGTTACTAGCACATACCAAGTAATCATACCCAAAACCAAATTCCTATCCCTAAATGAACTGAGATATGGTTGTACAAACGAAAAATGTACTAAAGTAACACCAAACCAATACTTATGTCAATCGATGACGACAACAACCATTCAAGAAGACAGCCCTTGTGAAGTACAACTATTAAAATTTTCAAATAATTACGAAAACTGTGAAATCAAACAAGTGCAAATAACTAACATGAAAATTCAAAAAGTTACTGAAAACAAATGGATAGCCATTTTCCCAACAGAAGTAGTAGCAATCATCCATCGCAATCAAGATGAAAATAACCAAGCATTAATCGGAAGCAAATTAATTACCCTCAAAGAAGACTGTTATGTAAAATTGAAAGACGAAGTAATCAGAATTTATCAAGATCCCATAGCAACAAAGAAACTTGCAAACCTACCAGAACTACAGTTCAAGATAGAACAACAAGAAGCCGAAGAAATAGTCAAGAAACCCATGAAGCTAGAGCATCTAGACTTAGACGACCTCAACCACGCCATAAAATTAGTGGAAAGTTACAAAGAACATTTAAGTGAACTTAAAACGCAAAAGTTACATTATGTTAACATAAGCGTTTGGACAATTGTGTTAATCATTTTAATAATTTTTGTAATTATATATGTATTTTACAAAATGTACCTTAGATATAAGAATGAAGTAAACAGTTCTAGATTTAAGGAAACAAAGAGAAATAAAGATGCGATAAGTATACCGTTAAAAACAATGAATTTTAAATGAAATTGAATAATGAGTTTTATGTGTTTAAAAATTAAGTAAAACCTTAATTTTTCATTTATGATGGGAGGAGTTTTGTAACCCCCAATTACCTATATGTATTGAATATATTGAATCTAATAGGAATTATTAGAAATTGTTAAATAAAGTATAAGTTCATTGCAACAGTGTAATACAAGGATAACCCAGAGAGGTTGTCGACAGTTCATGAGAACGGACATGCAACTTTGCATCCAAAAGGGCAGTGATACTGCAGGTGGCAGGTCACAGGCGGTTAACATACCGCAATTACTTAGAAATAAGATTATTACATTGAAATAAAGTGTACAATTAAGAGAAAAGCAGACATGAGATCTGCAAGTTCCCACAGCCGTGTGAGGAGCAAGTTATTATAAAAAGCCCGGGAGCTCAAGGCTCGGCAGTCAGTCTTCGAACTCCATACTTCGTTGTTCAAGCTACTCACCTTATTACAATTAATTAAATGTTTTTGAATTAATGTTATTTCACAAGTTATTCAAAATTCCACTGTAATTTCTGTTTTAAGTTAAAATAAATTTGTTAAGTGTTTGGAATTGTTTTTAAAAACACCGCTCCAAAGCCCCGAACCTTAACCCGCTTTAGAATTTGTTGTTGTTGATAAACTAGTAAGGTTATTGTGATGGGTGAGAGTGAACTATGATGGTATTTTACATTATTTGGAGTTTTGAAAGTAATACGTATAACTAACTTCTATTGTGGTATTTAACTATAAAGCTAAAGGTGTATATAAAGCTGATTAATGTTCCTCGGGAATTTAAATATTTTTATGTTATGAGTACATGGGTTTTTGTTGTGTTTGTAATAAGGATATGCCAAGTAAAGAGCATACATTAATCATAATTAACTGGGTTATCATGAGCTCACCATACTCCAAAGTTGCCTAATTGAAATTAATTATAAATACAAAAGAAAAATAAGGCATTATTCAGGGGCCATTTACTTAGGGTACATTCAATATGTTTGATTTTTCTAGCTAAAATTCTGAATTTTACAAAATAGAATTTATTGAGATGCAACTTGACCACTGAGATGTAAATAATTTTGAAGTTTTATTTGTAAATAGTGGAAAATAGATATTGTATGATTGTTGTATTATTTTGTGGTTTTATTGAGAGTGTGCCTGAACGATAGAGAATATGAAAGTCAATCTAGGTATCCAAGAGGAGGTCCAACTAAGCTAGCCGGAAGCAGTGAAAGAAAGCAATTCAACCGAGGAGACTGGAATCGGGGTAAGAAATAATGTTTTTAAAAATTTTCTAAAATTTTCGATTTGTTATAAAATTGATAATTAGAGGGGCTCGATTTTTAATCCCAGTAACACAGCAATTAATATACCGGGTGCCTCAAAAAAATGTATACACACTTTAAACTATTGTAGTTTTCCCGCACTACAAGGCTAATGTTATATTTCTTCGCCAGGTGCCAGCATAATCGTCCCTCTATGTTATATTATCAGTTGGAATTTGTAATATCAACATGGCGGACGTACGTTTGAGCTTTGAAGAACGTAAGCAGGTTATTAAGTGGTACTGGAAGTTTGAGAATGTAAATGAAGTTCAAAGACAGTGGAGAAGGGAGTATGATACAGAACCACCTTCAGGTCGGCCTCGAACAGCTACAAGTGATGAGTCATCAACGACAGTTTTGGAACTGTTTCAACGCTCTCCTAACAAATCTTCAAGGCAAGGGGCACGTTAAAGTGATGTAAGTGCTAGCAGCGTGCTACGCATTCTGAAGAGAGGCAAGTATCGTGTTTACATTCCAAGGCTAGTGCAACAGCTAAATGACGACGATCCAGATCGAAGGTTGCAATTTTGTGAATGGATTCAGGAGATGGTGATACGTGAACCGGGATTTATGGGTAGCATCATTTGGTCGGATGAAGCCCAATTCAAACTTAATGGAACTGTCAATAGGCACAATTGTGTTTACTGGTGTTAAGAAAATCCTCACATTACAATTGAAAAAGCTGTAAATTTGCCTGGTGTAAATGTGTGGTGCGGTTTGTCTTCAAGGGGACTCATTGGACCTTTTCGATTTGAAGGCACTGTAACTGGTATTACATACCTAACAATGCTTGCTGATTCCATATTTCCTGCCATTCGTGCATTATACGGTAATGATGATTTTTATTTTCAACAAGATGGTGCTCCGCCGCACTATCACCGGGACGTACGAGCTTACCTGGATCAAAATTTGTCGGGCCAGTGGATAGGACGCAGGGGGCCAATCGAGTTTCCAGCACGCTCTCCAGACTTTACACCACTGGATTTCTTCTTGTGGGGCACAGTAAAAGATGAGGTGTACAAACGTAAACCACGTAACCTAGACATTCTTTGGAATGAGATTCAAGCAGTGTGTAAGAAATCTCATTGGACGTTTTGATACGATGTACAGAATCTGTGGTGACTCGTACTCAGAATTGTATTGATGCTGCAGGTCACCAATTTGAACAGTATTAATATTTGTTATTTATGTTTCATTTACATTGGACTTTCAGCTTTCTATTTTCCTGAAATTTAACTTTGTAGAACGGTAAATAAATTTTCTATGGAAGTTCAAAGTGTGTATACATTTTTTTGAAGCACCCAGTATATATATATATATATATATATATATATATATTGTAGTAGTTTTAAAGGGCTAAATTTAAGTATAAACAAGGTAATTTCAAACACCCTGTATAGAGAAAACAACCAGAATTTACGTGCGAAATTTATTTCATTTAATGAATCTGAAGTAACAAGTATTACCATAATTTTACAAGTAGTGATTAAAATTTAGTTAGGTTCATAAAGAAAAATAATTGTTTAAGCCAATGCAAATTAATAATTAAATTAATTGAGTTTAATTGAACGAGTAATTATGTCTAATACGCATAAGAGCTTAAAAAATCGATAATACCAAGATGAAACGCTGTGCTAATACATGAACAGCCGTTGAATATAAAATACCTTGAAAAGCCAACTCCTAGAAATGTTGTGTTAAAACGTTTGTTAATTGAACACCTGCAGGTTTTGGAAATGTCAAGTTCCCCTTATTTGTGTAGATAAAAGATAGTATTCAAAGTATATCGGGTAAACGGTCGGACGGTTCGCGTAAATGTTAACTAAATGCTTCCTTAAAGCGCAGAAGGGATAGACGATCAATGAAATGCTTCAGAAAGAAACAGGCATTATAACAGTTCACTTCAAAACGCACGTATTCAGTCCACACGGGTTAGTTTGAAACGCGGACAGTAATATCGATTTCTACCACTCAAGCCAAGGTTAGAAAGAAACATAGAATATGCATAAGAGAGGAATAGCGTTAATACAGGCAGGGTTTCAAGACGTCATTGAATATCTTATTGGTTTATATAGTTAGTAGTATAACAGACAAACACGGGAAAATTTGAATGCGGGCTTTTCGGAAATTATAATAACGACGAGTTAAATTTCGAAGATTTCGGAAACGGTTTAACCAAAATTTTAAGAACGAATTAGTTTAATTAAATGTTTCGCGTTAGGAGGGTCTGGAGAGGTTACACTCAGAATTGTATAAATACTCGAAGAAAATTAGCATCGGTCTCTTTTAACTTCGTTCTCTTAGTACTTTCATCGCTTTAGACTACGAACAGAAATTTACCACGGGCTTGTAAGTATATAAAAATTTTTAATTTAAATAGTACTGTGCCGGCCTCATATTTATTGAGGTGCAACATTTATCTTAACAAGCTCGTGAAGTAACGTAAATTAAATTAAATTAAACTAAAGTACGCAATTATAAAAAAAGTGTAATAAATTTGGATTTGGATTTGGATGCATCGTGAAGGCAAAAAATGCAGCACAATTTAGATGGTGTTCATCCATAAATAACTAGAAGCGGCCAGCAGAGCAGAACCACAAAACCAAGAGCGAAAACAACTTAACGGCTTTGTCAACGGAGTAGGGATCTTCAAGAAATTATAGGTAACGCTTTAAAATTTGTTGTTTTTATAAACTATGAAAATTGTTGTGATGTGTGAGAAGTGAACTATGAAGGTAATTTGCATTATTTTGCGTATTAAAAATAATACGCATAACTAACTTTTATTATGGTATTTAAATACAAATCTAAATGTGTATATAAAGCTTGTTAACGTTCCATCAGGAATTTAAATTTTTATTGTTACGAGTACATGGGTTTTTTTGTTTGTAGTAAGCGTATGCTAAGTAAAAAGCATACATTAATCATAAAAAAAACCGGGTTATCATGAGCTCACCATACTCCAGAGTGTTCTAATTAAAATTAATTATAAATAAAGCACGAAAAATAAGGTATTATTCAGGGCCCATTTACTCCGGTTACATTCAATGTGTTTAATATTTCTACTTAAAATTTTAGACTTTACAAAAATAGAATTTATTGAGGTGTAACTTGAGCACCGAAATGTAAATAATCTTGAAGTTTTATTTGTAAATAGTGGCAAATAAATATTGTATGATTGTTGTATTATTTTATGGTTTTATTGGGAGTGTGCGTGAACGATAAAGAGTATGATAGTGAATCTAGGTATCCAAGAGGAGGTCCAACTGAGCTACCCAGGAAGCAGAATCTGGGTAAAAAATTATATTATTTTTTTTTGAAATTTATGCCGATTTTTGGAAAATAAATAAAATCCTCGAATATTTTTTGAGAAAAGACTGAGTTAGAGCAAAGTTACACGGCAAATTATGGCGACCCAAAAGTGAGATCGAGTTCCAGATAGAATTTTAACAATTTTATTCCAGGAAACTGGCGATGTGAAAGGGTCTGTGTTTTGTATAAATTTAAGAATATTTTGAGTGTGTGTGGGTGTAATTTGAACGTATGCAGAGAAAAGAGTGGTTAAGGAGCCTAGGAGTGGAAATTGGAAGTGACGATAGTGCCTTGTGTGATAAAAATTCGAAAATGGAAGAAGCTGGCGAAAGTAGGGATCCGTCGAGGACGGAATCAGGGGACCAAGGAAACGAGTTGATGATGAGAATGTTAGAGGAGATGCGATTAGGTGGGAAAGAATCTAACAGGAAGTTTGAGGAGATTAGAGAAATGGGGGAAGAATCAAAGAAAAGGCGGGGTTTCAAGACGACATTGAATATCTTATTGGTCTATATGGTTAGTAGTATAACAGACAAGCACGGGAAAATTTGAATGCGGGCTTTTCGGAAAATATAATAACGACGAGTTAAATTTCGAAGATTTCGAAAATGGTTGAACCAAAATTTTAAGAACGAATTAGTTTAATTAAATGTTTCGCGTTAGGATGGTCTGGAGAGGTTACACTCAGAATTCTATAAATACTCGAAGAGAATTAGCATCGGTCTCTTTTAACTTCGTTCTCTTAGTACTTTCATCGCTTTAGACTACGAACAAAAATTTACCACGGGCTTGTAAGTATATAAAAATTTTTAATTTAAATAGTACTGTGCCGGCCTCATAATTTGATACGCGGATTGTGTCAAGTCAAAATTTTATTGAGGTGCAACATTTATCTTAACAAACTCGTGAAGTAACGTAAATTAAATTAAATTAAACTAAAGCACGCAATTATGAAAGAAGTGTAATAAATTTGGATTTGGATTTGGATGCATCGTGAAAGCAGAGCATGCAGCACAACTTAGATGGTGTTCATCTACAAATAGCTAGAATCGGCCAGCAGAGCAGAACCACGCAACCGAAAGCAAAAACAACTTAATGGCTTCGTCAACGGAGTAGGGATCTTCAAGAAATTCTAGGTAACGCTTTAGAATTTGTTGTTTTTATAAACTATGAAAATTGTTGTGATGTGTGAGAAGTGAACTAAGAAGGTATTTTGCATTATTTTGCGTATTAAAATAATACGCATTACTAACTTTTATTATGGTATTTAAATACAAATCTAAAGGTGTATATAAAGCTTATTAACGTTCCATCAGGAATTTAAATATTTATTGTTACGAGTACACGGGTTTGTTTGTTTGCAGTAAGCGTATGCTAAGTAAAAAGCATACATTAATCATAAAAAAAAACTGGGTTATCATGAGCTCACCATACTCCAGAGTTTCCTAATTAAAATTAATTATAAATAAAGAACGAAAAATATGGTATTATTCAGGGCCCATTTACTCCGGTTTTTTTGGGAGTGTGCGTGAACGATAAAGAGTATGATAGTGAATCTAAGTATCCGAGAGGAGGTCCAACTGAGCTAGCCAGGGAAGCAGAATCTGGGTAAGAAATTATATTTTATTTTTGAAATTTATGACGATTTTTGGAAAATAAATAAAATCCTCGAATATTTTTTGAGAAAGGACTGAGTTAGAGCAAGGTTACACGGCAATATATATATATATATATATATATATATATATATATATATAAGAAATTAAATTTTTTCTTGGGTATTAAGGTCTAATTAACTACGTAAATATTCAATAGGATGATTTATTTTTTATTACACTCCAAACGTTTCGGCTGAACATTTTAGCCTTTTTCAATGGATATTCATGTCTGAAAGTAGAATTACATAACTAACCAAACTTTTTTATATATAATCATATTTTTGTTTGATGCAAACAGTTTCTTACCTCAAATATAAGATTACTAATAATTAAGTTACCTACACAATCATTTGGTTTCAATAATGCCAATTCATATCTTGCTAGGATTATACAAAACAGTTTAAAAATTTTTTATTTATGTACACTATTTGGTTTATATACATTAAATGATTCTTATATATATTTATAGTACAGCTATATGGCTGTTTGTCAAGTGTTAAAAAATTGTTTTTTGTATTTATTTTTGGATTTTAATACTGGGTAATATTTAAATTTGTACACATATAATTTATAAACTATAAATTACTTAACTTCAACTCTGATAAAGACATTAAGCACTCCAGATATGCACATTGCTGTGAATTACAATAGAACCTTAAAAAACCTCTTTACATCTCTAAAAGATCCTACCAATAAGAAAATACTAAGTAATATAGTCTATAAAATCAACTGTGAGTGCAAACAATGCTACGTTGGAGAGACCAAGCAATGGTTTCGCAATTGTGTCACCCAGCACAAAAGTGACGCAAAAATTAATAAAAAATTGTGTGCTCTTGCAATTCACTTGAACAGTAAAACACATAATGCTGATTTTGATGATATACAAATTTTAGAAGTAGAAAATAATTATAAAAAACGTTTATTTTTAGAATCCTTTCATATCCAAAACAACAATAATGCAATAAATTTTAAAACAGATATAGACAATTTAAACACAGTGTATTCACTACTATACAAATTAAGTAGGCGCAATAATAATAAATAGAGTTAAACTAAATTTTCAAGTTCTCTCACCAGGTATAATGTAAAAATTTAATAAATATACAAAATCATCAGCCATATAATTGTTTATACTTATCAGTAATGGCATGTTGTTAACTTGTTAAACATCATTCTTACTATAAATTCTTGTAACTTATGTGAATTTAAACCATTTGTAAATAGTGTAGTACAGAGTAAGTTTGAAGATAATTTTATTTATATGATTAGAGTTTTATGTTACAAATTGTTTTTTTTTTAAATGTCAGTGTCATTAATTTATTATGGTTTTTTGAATTACTGCTTTTTAACAAATAAAGCTCGCATAGATTGTAAGTAACACCAGTTATATAAATTTGTATTATAACGAATATTCATAGGTCATGATTAAAGGAATAAATTACCCGAAACGTCGACAAATTCATAAATGAGCGTTTTTCTTATTAATTAGTGGACGAACATATTCCCAAAGAAGAAAATCAACAACTAAAGAATTTATATTATTAATATATATATATATATATATATATATATATATATATTGCTGTGAAATGCTCCTTTGAATGCGGAAACTGGCCCTTAAAAAAAAACATTTGAGCCCCACAGATTGGGCGTCATATAATGCTGTGAAGCCACCAAAATCCGGGTACTCCGCTTTTCGAATCGAGCCCCTACGAATCGGATGCCAAAAAATGCTGTGAATCCTAAAAAAAAGCTATTCATTACCTTAACTGTGTTGGTCCATTGATTTTCTTCTGTTAATCGCCTCGGCTGCTCCTCTAGTTAAACCTTCATCCTCATTCATAAAAAAAAGACAAACACATTCCTACCACAAACATCAACGTTAACTCTATTTACATCAATATTCACAATACATTAAAATTTCAAATTAAAAATTCAGCATAAATTTCAGTTTTAAAAAGAATTTCAAGATTAATTTTATTATCATTTAATGTGCATCCAGAATTAAAGTCCTTGTAGGATGCCTACTAATTAATATAACAATATATGCAGACCTGAGTCTGAGTACAAAGGGAGCATCTACCACCCCTTTACGTTAATTAACCAGGTTCGTCTAATTGAGCTCAAAGACATACCTAAAATTTCATCATAATCCAGAACATCAATACTAAATACCCCTTTCTACCTAAACAAGCAAATTTCACCTTAACATTAAAATTTTATGGTTAGTACAATTTCACTAATGTCCATTTAAAGTAAATCAATTATAAAGTAATTCAACACACACAAAAATATCAAAGTTCAACCAAAATAGTATAAATTACCTGAAGGTTACTGCACTCGTAGCTTCAATGTACATCGTCCCTTTTGTTAATCACACCATTCCAACTGGATTATATTTACAGCTTCTGATTCTCAACGCTTTTAAAATTTTCTCCATCACCATTTATTTAAAGTTGTCTCAGGGCTTTTCCGGAACTCATCTGTGTATATCTGACCCTTGTTTTATGGATCCAGACACGTTTATGAACCATTTAATTAATCACACCCCCGAAAAATAGCAAAGAAATTCATACTTCTTTCACCAATATACGCCAAAACTGCCTACTTTTGGTGCATTCATTTGTCGTTGTAAATTTTACTAATTGGTACAGTGATACTAAATTTTATTACCTTGTATCTAAGTGCACTAAAGAATATTCATGTTAGCACGTAAAGAACAAACTATTTTGAATCACCAAAATATACGAGCAAACTTTAAATTATTTTATCAAACTAAAATGCACTGTTTAACATCTTGAATCAAGTCGCGGATGTAAGAGAGCTTTTAACGCATCGAATAGTCAAAAGTCTAAGAGAGCGAAATTCATATTACCACCGGTATATATAGCGGATAGCCGGCACGTCGCTTTTGTCCTCAAAACAGACAATTCTAAAGAATTTCGCATTCTTGTTTCCCATTCCGTCGCTCGCGCGTCGGTTTTTACGAATTTTGCACTCGTCCCAGTTAAATCTCAGAAATTCTCACACGGCACGCAAACATGTCCGAGAATACCTAATTAATTTTGTACAGAAATTGTTGTTTCTACCTCTGATATTTGCATCTTATTTTCAACCAATCGTGACCCTCGTGACGTTTCTCATATCACGCCTTTAATTATTAGTGTCTTTGTCTTACGCACATTATCTTTCCTTCTCTAACCTGTTCTTAGTGGTGCAAATTGATATTCCTTACTATCGATTATTTCAGTCCATGTGGACTATCTGGGTTAAATAACCCCGTATCGCGCCTTCCGTGAATATTAAGCCCCGGTTTCTCCAAGATTCTTTGTAACCATTAATTATCTGCAAAATTTACGCAGAACGAGCTTTTTAAATAAACCCTGTTTTGTATTTCGTGCTAAAGCATCTGACCGTTTCCAATATCCTTAGAATCGACATGTTTATCTAAACAAATTAAACTGAAATTGCCTTTTAAAATACGCAGGTGTGTTCAAACATACTATTAATTCTCAGAGCTTTATTTTATTGGGTTTTTACAAGTTTTTATAGATATTATATGTTACTAACGGTTCAATTAACTTCAATTAAAATTAATACCCTTTAAATTTTAGTGAATCCTAACTAAATATTCAATTATTATCTGTACGTTTTGTTTAATACCGGTTACTTGAAATAGAGTTAATCAATATAAATTTTGCACGTAATTTCTCTTTGTTTCTTTACTAGGAATAATTAAATTACACGCAGAGCTTTTAATACTGTTTCTTTTGATATAAAGCGTCTTGTACATGATTTAAATCTCTTATTTTACTGAAACGACCGAATTTATTTATGCTTCATGGTTTTAATAAAGCCTATTATCTAATAAAATTTCTTATACATGGTGATTAAAATTATTTGATGTGATTATTTAATTTTCTACCCTGGTCTAAATATGAGTATTTTCCCCCTATTTGAATACAAATAATCCCACTTATTTGAATGCAAATATAAAGCATTTAGACAAAAAAAATTACAAAAAAAATTGCCTATCTCGCTCTACCCTTATCTATCTAACTTACCTACTTTGTCTCCAATCCAAAAAAAATATTTACACCTACCCTATATCCCTATCCTATTCCTAACTCTCACCTAATTTTATAAACTGAAATTATCCCTAACTTCATCCTACTCATCCATCTAATCCTATATACATCCTATATACCTATCCTATTCCTAACTTTTAACTAATCTTCACTATACTTTACTTCATCCTACCTAACTATTCCTAACTCTCCACTAATCTTATATGAAATATCTATACTTAACCTATCTTATTTTCTTCCTACATCTCCTCTTTATTCTCATCCTAAACCTATTCCTAATTATCTCCCATATTTATCCTATACCTAGCTTTATTTTCTATACACACCTACTTCTACTCTTCTATATACACCTATGCTATCCCTATCCTATTTAAATCTAACTCTCTTCTTGACCCTCCAAGTCTTTCTTCTCACCATCCTAATACTCTTCATCCCTATCTCTCCCCCTTCTATATCTATACTTATCATCCCTATTATCTCACATACAATAAACTTATCATCCCTATTATCCTCACTCTTAAATATTGCTTCTTCTTCAGTCCCTACACTTGTCTGTTTCTTATTTATTCTTATTTCCTTTTCTGCCGACAAACCAAACGATACTACTTTAAAATTCTCGATTTTTCCTACTATGGAAAATCCTCTGTACCTTCTAGAATTCTTGTGTAATGGAATCCGCCAGAATGAATTCCTTAACTCTACTTTATTAAAAACAAACTTGCCATCTTTACTTAATTCCGCCTTCACCTGCTCCTGATATGCTGCTTCTTCCCCCACTACTTCTGCATGTTTTTGTACTAAAGCTTGAACCTCTACTATCCTATCCTCTGGACATATTTTTGTGTTGATCTGTTTAACTTCATCATCCTCTACCTCTACTACATTAATACTAAACCCCGTGTCATCCTCTGTGACTTCATAACTACCCTTCCATGGCACTACCCTATCCTTAATCCTTATTACCTTCCTTTCCATATCTATCAAAACCCCTAACTTCATCATACAGTCAACACCTAAAATGCTCTGAAACTTCAGTCCAGGTACAATTACAAACTCCTGTTCACAGCTTAAACCTCCTATATCTATCCTAAGCACCACAACACTATTTACTACAGCAAACTTCTTTTATTTGGAGCTACTAAATGGCTATGCTTTATAGGCATAATTCTATCACAAACCTTATCCCTAATTTTGCTGACGAATTCCTCCGATATTAAACTCGCCTCTGCCCCTGTATCAAGTAATACTTCTACATTATTCTCAAAAATCTCTATATTAATAATTGGCAAACATAATTTTTCCTCAGTTTCTGGCTCTACATCCTCCTCAATTTTGAAAAATTCACGTGGATGTTCATATACATTTACACTGAAATTTAGTGGTCTGTCGCGTTCTAAAAATCCTGTCCAGGTCTGTTTTCCCTACTTGGTCCTGGTCTAGCCGTCACCTCAGCGTATGTCCTAGGCGTTTCCACTCGTTCCGTGTCTGTATTAGCAGTCCCGCTCATGTCTGGTGAACTATTCATTCTGGTAGGTCCCGGTCTCGGTGCAGGTCCCCTTCCTAAACTATTACTCCTAACGTATGGTCGTCTCTGTTCCCAATTCTGTCGCTGGTATCCGTAACTATTCCCCCGTCTAACGTAGTTGTCCCGTCTATTGTCAAACCTAACTGTGTTGATCTGTCTTTCCCTGTTATCCCGAGGTCGTCCACTACTTACGTCGTCGTACCTCTGCAGGTATTCTAGAAACATTTCTCTGTCCACTATGTTCTGTAGTGCTACGTGTTGTCTTATTTCTACCTCGAAGTGTCGTGATAAATACTTAATAATTTGTCGGTCCGTCAGTGGTGGGTTCAGTTGCTTTGCTATGCTATACTTGCGTATAGCATATTGCTCCCTACTTCCTGAAAATTCTCCCTTAAATTTCCCTGTGATTAAGTCGTCTCGTACCTGGTCTTGTCTGTGGTCACTCCAGTAGTGCTTTAGAAATCTGTTCTCAAAGTCCGTGTAAGTGTCTATGTCCTGTCCTACTAAATTGTACCATGCTTCCGCGTTGTCCTTTAATAAAGCCTTTATCGTATTCAGTTTAGTCTGTTCGTCAAATAAATTTCCCACTAGATTTCTTACACTATTAATAAAAATTTGTGGATTTACCCTGTTATCGCCATAAAACTTCATGTGTTGGTCCAATGATACTCCACCTGTAGAAAATCTGGGACCATCCCCCGTTAAATTTGACATGTTGTACTTGATACTACTAACTTCGCGTTCTACCCTGCCTAACTGATCCCTACATGAGTCCGTCACTTCAGTCATTTTACATTAATCTCTTCTTCACAAAAATGCGTACTTCGGACCTTAAATGTCCCATTTCCTGTCGAAGACCTGTAATATCACGCTCATTTTTTTCAACCCTATTTTCAACTTCCCCCATCTTTACGGTAAGACTATTTTTAAATTCTGAAAATCTTTATTCGTCTTGTCTATTTTCTCACTTAGGGTTTCCCTAACTCCTGTTAATGTCTCATTCATTCGGTCAAATTTTCGATTTGAGTCCTCTCTCGCTCTATTCGATTCATCGCTTAGCTGTTCTAATTTTCTATTGGATTCCTCCCTAGCTAATCGCATTTCCTCTAACATTCTCATCATTAACTCATTTCCTTGATCCCCTGATTCCGTCCTCGACTGATCTCTACTGCCTCCCGCTTCTTCCATTTTCGAATTTTTCCCACACAATGCACTATCGTCACTTCCAATTTCCACTCCTTGACTCCTTAACCACTCCTTTCTCTGCATACGTTCTAATCACTCTCACACACTCTAAAATACTCTTAAATTTATACACACAGAAACTCTCTCTCAGATCGCCAGTTTCCTGGAATAGTTAAACACTATCTGAATTCGAGCCCTCACGTTGTGGTCGCCATATAATGCTGTGAAATGCTCCTTTGAATGCGGGAACTGGCCCTTAAAAAAAACATTCGAGCCCCACAGATTAGGCGTCATATAATGCTGTGAAGCCACCAAAATCCGGGTACTCCGCTTTTCGAATCGAGCCCCTACGAATCGGATGCCAAAGAATGCTGTGAATCCTAAAAGAAAGCTATTCATTACCTTAACTGTGTTGGTCCATTGATTTTCTTCTGTTAATCGCCTCGGCTGCTCCTCTAGTTAAACCTTCATCCTCATTCATAAAAAAAAGACAAACACATTCCTACCACAAACATCAACGTTAACTCTATTTACATCAATATTCACAATACATTAAAATTTCAAATTAAAAATTCAGCATAAATTTCAGTTTTAAAAAGAATTTCAAGATTAATTTTATTATCATTTAATGTGCATCCAGAATTAAAGTCCTTGTAGGATGCCTACTAATTAATATAACAATATATGCAGACCTGAGTCTGAGTACAAAGGAGCATCTACCACCCTTTACGTTAATTAACCAGGTTCGTCTAATTGAGCTCAAAGACATACCTAAAATTTCATCATAATCCAGAACATCAATACTAAATACCCTTTCTACCTAAACAAGCAAATTTCACCTTAACATTAAAATTTTATGGTTAGTACAATTTCACTAATGTCCATTTAAAGTAAATCAATTATAAAGTAATTCAACACACACAAAATATCAAAGTTCAACCAAAATAGTATAAATTACCTGAAGGTTACTGCACTCGTAGCTTCAATGTACATCGTCCCTTTTGTTAATCACACCATTCCAACTGGATTATATTTACAGCTTCTGATTCTCAACGCTTTTAAAATTTTCTCCATCACCATTTATTTAAAGTTGTCTCAGGGCTTTTCCGGAACTCATCTGTGTATATCTGACCCTTGTTTTATGGATCCAGACACGTTTATGAACCATTTAATTATTCACACCCCCGAAAAATAGCAAAGAAATTCATACTTCTTTCACCAATATACGCCAAAACTGCCTACTTTTGGTGTATTCATTTGTCGTTGTAAATTTTACTAATTGGTACAGTGATACTAAATTTTATTACCTTGTATCTAAGTGCACTAAAGAATATTCATGTTAGCACGTAAAGAACAAACTATTTTGAATCACCAAAATATACGAGCAAACTTTAAATTATTTTATCAAACTAAAATGCACTGTTTAACATCTTGAATCAAGTCGCGGATGTAAGAGAGCTTTTAACGCATCGAATAGTCAAAAGTCTAAGAGAGCGAAATTCATATTACCACCGGTATATATAGCGGATAGCCGGCACGTCGCTTTTGTCTTCAAAACAGACAATTCTAAAGAATTTCGCATTCTCGTTTCCCATTCCGTCGCTCGCGCGTCGGTTTTTACGAATTTTGCACTCGTCCCAGTTAAATCTCAGAAATTCTCACACGTTACGCAAACATGTCCGAGAATACCTAATTAATTTTGTACAGAAATTGTTGTTTCTACCTCTGATATTTGCATCTTATTTTTAACCAATCGTGACCCTCGTGACGTTGCTCATATCACGCCTTTAATTATTAGTGTCTTTGTCTTACGCACATTATCTTTCCTTCTCTAACCTGTTCTTAGTGGTGCAAATTGATATTCCTTACTATCGATTATTTCAGTCCATGTGGACTATCTGGGTTAAATAACCCCGTATCGCGCCTTCCGTGAATATTAAGCCCCGGTTTCTCCAAGATTCTTTGTAACCATTAATTATCTGCAAAATTTACGCAGAACGAGCTTTTTAAATAAACCCTGTTTTGTATTTCGTGCTAAAGCATCTGACCGTTTCCAATATCCTTAGAATCGACATGTTTATCTAAACAAATTAAACTGAAATTGCCTTTTAAAATACGCAGGTGTGTTCAAACATACTATTAATTCTCAGAGCTTTATTTTATTGGGTTTTTACAAGTTTTTATAGATATTATATGTTACTAATGGTTTAATTAACTTCAATTAAAATTAATACCCTTTAAATTTTAGTGAATCTAACTAAATATTCAATTATTATCTGTACGTTTTGTTTAATACCGGTTACTTGAAATAGAGTTAATCAATATAAATTTTGCACGTAATTTCTCTTTGTTTCTTTACTAGGAATAATTAAATTACACGCAGAGCTTTTTAATACTGTTTCTTTTGATATAAAGCGTCTTGTACATGATTTAAATCTCTTATTTTTACTGAAACGACCGAATTTATTTATGCTTCATGGTTTTAATAAAGCCTATTATCTAATAAAATTCCTTATACATGGTGATTAAATTATTTGATGTGATTATTTAATTTTCTACCCTGGTCTAAATATGAGTATTTTCCCCCTATTTGAATACAAATAATCCCACTTATTTGAATGCAAATATAAAGCATTTAGACAAAAAAAATTACAAAAAAAATTGCCTATCTCGCTCTACCCTTATCTATCTAACTTACCTACTTTGTCTCCAATCCAAAAAAAATATTTACACCTACCCTATATCCCTATCCTATTCCTAACTCTCACCTAATTCTATAAACTGAAATTATCCCTAACTTCATCCTACTTATCCATCTAATCCTATATACATCCTATATACCTATCCTATTCCTAACTTTTAACTAATCTTCACTATACTTTACTTCATCCTACCTAACTATTCCTAACTCTCCACTAATCTTATATGAAATATCTATACTTAACCTATCTTATTTTCTTCCTACATCTCCTCTTTATTCTCATCCTAAACCTATTCCTAATTATCTCCCATATTTATCCTATACCTAGCTTTATTTTCTATACACACCTACTTCTACTCTTCTATATACACCTATGCTATCCCTATCCTATTTAAATCTAACTCTCTTCTTGACCCTCCAAGTCTTTCTTCTCACCATCCTAATACTCTTCATCCCTATCTCTCCCCCTTCTATATCTATACTTATCATCCCTATTATCTCACATACAATAAACTTATCATCCCTATTATCCTCACTCTTAAATATTGCTTCTTCTTCAGTCCCTACACTTGTCTGTTTCTTATTTATTCTTATTTCCTTTTCTGCCGACAAACCAAACGATACTACTTTAAAATTCTCGATTTTTCCCTCTATGGAAAATCCTCTGTACCTTCTAGAATTCTTGTGTAATGGAATCCGCCAGAATGAATTCCTTAACTCTACTTTATTAAAAACAAACTTGCCATCTTTACTTAATTCCGCCTTCACCTGCTCCTGATATGCTGCTTCTACCCTCACTACTTCTGCATGTTTTTGTACTAAAGCTTGAACCTCTACTATCCTATCCTCTGGACATATTTTTGTGTTGATCTGTTTAACTTCATCATCCTCTACCTCTACTACATTAATACTAAACCCCGTGTCATCCTCTGTGACTTCATAACTACCCTTCCATGGCACTACCCTATCCTTAATCCTTATTACCTTCCTTTCCATATCTATCAAAACCCCTAACTTCATCATACAGTCAACACCTAAAATGCTCTGAAACTTCAGTCCAGGTACAATTACAAACTCCTGTTCACAGCTTAAACCTCCTATATCTATCCTAAGCACCACAACACTATTTACTACAGCAAACTTCTTTTTATTTGGAGCTACTAAATGGCTACGCTTTATAGGCATAATTCTATCACAAACCTTATCCCTAATTTTGCTGACGAATTCCTCCGATATTAAACTCGCCTCTGCCCCTGTATCAAGTAATACTTCTACATTATTCTCAAAAATCTCTATATTAATAATTGGCAAACATAATTTTTCCTCAGTTTCTGGCTCTACATCCTCCTCAATTTTGAAAAATTCACGTGGATGTTCATATACATTTACACTGAAATCTAGTGGTCTGTCGCGTTCTAAAAATCCTGTCCAGGTCTGTTTTCCCTACTTGGTCCTGGTCTAGCCGTCACCTCAGCGTATGTCCTAGGCGTTTCCACTCGTTCCGTGTCTGTATTAGCAGTCCCGCTCATGTCTGGTGAACTATTCATTTTGGTAGGTCCCGGTCTCGGTGCAGGTCCCCTTCCTAAACTATTACTCCTAACATATGGTCGTCTCTGTTCCCAATTCTGTCGCTGGTATCCGTAACTATTCCCCCGTCTAACGTAGTTGTCCCGTCTATTGTCAAACCTAACTGTGTTGATCTGTCTTTCCCTGTTATCCCGAGGTCGTCCACTACTTACGTCTTCGTACCTCTGCAGGTATTCTAGAAACATTTCTCTGTCCACTATGTTCTGTAGTGCTACGTGTTGTCTTATTTCTACCTCGAAGTGTCGTGATAAATACTTAATAATTTGTCGGTACGTCAGTGGTGGGTTCAGTTGTTTTGCTATGCTATACTTGCGTATAGCATATTGCTCTCTACTTCCTGAAAATTCTCCCTTAAATTTCCCTGTGATTAAGTCGTCTCGTACCTGGTCTTGTCTGTGGTCACTCCAGTAGTGCTTTAAAAATCTGTTCTCAAAGTCCGTGTAAGTGTCTATGTCCTGTCCTACTAAATTGTACCATGCTTCCGCGTTGTCTTTCAATAAAGCCTTTATCGTATTCAGTTTAGTCTGTTCGTCAAATAAATTTCCCACTAGATTTCTTACACTATTAATAAAAATTTGTGGATTTACCCTGTTATCGCCATAAAACTTCATGTGTCGGTCCAATGATACTCCACCTGTAGAAAATCTGGGACCATCCCCCGTTAAATTTGACATGTTGTACTTGATACTACTAACTTCGCGTTCTACCCTGCCTAACTGATCCCTACATGAGTCCGTCACTTCAGTCATTTTTACATTAATCTCTTCTTCACAAAAAATGCGTACTTCGGACCTTAAATGTCCCATTTCCTGTCGAAGACCTGTAATATCACGCTCATTTTTTCAACCCTATTTTCAACTTCCCCCATCTTTACGGTAAGACTATTTTTAAATTCTGAAAATCTTTATTCGTCTTGTCTATTTTCTCACTTAGGGTTTCCCTAACTCCTGTTAATGTCTCATTCATTCGGTCAAATTTTCGATTTGAGTCCTCTCTCGCTCTATTCGATTCATCGCTTAGCTGTTCTAATTTTCTATTGGATTCCTCCTAGCTAATCGCATTTCCTCTAACATTCTCATCATTAACTCATTTCCTTGATCCCCTGATTCCGTCCTCGACTGATCTCTACTGCCTCCCGCTTCTTCCATTTTCGAATTTTTCCCACACAATGCACTATCGTCACTTCCAATTTCCACTCCTTGACTCCTTAACCACTCCTTTCTCTGCATACGTTCTAATCACTCTCACACACTCTAAAATACTCTTAAATTTATACACACACAGAAACTCTCTCTCTCAGATCGCCAGTTTCCTGGAATAGTTAATCACTATCTGGAATTCGAGCCCTCACGTTGTGGTCGCCATATAATGCTGTGAAATGCTCCTTTGAATGCGGGAACTGGCCCTTAAAAAAAACATTCGAGCCCCACAGATTGGGCGTCATATAATGCTGTGAAGCCACCAAAATCCGGGTACTCCGCTTTTCGAATCGAGCCCCTACGAATCGGATGCCAAAGAATGCTGTGAATCCTAAAAAAAAAGCTATTCATTACCTTAACTGTGTTGGTCCATTGATTTTCTTCTGTTAATCGCCTCGGCTGCTCCTCTAGTTAAACCTTCATCCTCATTCATAAAAAAAAGACAAACACATTCCTACCACAAACATCAACGTTAACTCTATTTACATCAATATTCACAATACATTAAAATTTCAAATTAAAAATTCAGCATAAATTTCAGTTTTAAAAAGAATTTCAAGATTAATTTTATTATCATTTAATGTGCATCCAGAATTAAAGTCCTTGTAGGATGTCTACTAATTAATATAACAATATATGCAGACCTGAGTCTGAGTACAAAGGGAGCATCTACCACCCCTTTACGTTAATTAACCAGGTTCGTCTAATTGAGCTCAAAGACATACCTAAAATTTCATCATAATCCAGAACATCAATACTAAATACCCTTTCTACCTAAACAAGCAAATTTCACCTTAACATTAAAATTTTATGGTTAGTACAATTTCACTAATGTCCATTTAAAGTAAATCAATTATAAAGTAATTCAACACACACAAAAATATCAAAGTTCAACCAAAATAGTATAAATTACCTGAAGGTTACTGCACTCGTAGCTTCAATGTACATCGTCCCTTTTGTTAATCACACCATTCCAACTGGATTATATTTACAGCTTCTGATTCTCAACGCTTTTAAAATTTTCTCCATCACCATTTATTTAAAGTTGTCTCAGGGCTTTTCCGGAACTCATCTGTGTATATCTGACCCTTGTTTTATGGATCCAGACACGTTTATGAACCATTTAATTATTCACACCCCCGAAAAATAGCAAAGAAATTCATACTTCTTTCACCAATATACGCCAAAACTGCCTACTTTTGGTGTATTCATTTGTCGTTGTAAATTTTACTAATTGGTACAGTGATACTAAATTTTATTACCTTGTATCTAAGTGCACTGAAGTACATTCATGTTAGCACGTAAAGAACAAACTATTTTGAATCACCAAAATATACGAGCAAACTTTAAGTTATTTTATCAAACTAAAATGCACTGTTTAACATCTTGAATCAAGTCGCGGATGTAAGAGAGCTTTTAACGCATCGAATAGTCAAAAGTCTAAGAGAGCGAAATTCATATTACCACCGGTATATATAGCGGATAGCCGGCACGTCGCTTTTGTCCTCAAAACAGACAATTCTAAAGAATTTCGCATTCTCGTTTCTCATTCCGTCGCTCGCGCGTCGGTTTTTACGAATTTTGCACTCGTCCCAGTTAAATCTCAGAAATTCTCACACGGCACGCAAACATGTCCGAGAATACCTAATTAATTTTGTACAGAAATTGTTGTTTCTACCTCTGATATTTGCATCTTATTTTCAACCAATCGTGACCCTCGTGACGTTGCTCATATCACGCCTTTAATTATTAGTGTCTTTGTCTTACGCACATTATCTTTCCTTCTCTAACCTGTTCTTAGTGGTGCAAATTGATATTCCTTAATATCGATTATTTCAGTCAATGTGGACTATCTGGGTTAAATAACCCCGTATCGCGCCTTCCGTGAATATTAAGCCCCGGTTTCTCCAAGATTCTTTGTAACCATTAATTATCTTCAAAATTTACGCAGAACGAGCTTTTTAAATAAACCCTGTTTTGTATTTCGTGCTAAAGCATCTGACCGTTTCCAATATCCTTAGAATCGACATGTTTATCTAAACAAATTAAACTGAAATTGCCTTTTAAAATACGCAGGTGTGTTCAAACATACTATTAATTCTCAGAGCTTTATTTTATTGGGTTTTTACAAGTTTTTATAGATATTATATGTTACTAACGGTTTAATTAACTTCAATTAAAATTAATACCCTTTAAATTTTAGTGAATCCTAACTAAATATTCAATTATTATCTGTACGTTTTGTTTAATACCGGTTACTTGAAATAGAGTTAATCAATATAAATTTTGCACGTAATTTCTCTTTGTTTCTTTACTAGGAATAATTAAATTACACGCAGAGCTTTTTAATACTGTTTCTTTTGATATAAAGCGTCTTGTACATGATTTAAATCTCTTATTTTTACTGAAACGACCGAATTTATTTATGCTTCATGGTTTTAATAAAGCCTATTATCTAATAAAATTCCTTATACATGGTGATTAAAATTATTTGATGTGATTATTTAATTTTCTACCCTGGTCTAAATATGAGTAATATATATATATATATATATATATATATATACACATAGACGTAATACAAACACGCGCACAGCACGCTCACACACACGCACTCACGCACGCACTCACGCACGTACGTACGTACGCACGCACGCACGCACTCACGAACGCACGCACGCACGCACGGATGCACACACGCACACGCACCCACACACACGCGGGGTTATCTACGAAGTATTATGTCTAATTAACTTGATTCGAAAAACTTTTTAAAATATTATCTTAAGGTTTAATAGCTAAGATATTTAGGAATAACTATGCAAGTAGCATAAATGAAAATTATTATGTGAGTATTTGGAAGTTTCAAATTTATACATTATGTAAGCATTACGGCGAATATTGTAAAACGAAGATATAAAAAAAGGAGGTTACTTACATATAATACAAAACACTAGAACAATTATTTGCAAATACAAACACCACGTTATTTCTCAACAATATAGTGCTAATATAGTCTACCAAGTTTATGGTAAGGTACGTCGATGCTTATGTATTGTACGGACGGGATGTTGGTTACAGACCAGGATAATAGGTCTTCACGACTTTAACATTACATCATTTTAATCTAAATCACAGTTTCAATTTTGACCTGAATAATAAATACAGTTCAGATTTTACGATAAGTCAAATAACAGTAAACGAGTGTATTAGAAATGATAAATTTGAACCACCTAATTCTATGCATATGTTGTGAGTTGAAATGACATCAGAAAGAAAATAATGTTAAAACACAAATTGAGAATACCATCTAATTTCATTGACTCAAGTAAGCAAAATGTATTCTTTTGTATCATTGGTACTTGAGTCCTAAAATCAACTCAAATGTTAACTTATTATTATATTCAAGTTTCTCGTATTTCATAAAAATCATTTTTTTAGTTTTTATGTTATATTTGTTCACTGTAGTACATCATTAGAATGAGAAAGAATGTCTTTCTATATAAACTTCCACCATTTAAAAAACATAACTTTACTTATTTACTCGAAGATCACCAAAGCCATTTAAACACAAATAAGATCGTCTTATTCTACTTTTTAAATAGCGTAAGAAGTATCTATTTTCTACTATGCCTATCACAATAATGCCACAAGGCAAAACAGAAAAATTAAAAATTTTGTTGATTTGGTATAAAACTTTTGTTACATCCTGTAGGTTAATTATATTTTCATGGTTGAACTCGGCATTAGAAACAGCAAAATTTTTCTTTTTTAAGCAAGAAGTGTAATATAAACTAATTTTTATACGAACCTCTTTTTCATACTAAGAAGGACAACTAGTATGTTGCCCTAAATCATCTAGCATTGATACACGATAGCGCGACAACAGAAAACAAGGAAATTATAATTTCAATAGCTAATTAGTGGCTGTCCAGTTTAAAGCAAACTGCTTCCATTCCATAAATATCATTTAGCATATGAAGTTTTTCAGAACACGATGCTTTGTAAAAATGAAGTTCACAAAATTTAAGAAGTTTATATAATGTAAAAAAATTGCACTACCAAAAATGAAATTAGGAGCGGCACTCAAACGTAAGCTAACTGAGCCCCAGTCGGCGAGAGACTGGTATTTATAGACTCCTAATGCAACGCCCCATTGAGATGTTGCCAGACAACTTCCACACTGTAAAATCAATACAGCTGTACACTCCGAAACCCGCCAGGACCAAACTTTATTTTCGCCCACTCTATTTTCTATATAAAGCTACGACGTACTTGTATATTCAGTTTAATCTTAGCTTTTAAGTTGTATAACAAATATAAAGCAATTGATAAGGTTATAAATTATCGCTCTTGTAAACAATTAGTATCTACTCAGGTGCAAACAGAAGTTTGAATAGAGTAATATAAGATTGACTTTTTAAATAAATTTCTGTTTGTGCAGGCAAATAATTGGCCACATCCTACACCACCCGGTCTGCAGATGTTTTTCAATGGCAACAGCGCCCCTTTGTGACATGCGCAGTCAGCTCAAATCCCGGGAATTATTGATTAGTGGAACGTAACCACGCCCGTGCTGGGTACCTATAAAGGGCGGGGGACAAGTGATAATGAGGGCGCCTTGGAAATTACTCCTTACATATTATTCTGGCTCTTATAAACTAGAAAAAAGATGGCAAGATTATTTTTACAAACCTCAGTTTTATTAAGTAAACTTATTGCAGTATTTGAGAATAAAGAATTGAAACAAATTTTTCGTGTTTATTAAATACGTCTTGAAAAAACATTATTCTTTACAACATTAAGCTACACAAGTTACTTGTTCTTTACATCTAACATAAACATATTATTGAAATTCTCAGTCAATTGGTTTGCAGAATCTACAAAAGCAACAAACGCCTCATTTCTGAGCTTGTTTCGCACAGTTTTAATATTACAAAATCTGATTCTATTGAATTTAGAATGTCCTTTTCAGTGTGCATTAAAAGAAAGGTTTCAAGTGTTTTGTTTGTCATTGATGACCGCAGTATACTTTTAATAAGCTTCAACTTTGAAAACACTCTCTCGCAGCTGACCTGCGTCATTGGGATTGTTAATAAATACTTGTAAACCTTATAAAGTTCAGTGTACTGTGGGCTGTATATGTTAAACTCTACTATGACTTTAAAAGCACATTTAATACAAGATTTGCATTGATTATTTCAACTACAAGGCACAAATTTGTCTTCTACAATATCATAGTCTTCGTCCACATTTTCATCTGATACGTTTCCAACCTCTTCAACCACATCACTTTTGTAATCTGCATCCAATGATTTTTGACAAATGCTTGGCTAAACATTCGTGAATGAAATATACTCTTGTTTAAGTTGATCTCTGTTAACTGTAGGATTTAGTTCGCACACCTTCTACAGCGCATTCACTGGGAATTCGCCGTGTTGATACTGATCAAATCATTTTGGATCAAACAAAGCCATATCCAAATACGGATTTTTGTGATTGATAAATCTGTTTTCAATCGTCTTGGAAACTTTATCAATAATGCAATTGAATATTTCAGCATCTTCAGAGGAACGCTGAACTTTTGGTCGGCACATATTTCTCCTGACATCTTTTTGATTGTTCTTTGCCGTTTTTTTTGAAATTCAGTTTGAATAAATATATCGCTAAATGCATCTCTGTCTGAGGAATGTTCGATTTTGTTTGTAAATTTTAACATAAAAGTCTGTGCTGCCTGCACAGTTTTATCAAACTTGCTTCTATGAGCATTGAGTCTTGAAACAGCTGATTCGACTAATCTCCATGCCTAAGCATAGTCCAATTTCGTGTTTGTAATTAATCAGACAATGGTGTTGTTATCTTGAAAACCTGAAGGAAATTCATGGCCGTCACCACAGTTTCAAAACTAACAAACTTCTTAAAAAGGGTTGCAGCATCGTTCCTCACTTTTCCAGCTATTCTTTGCAATGCCAGTGTCAGTTCAAAAAAAATGTACTCGACTGGTTGAGACTGGGGTTCCTTTGACGTCCAGGCATCAATTTTTCAAAAATCTTAGTGCAGGCATCACTTCGGCTTCGCCAACGTGTAGTACCAATAGCTGCTAGCTTATAAACTGGATTTTTTCCATGTACTTTTGTTGCCTCTTTAGTGATTCCTTCAAGAATGCATGTGTTTCTTGAAGCAGTCTGAAAAAGGAAATAGTGATAGGAAGAACCTGTGCAGTATCAAAGAGTACAAGATTTAGTACATGGGCATAGCACCATGTATGAATGTGATTTGGTATGATAGCTGATAACTTGGCAGTAAGTCCATTGCAGGGCCACTCAAGTACATGCTCCGTCAAGGGCATCTGCCACACAGTCTTCGATAGGTATCTCTACTTCTTCCAGGGTTTGTCTTAGGGATTCCAAAAAGCCCGTCTGCTGTTGTAGTGGTGGGAGTTTCTAGTTAGCGCTTGAAGTGAGCGGACGTATTTTGCATAGCTCCTTAATACAAGGCTACACGTAAGTTTTATGTAGGATATCTTATTATATATTAAGCGTTTGTATTTAGTGTATTATACTTTTATTGTTCTGTGTCGTTAATTTTGATACATAGGGCAGTGAATAAAACCAAAAACAAAAATTTAAACCCAATAAATAAAAAATAAATCGATTTTTAACTTAAAATTTAACTAAAATCCGCGTTTTAAAATAAACCAACTTAAATTTGGGGCTAATAAATCAAAAATCTATTAAATAAGTAACCAAAAATTAATTTAAAATAATTTAACAAGGCGTTTTAATAAATTTATGATAAAAACGGGCTAAAACAACGTAAAACCAGCAAATAAATTCGGGAAAATTATATAACGTGCGTGTAATAAAATAACAATTTAAAAACCAAAATCTAGGCTCTTTTTGAATCAAACAAATAACTGAAAATCGTTAATTCTAAAATAATTTGGATATAAATATTCCATTTTTTAAGTACACGTGTACTTTAAGAAGCCTTAAAGTGGATCTTTGGGTTTAATTAGTGGTGTAACATTTGAAGGTCGAATAAACACCGAGTAAAGAAGCGGTAGGTGCTTCCGGTACCGCATTCCAATAACGCGTGTTTTAATTACTTTGTTTCTAAATTTAAAGTCCGGTATTTTAAAAATTTGTTTTTGAGGTAATTAGCTAGTTTGAATTTTAAATAAATAAATACAGTTTTGTTATAGTAGATTTTTAATTGCGTATATTTATTGGGCTTGCTACCTTATTTTGTCTTCCCTGTTATTTTGACGTTAGCGTTTATTTTATTTCTGATAAATTTGAAATTTCATTTGGTGGTTTTTAAAAATTTGAATAAATAAATAAATACAGAGAAGTTTAAGGGTCATTTGAAATATCGGTCTTTTATTAAAGCAGCGTTTTTGTTCTGTACTTGTTGTTGTTCTGCTGTTTAGCTATACATCTTAGCTTCGAGTTTATTTAGCGTCGTCAGGGCATTTTGACTTGGGATTTGTTTGTCTCTGCTGTTTTGTTATCTGATTTTTCAGCATGGTTGTCCATTGAGATGAGGAGCCGTTGCCGAAAAAAAAGAGGGATAGTTGGTCGGAGTCGGTCAGGGGTAAGCAGTCGGAGGCTGGGTTGGTGGAGAAGGTCGGAGAGTAGGAGCTCGTGGTTGTGGTAGAGAAGTTGGTGTCGCAGTCCGACGGGGAGGTAGTCGCGTCGCAGAGAGAACCTGGGTCTGCGGTGGTAGAGTCGGTGGTGTCGGCTTTCCTTTTGTATGGAGTCGAGCCTGAGTCGCCCGCAAAGTCGAAAGGACAACGGCGTGGGTCGACTGGCAGCAACGGAAGCATTGCTGCTAGCGACCTAGACGAGCTGGATCTCTTGATGTTCCGTGCGAGGAAGGCGCAGGGCTTTATACATAAGCGGGTTTCTGCTACTTCGGTGACCATCACCGTAGACGACATGAAGGTGATTTGCAGCGCCGCGGACGAGTTTCAAGACGTTGCGAGTCAGCTATTAGGGATGGTTAGGGGTCTCAGGATGGTGCGTGGTAAAGTGAAGGAGGCTGTGGAGAAGGTAGCAGTGGCAGCGGCGCGTACTGAGCAGGTCGTGGTACGGCAGGGAGGGACCAAGAGTGTGATGTCCTATGCTGGAGCAGTTGTTAGGAAGGCAGCGTCGACGGTCGCAGTTCGTGTAGACGCCAACCCAGGAGGGAAGGACGACGTCATGGTGACGTTGAAGAGGAAGGTTGACCCGACCAGGGATGGTTTTGTTGTTGTTGGACGCGTAGGGGTGGCGTTGTAATCGAGTGTGCTGACAAGGAGGATGCCAAGCGTTTGCAGTCGACGGTAAGTGGGGCTTGTCAGGGTCTTACAGCTAGGACCATCGAGAAAAGGAGGCCGCGCATGGTGCTCCCTGGGGTAGAGAAGGAGATAAAGCAAAAAGAGCTCCTGCAGAGGTTGATTGCTCAGAACCCCCGCTTCAGAGGGATTAGGTTCCAAAAAGAGGTGAAGGTGAAGTTTCGGTTCGGTGGCAGGGGACTCAGAGATCCTTTGGCCAGCGTCGTTTTTGAGGTTTTGCCGGCGGCTAGAAGGTGTTTTCTGTCAAAGACAGTTTGTTTGTGTTGGCGTAGATTTTGAGCTCGGGATCATTTCTCAATGATCCTGTGCTTCCGTTGCTGCGAGTCCGACCACAGGTCCACAGAGTATAAGGAGCGGGTGCAGTTTTGCGGTAACTGCGCCGAAGTGGGGCATGAGTTCAAGAGCTGTAGGCGGAAGGTTACTTGTTGTGTTGTCTGTGCGAGGTCGAACGATAGGGTTGGTCGCGTCAGGGTCGACACTCGTCATGATGCGAAGTCCAACCAGTGCCACACGATGCAGCGGTTGAAGGCAATTATCACCAGGAACATTGACTATGGATCCTAGGCCATTAGATGATGTTTTGAGGAGTTCGAAAATCAAATACGCGCAGATTAATTTAGGCAAGGGCAAAGAAGCCACCAATAATTTCGTCAAAATAATAAAAGAAAATGAAATCGACATCGGGTTCATACAGGAACCGCACCTGTATGGATACAAAATAACACGTTTTGGGAGAGGGGTTACCGTCTTAAACTCAAATAGCGAACGACCGCGCAGCGGAATAACAATAAATAATGGGACGTGCGCCGGGATAATATGAAACAATTTGTCCAACGAGTTTATAACCACCGCGGAAATAAAAACAGGGACAAAAACGTTCTACGTGATAAGCGCGTACCTTCCACCAGTCGACTCCCGTCGGAAAATCCTCAAAGCGAGGACTTAATAAATCACATCAAAGGCATTTTTCGCCAAATTGGAAGGAATAAAAAACTAATAATCGGGGGAGACTTTAATGCTAAGTCACCGTTATGAGGTAGCCCTATAGAAGACGATAGGGGATCGCAGGTTGCTGATCTTTTAACGGAATGGGATCTTAGTGTGATAAACACTAATGGTTCACCTACGTTTGAGGGGCATAGAGGCAGCAGTTCTATTAATATAATTCCCTAACTGACGTATTATATATACAATCTTCTTTTCTATATATACTGTGACCAAAAATTGGCGACAGAACGTCGAACGAATTAAATCAAGCCACAAAAAATACAATGCAGGCAAAAATATAAGTGTAAAAATAAATATGAATATAATATAAATATATAAATAAACATATAATAAATATATACATAAATATCTGAATAAGCAAAAGCATGTAACAGTGCATATATTAGCAAAAGCAAATACATTATCAGGTGCACTCGCATGAGCATTATATCGATTAGCGTCATTACACAAAAACGTGCTTGTTAGATTATTTCAATATCTGTTTAAAATCACAAATCAATGCTCATGCGAGTGCAGCCGTCACAATTTTATTCTTACCTCTAATATAAATTTCTCCAGCATCCGAAGATCTGGTGGTCTACCTACATCTATTGGTTTTCTACTTTTATGGGGGAGTTGAAAATGCACTGTTAAAGTCCAGGTGGAAATGCACTAAACGTTCTGGGGGGACCACAATCACTATCAGTTCACTTTTAAGTCCTGGGGGGATGAGCGGTTTCACTCTATTTTAATATTTCATTATTTATTACACTTATTTAAATTCATGAGGTTTCCTGATTTAGTTTGTTGTTATTTATTTGTTTCGTTTATTCCCGATTTTCCGCGCGTAGAAGGTGGGACAGTGATTGTTTTAGTGACGTGTTAATCGTGCATATTAGAGTTTTGGGTATACTTATTTAATTATTATTATTATTGGTTTTTTTTTTTTTTCCTTTTTTGATTTTTTTGTTTGTTTTTTTGCAGGTTTTGGTTATAATGCTCTTATCATGTCAAAATCCCGCCAGGTCGAAATCTATAATTTTTTAATCCTCCCACCATCCCCTTCCGACCTACACACGATTATCACCGTCTAATCTCGCAACCCTACCTGCGAAATCTCTATAGGCTGTCCAGAACGCCTTCTGGTTAGCCACTTCCGCGACTTCCTCTAGGCTCTTTGGCCATGCTAGACCTACGATAGCTAATTTTCTATCAGCCTGCACTCGATTTGCCGCTTCAAGCAGGCAGTCAAAGAGCACGTGATGTGCGCTTTCCGCGCCCTCACCGCATTAACAGCGGTCGTTGTTGGCTAACCCGCACCTATGTAAATACGCTTTCAGGGCGCCGTGCCCTGTTATCAACTGAACCATTTTATGGTCGAGTTTTACATCGATCTTGCCTCTAGCTTCTAAGTTCGGTATGAATTTGTGGGTCAACCTGCCCGTGGCAGCGTTGTTCCACATCCCTTCCCATAGTCGGATTGACTTTTCAAGCAGCTTTCTTTTAATCAAAGACTTCGGTATCGACGAATGTGATATTCGAAAATCTCCCGTCGCGGTCTCTTTAGCTAATTCATCAGCGCTATCGTTTCCTACGTTACCATTGTGCGACCTGACCCAACAGAACTTTAAACGTCGAAGCTCGAGCGCCGTACGCGCTATCCTCTAGACGTTCGCTTGGAGGTCTGTCAAGATGTTCATGTTTGTTAAAGCCGTTAGCGCCGATTACCTATCACTGATTATATAATACTCGTCTCTGCCCGTATGGTTTATTACGTAATCGATAGCCTCTCGTACGGATACCAATTCGCACTGGAAAATTGTGCACCAGTTCGCGAGTTTGGTTTGAGGGGCATAGAGGCAGCAGTTTTATAGATATTACTGCAGCCCCGAGATGTTAGAACTCATTTGTAATTGGAAATTAAGGTCGGACGAGGAAACGCTCTCTGACCATAAATTAATAACATGGGACGTTGAAACCAAAACGAGCGAAAACGAGCAGCTAACTATATTTCCGCGGTTCTGTAATAAAAAAGCAAATTGGGAGCAGTTTAAACAAAAATTTGGCGAAAGTATCCCAGCGCTCGAAAACGAGCTATTTAACTGCCGAGAGGCAGACGAAATAGAAACACTTGCAGAAAATTTAAACGACGCAGTGGTAGGCGCATCGTCGTACTCCATGCCGCGAAAGAAAACATTTAAAGACACCGTACCCTGGTGGACCCGGGAACTAACCACCAAGCGGGCAGAAACGCGTAACCTAAGGCGCCGCTATCAACGCGCCTCGGGAAATATAAAAGAACAACGGGGAATAGAATACAATCAAAGTTACCGCGAATATAAGATATTAATAGAAAAAACGCGAACAAATAAATTCAAAGAATTCTGCACGCGAAACTCACAGAAAGAACCTTGGAAAACCGCACACCGCGTAATAAGGGGTAAACAACAGAAAATTGCGGTCGGTAACATAAGAAAGACAAATGACGAATATACGGAAGGTTTTAAAACCACGGCGAAAAATTTATTAGAGAAATTCTTCTCTTCGGATAATCCCGAGGGGGATGAGGGGTCGCACGATGTAGTACGTCGGGAAGCTACAGAAGCGCAAGGAACAGGTGCCGATAAGGCAATCCTAGTTTACGAAGTCACCAGGGCTCTTAGGAGAATGAACCCTAAGAAGGCACCGGGGCATGACGGAATCACTTCAGACGCAGCTCTGAAGGCGTGTCTGTTAGCCTCGTGTGTCTTTGTCGGGTTGTTTAATCTTTGTCTAGAGAGGGGCGTTTTTCCACGTTGTTGAAAAGTCCAGAACGTGAAATTCATACCTAAACCTAAAAAGGCGGATGCGTCAGACCCGGGCAGCTATCGTCCAATTAGCTTGCTGCCGGTGCTGGGGAAAGCTTTGGATCGCGTTATGACTACCCGAGTTGAGCACTTAGTGCGTGACAGCGGCTGTTTTAATAACCGACAGTTTGGTTTTATGGAGGGAAAGTCGACTATCGACGCATTAGAGTTCGTTGTCGGGAAAATTTAGCAGGCGAGAGATGCTAAAGGGTGCTGTGTTGTTGTTGCTTTGGACATTTCAGGAGCATTTGATGCTGCCTGGTAGCCATTGATTGTATGCGAGTTGGAAAATATGGGTTGTCCGCTAAACTTGATGTCTTTGGTCAAGAGTTATTTCTCGGGGCGATTGGCACAGGTTGAAATTCCGGGTGAAGTTTTGCCGCGCGAGGTGGAAAGGGGATGCCCGCAGGGGTCATGCTCTGGTTCCACATTTTGGAAGTTGTTGTATGAGAGCATCTTTAGGGTCAAGTTGCCCACAGAATGCTCAATCATTGGGTTTGCGAATGATACGCTTTTAATTGTCAGATTGCAATTGTTAATGGATATGCGTACAAAACCGAATGAGGCGCTTAATAAACTACACGAATGGTCGCAGGCGGTAAAATTAAAATTTAACACGGCGATGTCAGAGGCGCTCTATTTCGGAAAGAGTCCGGGACAGCGACAGCCTAGGCTAGAGCTAGGAGGGGAAAAAATACCGCTTAAGGAAGCAATTACATACTTCGGGGTACAGATTGACGATAAGTTAAATTGGAAAACTCAAATGCAGTACGTTAAAAGCAAAGGCAGCAAAATATCAAACAAAATAATGGCGGCGGCGAAAATAAAGTTGGGTTTTAGGGGCAAATCGCTGAGGTCGGTCTATGCCGGAGCACTTAAGCCGGCAATGCTGTACGCAGCATCTGTATGGGCGGAAGGTTGCAAAGTTCAGAAAATGCGTCAATTGACGAGCGTTCAACGCATTACTGCGGTGAAAGCTGCGAGGACGTACAGGACCACCTCCACGGAGGCGGTGCTGGTTATCAGTAGGACTCTCCCTATCGAATATGTCGTCAGGAAGTCTCAAAATAGAAGGTTAGTAGATACAGGAAAGGGACGCGAAATTATCGCAGATATTCATCTTGACAATAGGGAGGTAGAGAAAAAGATTGTCGTATCAGAGTTAGGGCACCCGGTCGATATTAAAGGAATCGAGTTTGTCGAAGGCGATATGGACGCGACAGGTATCAGAATTTATACATACGGTTCACGTATGAATGACGGGCAAGCAGGCGCGGCGTTTGTTGTGTTTAAGCAGGAAAGGGAGGTGTTTCGGTATCAAACCAAAGTCGCAAGCTGGAGCACTATCTTCCAGTGCAAATTGGTAGCCATACGAGAGGCAATCGATTACGTCATAAACCACACGGGGAGATGAATATTATATAATCAGCGACAGCAAATCAGAGCTGACGTCTTTGACAAACATGAACACCTCAACAAACCTCCAGGCGAACGTCTTGAGAATAGTTCAAACGGCGCTCGAGTTTCGACGTTTAAAGTTCTGTTGGGTTACGTCGCACGATGGTACCGTAGGGAACGATAGAGCTGATGAATTAGCTAAAGAGGCTGCCACGGGCGACTTTCGGATATCACATTCGTCGATACCGAGGTCTCTAATTAAAAAAGCTGCGCGAAAAGTCAATCAGACAATGGGAAGAGAGCTTGAAGTAGAGGTAGTATCGAGGTAGAACTCGATAATAAAATGGTGCAACTTATAACAGAGCTAGGTTCCCTAAAAGCGTAATTACAAAGAGTGGGTTTAACCGATAATGACCGCTGCGAATGCGGTGGGGACCCAGAAAACGCAGAGTATGTGCTCTTCAACTGTCTACTGGGTGGCAAATCAAGGGTTAGCTGATATGAAATTGGCAATGGTAGGGCTCGCATAGCCAAAGAGCCTAGAGGAAGTTGGAGAAGTGGCTAGCCAGAAGGCGTTCTGGACAGCATTTAAAGAGTTTGCGGGAAGGGTCGCGAGATTGGACGGCGATAACTGCGCGTAAATCGGAGGAAATAGGAAAGGAATAAATATTTTTGATTTTGACTTGGCATGAGAAATGCACATGAGTATGTATAACCAAAACCTGTGTCAAAATTTAAAAAAAAGTTGTAATAATAGTAGTAGTGAGGTAAGCCCACGCGTATTTTACATCGTCTTGAATTCAGACCGGCCTTATATACTTTCAATGTAAAATAGTTGTGAAAACTTGAATTCAGACCGGCCTTATATACTTTCAAATTTAAATACTTTGGTTTACCGGCAACGACCGTTGCGAATGCGGAGAGGCCGCTGAAAGCGCAAAGCACGTGCTCTTCGACTGCCCGCTTGAGGCGGCAAATGGAGGGTTACCTAATAGTAAATTAGCTATCCTAGGTCCAGCATGGCCAAAAAGCCTAGAGGAAGTTAAATGGCTCACCAGAAGGCGTTCTGGAGAGCCTTTTAAGAATACGCGAGACGGGTCGCGAGATTAGACGGGGATAACCGCGCGTAAATGGGGGGGGGCAGGATTGGAAATTTTAGATTTTGAGCTGGCGTTAAATGATATGAGTTTGGTAACCAAAGCCTGTATTTAAATAATTAAAAAAAAACAGGGGAAAAAAATAAATAAAAACATAAACTAAAAAAAAATAAAAAAAAAATAAATAAAAACAAAAACTAAAAAAAAACAAAAAAAATTATAATAATATTTATAAAAGTCCATGTACCCGCCATATCTGTCCCCGTTCGGGGCATTCCCTCTCTCCGCGCGAGCGGGTCCGAATGGTTCGCGCTAGTTAATACGAGTCGGTCGTCGAGCCTCGTAATAGCCACAACTAGTAAAATTAAGCCTGCTCTCTTCTTCTAATCCGGCATAGGCCTCTTCCTTTCCTGTCTCCCTCCTTTCCTTCCGCCTTTGGTTAAAAGCGGTAGTTTACAGTGTTTAGTGCCTCTCAAGTGCCCAAGGAACTTTCGGTATGTGTTTTTATACCTTTGTATGATTCTACTCCTATAAACTGTTCTCAACCTCACCCCTTAATAATTACAGTCCACGCTCTATCTCGGAACCCCTTGTTTACGGCTTTTTGCACTCAAGGTGGTTCTATTTGTATCCCGTTACGGAGTACGGGTATTCGATAACAGTCCATATGACAACCATACGACAACCCCCGCACCACTAATACAATCACTATAACCACTTTCTAACCTTATACACGCGGAAATCGGGAATAAATAAAAACTTAAAACTTAATCCGGGCAAATAAATAAATAAGAACATATAAATCAAAACCCTCATTAAATTAAATCAATGAAATAAACACAGGAATAAAATAATAAATAAAATAGAGTGAACCGCGCATCCCTCCAGGACTTAAAAGTGAAGTGATAGTGATTGTAACACCCCAGGACGATTAGTGCATACTCACCGGAACTTTAGCAGTGCATATCCATTTCCCCTTAGCAGCAAGTTTAAATGTATGCAGACGATGAGATCTTCGGATGCTGGAGAAATATATTAACGAGGTAAGAACAAAATTCTGGCGGTTGTGCTCGCATAAGCATTGATTTATGATGATTAGTAGATTTGAAATAATTTAACGAGCACGTATTATGCGTAATGGCACTAGCCGGTATAATGCTTATGCGAGTTCACCTGATAATTTGGGCTATGCTTTTTGCAATTTTATGCACTGCTCAATGCTTAATGCTTGTAGATGTTTATTTCTATATTTACATAAATATTTATATTTATTTTACTATTTATATTTTTGCCTGCTTTTATTGTTTGTGGTTTGATATTATTTGTTTGACGTTCTGCCGCCATTTTTGGTGGCAGCTTATATATAGGATATACGGATCCCTCCTCATTCATTTTGTTTGTGACTTGTTGATCGGGCACACTCCAAATGAACGCTAGGGATACCATCAATCAAACCCTATTTTAAGTTTTTGTTTCAATTGTTAGATTTTTATTTAGGATGTGTTAATTTTGAAGTTAGAATAATTAGGAGCACGTTTATATTTTGGCGTTTGAGTCCAGTGTAGTAAATTCGGGTGGAGCATGGGGGACGTGGCCGCAAGCATAGCGGCTCTTAATTAAATTATAATGTTGCAGTGGTGGGACTTTCTAGTTAGCGCTTGAAGTGAGCGGACGTGTTTTGCAGGGCTCCTGACTACAAGACTACATGTAAATTTTTATGTAAAATTTATTATTTATTATTATATTTTAAGCGTTTATATTTAGTGTATTACACTTTTATTATTGTGTGACGTTGATTTTAATACATAGGGCAGTAAATAAAACCAAAATTTAAACCGAATAAATAAATCGCGTTTTAACTAAAAATTTAACTAAAATCCGCGTTTTAAAATAAACCAACTTAAATTTCTGGCCAATAAATCAAAAATCTACTAAATAAATACCAAAAAATAAATTCAAAATCATTTAAAAGGCGTTTTAATAAATTTATTGAAAAAAACCGAGCAAAACGGGCTAAAACAGCGTAACAGCAGCAAATAAATTTGGGAAAATTATATAACGTGCGTGTAATAAAATAAAAATTTAAAAACCAAAATCAAACTAATAACTAAAAACCGTAAATTTTAAAATATTTTGAATGTAGATATTCCATTTTCTAGTGTCCTTTAAGATTTCTTAAAGTCGATCTTTGTGTTTAATTAGTGATGTAGTACTTAAAGCTCAAGTAAACACCAAGTAAACAAGCGGTAAGTGCTTCCGGTACCGCATTCCAATAACGCGTGTTTTAATTAGTTTGTTTCTAAATTTAAATTTAAAGTCCGGTATTTTATAAATTTGCTTTTGAGGTAATTAGCTAGTTTGAATTTTAAATAAAGAAATACAGTTTTGTTGTATTAGATTTATTGGGCTTGCTATCTTATTTTGTCGTCCTTGTTATTTTGACGTTAGAGTTTATTTTATTTCTGATAAATTTAAAATTTCATTTGGTGGTTATTAATAATTTGAATAAATAAATAAATACAGAGAAGTTTAAGGGTAATTTGAAATCTCGGTCTTTTATTGGAGCAGCGTTGTTGTTGTTTTGCCGTTTAGCTATACATCTTAGCTTCGAGTTTATTTAGCGTCGTCAGGGCATTTTGAGCTGAGATTTGTTTGTCTTTGTGGTTTTTGTATCTTTTTTTTCAGCATGGTTGTCCATCGAGATGAAGAGCCGTTGCCGAAGAAGAAGAGGTGTTGTTGGTCGGAGTCGGTCAGGGGTGAGAAGTCGGAAGCTCAGTCGGTTGAGAAGGTCGGAGTGAAGAAGCTCGTGGTTGCGATAGAGAAGTTGGTGTCGCAGTCCGACGGGGAGGTAGTTGCGTCGCAGAGGGTGCCTGGGTCTGCATTAGTGGAGTCGGAGGAGCCGGCGCTCCTTGTGTGTGGAGCCGAGTCTGAGTTGCCCGCAACGTCGAGAGGACAGCGTCGTGGGTCGACTGGCAGCACGGAGGCATTGCTGCTAGCGACGTAGACAAGCTGGATCTCTTGATGTTCCGTGCGAGGGCGCACGGATTTATACATAAGCGGGTTCCTGCCACTTTGGCGACCATCACCGTAGACGACATGAAGGTGATTCTCAACGCCGCGGACGAGTTCCGAGACGTTGCGAATCAGCTATTAGGGATGGTTAGGGGTCTCAGGATGGTGCGTGGCGAGTTGAAGAAGGTTGTGGCGGAGGTAGCAGTGGAAGCGGCGCGCACTGAGCAGGTCGTGGTAGGGCAGGCGGACTAAGAAGTGTGATGTCCTACGCTAGAGCAGTGATTAGGAAGGCAGCGTCGACGGTCGCAGTTCGTGTCGACGCCAATCCAGAAGTGAAGGACGACGTCATGGTGACGTTGAAGAGGAAGGTTTGCCCAGCTAAGGATGGTTTCGTTGTTGTCGGAGCACGTCGGACGCGTAGGGGTGGCGTTGTTGTCGAGTGTGCTGGTAAGGAGGATGCCAAGCGCTTGCAGTCGACGGAAGGTAGGGCTTGTAGGGTCTTAAGCTAGAACCATCAAGAAGAGGAGTCCGCGCATCGTGCTTTCTGGGGTAGAGAGAGAGATGAAGCAAAAAGGGCTCCTGCAGAGGTTCATTGTTCAGAACCCCCGCTTCAGGGGAATTAGGTTCGAGGAGGAGATGAAGGAGAAGTTCCGGTTCGGTGGCAGGGGACCCCGTTGGCCAGCGTCGTTTTTAAGGTTTTGCATGCGAATAGGAGGTGTTTTCTGTCAAATAAAGTTTGTTTGGGTTGGCGTAGGGTTTGGGATCAGGATCATTTCTCAATGATCTAGTGCTTCCGTTACTACGAGTTCGGCCATAGGACCACAGAGTATAAGGAGCGGGTGCAGTTTTGCGATAACTGTGCCGAAGTGGGGCATGAGTTCAGGAGCTGTAGGCAGGAGGGTACTTGTTGTGTTGTCTGTGCGAGGTCAAACGACAGGGTTGGTAACGTCAGGGTCGACACTCGTTATGATGCGAAGTCCAGCCAGTGCCCCACGATGCAGCGGTTGAAGGCAGTCATCACCAGGAACATCGACTATGGGTTCTAGGCCATTAGATGATGTTTTGAAGAGCTCGAAAATCAAATGCGCACAGATTAATTTAGGCAAGGGCAAAGCGGCCACCAACAATTTCGTCAAAATAATAAAAGAAAATGAAATCGACATCGGGTTTATACACGAACCGCACCTGTATAGTCACAAAATAACAGGTTTTGGGAAGGGGGCTGCCGTCTTAAACACTAACAGCGAACGACTGCAGAATAATAATAAATAATGGGACGTGTGCCAGAATAATATTAAACAATTTGTCAAAGGAGTTTATAACCAACGCGGAAATAAAAACAGTGACAAACACGTTCTTCGTAATAAGCGCGTACCTTCCACCAGTCGACTCCCGGCGGGAGAATCCTCAAACCGAGAACTTCATAAATCACATCGAAGGCATTTTTCGACAAATTGGAAGAAATAAGACACTAACAATCGGGGGAGACTTAAATGCTAAGTCAACGTTATGGGGTAGCCCTATTAAAGACGATAGAGAATCGCAGGTTACTGATCTTTTAACGGAATGGGATCTTAGTGTGATAAACACTAATGATTCACCTACGTTTGAGGAGCATAGAGGCAACAGTTTTATTAATATTACTGCAGCCTCGCACGAGGAAACGCTCTCTGACCATAAATTAATAACATGGGATGTTAAAACCAAAACAAGCACAAACGAGCAGCTAACTATATATCCGCGGTTCTGTAATAAAAAAGCAAATTGGGAGAGGTTTAAACAAAAATTTTGCGAAAGTATCTCTGCGCTCGAAAACGAGCTATTTAACTGCCAAGAGGCAGACAAAATAGAAACACTCGCGGAAATTTAAACGACGCAGTGGTAGACGCATCTTCGTACTCCATGTCGCGAAAAAAACATTTAAAGACAGTGTACCCTGGTGGACCCGGGAACTAACCACCAAGCGGGCAGAAACGCGTAACATAAGGCACCCCTATCAACGCGCATCGCTAAATATAAGAGAACAATGTAGAGTATAATACAATCAAAGTTACCGCAAATATATATTATTAATAGAAGAAAGGCGAGCAAATAAATTCAAAGAATTCTGCATGCGAAACTCGCAGAAAGAACCTTGAGGAACAGCATACCGCGTAATAAGTGGTAAACAACAGAAAATCGCGCTCGGTAACATAAGAAAGACAAACGGCAAATATACGGAAGGTTTTAAAACCACGGCGGAGTATTTATTAGGAAAATTCTTCCTTTGAATAATCCCGAGGAGGATGAGGGGTCGCACAATTTAGTACGACGGAAGCTACAGAGCCGCAAGAAACAGGTGTCGATAAGGCAATCCTAGTTCAAGAGGTCGTCAGGGCTCATATGAGAATGAACCCTAAGAAGGCACCGGAGCATGACGGAACGCAATTGTGAAGGCGTGCCTGTTAGCCCCGTATGTTTTTGTCGGGTTGTTTAATCTTTGTTTAGAGAGGGGCGTCTTTCCGTGTTGCTGGAAAGTCCAGAACGTGAAATTCATACCTACACCTAAAAAGGCGGATGCGTCAGACCCGGGCAGCTATCGTCCAATTAACTTGCTGCCGGTGCTGGGGAAATCTTTGGATCGCGTTATGACTACCAGAGTTGAGCACTTAGTGCGTGACAGCGGCGGTTTTAATAACCGACAGTTTGGTTTTATGGAGGGAAAGTCGACTATCGACGCATTAGACTTCGTTGTGGGGGAAATTAAGCAGGCGAGAGATGCTAAAGAGTACTGTGTTGTTGTTGCTTTGGGCATTTTAGGAGCATTTGATGCTGCCTGTTGTTGGAAAATAGGGGTTGTCCGCGAAACTTGATGTCTTTGGTCAAGAGTTATTTCTCGGGGCTATTGGCACAAGTTGAAAGTCCGGGTGAAGCTTTGTCGCGCGAGGTGGAAAGGGGATGTCCGCAGGGGTCATGCTCTGGTCCCACATTTTGGAAGTTGTTGTTTGACAGCATGCTTAGGGTCAAGTTGCCCACAGTATGCTTAATCGTTAGGATTGCGGATGATACGCTTTCAAATGTCTGATTGCGATTGTTAATGAATATGCGTACAAAACCAAACGAGGCGCTTAATAAACCACACGGATGGTCGCAAGCGGTAAAATTAAAATTTAACACGGCAAAGTCAGAGGCGCTCTATTTCGGAAAAAACCGGAACAGCGACCCCCTAGGCTAAAGTTGCAAGGGGTGAAAATACCGTTTAAGAAAGCAACTACATACCTCCGGGTAAAGATTGACGATAAGTTAAATTGGAACGCTCACGTGCAGTACGTTAAAAGCAAAGGCAGTAAAATATCAAACAAAATGATGCCGGCGGCGAAAATAAACTGGAGTTTCAACGATAAAGCCGGCAATGCTGTACGCAGCATCTGAATGGGCGGAAGGTTGCAAAATCCGAGAGATGCGTCAATTGACGAGCGTTTAACACATTACCGCGGTAAAGGCGGCGAGAGCGTACAGGACCACCTCCACGGAGGCGGTGCTAGTTACTAGTAGGACTCCCCTATCGAATACGTCGTTAGAGAGTTTCGAGATAGAAGGTTAATAGATACAGGCAAGGCACGTGAAATTATCGCAGATATTCATCTTGGCAATAGGGAGGTAGAAAAAAAGATTGTCGTATCAGAGTTAGGGCACCCAGCCGATATTAGAGGAATCGAGTTTGTCGAAGGCGATGGGGACGCTACGGGTATTTATACAGACGGTTCACGTATGAATGCCGGGCAAGCAGGCGCGGCGTTTGTTGTGTTTAAGCAGGAAAGGAAGGTGTTTCGGTATCAAACCAAACTCGCAAGCTGGAGCACTATCTTCCAGTGCGAATTGGTAGCGATACGAGAGGCAATCGATTACGTCATAAACCACACGGGTAGAGCAACAGCAAATCAGCGCTGACGACTTTGACAAACATGAACACCTTAACAAACCTCCAAGTTCTGTTGTGTTAGGTCGCACGATGGTAAAACGTAGGGAACGATAGAGCTGATGAATTAGCTAAAGAGGCCGCGACGGGCGACTTTCGGATATCACATTCGTCGATACCGAGGTCTCTTATTAAAAGAAAGCTGCGCGAAAAGTCAATCAGATAATGGGAAGAGAGGTGGAACAACGCTGCCACGGGCAGGTTGACGTACATATTCATACCGAGCTTAGAAGCTAGAAGTAATATCGAGGTAAAACTCGATCATAAAATGGTGCAACTGATAACAGGGCACGGCGCCCTGAAAGCGTATTTACAAAGATTCGGTTTAACCGACAACGACCGCTGCGAATGCGGTGAGGGCTCTGAAAGCGCAGAGCACGTGCTCTTTGACTGCCCGCTTGAGGTGGCAAATCGTGGGTTAGCTGATAGCAAACTAACTATCCTAGGTCTAGCATGGTCAAAGATCCTAGAAGTTGGGGAAGTAGCTAACCAGAAGGCGTTCTGGACAGCCTTTAAAGAGTTCGCTGGAAGGGTCGCGAGATTAGACGGCGATAACCGCGCCTAAATCGGAAAAGAGTGGAGGATTGGAAATTTTAAATTTTGACTTGGCGTTAAATGATATGAGTTTGGTAACTAAAACCTGTATTTAAATAAACACGAAAAAAAATAATAATAAAAAAAAACTAAAAAAAAAAAACAAAACAAAACTATTATCATGATATTTACAAAAGTCCATATGCCGACAACCCCGCACCACTAATACAGTCACTATAACCACTATCTAACCTTATACCGCAAATTCTTAAAATTCAACTTCCTATTTGGGCCCTTTCCCTTTAATGGGGGTTTTTCCATTTTTTTTTAGGGGGTTTTTCCTTTTGGGCCCCGGGCTCAATTTTAAAATTTTAGTCTTTGTTTCCCTGGATTTTAAATGCTTTTTTTTAAATGATTTTTAAAGAAATTTGGTTTTAAAACAAAAGAAATGGTGGGAAAGTTAAAAAGGGATTTGTAAGGGATCTTTAAAGTATTTGAGGGCCCAAATTTAATGGAAGGGCCTTTCAAACATCCCCTAAGAATCTCCCAAATCTTCCAAATTTTCTTTTTCCCCTTTTTTAGGGGATTCCAAAATTGCGTTGATGGGGGGTTTTGTTAGCCTTAATACGGGTTTTTTAGCCCTTAATAAATATAAGTTTTATTAGGTTTTATTATTATTGGTTTGTTTTATTATTAATTTTAGTTTGGTTTTAAAACAAAAATAAAAAAAAAAAAAAAAAAATTTTAAAAAACCCTAAAATTAAAAAAAAAAATGGTTTTAAAATAAAAAATTTAAATAAACCCTTTTAAAAAAAAAAAAATTTAAAAATAATAAAAATTTATAAAAAAAAAACAAAAAAAAAAAAAAAAAAATAAATTGGGAAAAAATAAAATTTAAAAAATAAAAAATAAACAAAATTTAAAATTTTTAATAAAAAATTTAAAAAAATTTTTTTAAAAAATTTTTAAAATTTAAATTTTTTAAAATTTAAATTTGGAAAAAATTTTTTTTGGGTAACCCTTTTTCCCCTTTTTAAAAATTTTTTTAAATGGTTTTTTTTGGGTTTTAATTTAAACCCATTTAAAATTTTTTTAAAAACATTTTAAAATTTTTAATTTATTTTTTTTTTTTTTTTAAATTTTGGTTTTTTTTTTAAATTTTTTATTTATTTTTTTAAATTTAAAATTTTAAAAAAAATTTTTTAAAATTTTTTTATTTTTTTTTATTGGTTTTTTTTATTTTTACTTTTTTTTTTCCCCTTTTTTTTACTTGGGGTTTTTTTTTTTTTTTCTGTTTTTTGTTTTTTCCATTTGGGGGGGTTAAAAAAGATTTTGGGGGGGTAAAGGGGGGTTTTGGGAAAAGGTTTTTAAAGGGGGCCGTTTGTGGAAAGGGTTGGTGTTGGGGGGAAGTTCCCCAGGGTTTGGGTTGGGGTCGGGGGTTTTTTTTTGGGTTGGGTCCCGGGGGGGGAAACCGCTGGTCCCGAGGGGACCCCGGGAAAGAGGGTTTCACGGTGGGGAACCGGGAAATGGGGAAAAGGGGGAAAACCGGGGGGAAGGGTTGCAGGGGGGGGCGGGAGGTAAAGTGGGAGGAGGCGGGGGGGGGGGGGTAGGTGGGGGCGGGGCCCTTTGTAGGAGGGGGCCAGGGGGGCCAGGGGCGTTGGGTTAAACCCCCAAGGGGAAGGGAGGGGAAGAGAGGGTTCCCAGGGGGTTTTGGGGGCCAGGGGGGTTTTTTTTTAAGGGGGGGTTTTGGGTTGGGGGGCCAGGAGCCAAAGGGGTTTGGGAAAGGGGGCCCGGGGGGCGGGGGGAAGGAAGGAAAAGGCAAAAGTTCAAGGTTTTAAGCCCCGTTGGGGAAAGGTTAAAAAGGGTGGGTGAATTTGGTTCGGGGGGGGGAAGGGGGTTTTTGAGGTTTTGCCGGGGTAAAGGGGCGCCAAAATTTTTGGTTGGGAAAGGGGGTGGGCCCCCGGGCCGTTGGGGGAGTTTGCCCGGCCCGGGAAAGGGGGGTTTTTGGGACCCGGAGGGGGGCTTGGGGTTTTGTGGGGGGTGGGGGGGGTTTGCCGTCGGGTGGTTTGCAAACAAAGGATAAAGGCATTTTGGGGTTTAGGAAGGGTGAGGTTTTGGGAGTTGAAAATTCCGGAAAATTTTTCAAGGGAGGAAAATTTCCAAAAAAAAAAAAAATTTTCGGGTTAACAAACCCCAAAGGTCCCGTTTTTAAAAGGGGGCCCCCCTAAAAAAAGGGGGGGAAAAATTTGGGTTTTGGGCCCAAAAATTTTCCACCCTTTAAACCGGGCCCGGGCAAAAAGGCCCATTAAAGGGTTTCCCGGTTTCCCAAAACGGGAAAAAAATTGGGGTTTTTTGGAAGGTAAAAAATTGGGGAGATTTTGGCCCCGTTTGAGGGCCCAAAAAGGTGGGGTCGCGGTTCCTTTTTCGGAATGGGATCAGTTTAAAACATTGGCACCCGGGGGTGAGGCAATTCAAATATAATTCCTAAACTTTAATATTTTTTTAAATCCCAAATGGAAAAGGCAAGAAAAAACCCAAAAATTTGCAAAAAAAAAATAAATGGGAAAAAAAAGAAAATTATAAATTAAAAAATAAACTTAAAAATTTACTAAAAAATAAGCAAAAAGCAAACAAAAAAAATTTAAGGGAAATTTCTATATGGAAACAAATTTGAACAAAAGTTTAAAAAAATTTAAAAACCAAAAATTTTAATTCCCTAAAATTTTTCCCTCAAATTTTTAAAATCCCAAAGGGGACTTAATTTTTCACTTTAAAGGGGTTTTTCCAAATTGGGGAAAAAAACTAAATTCGGGGGGAAATCCCTTAAACTTTTAAAACCAAAAGGGTTTCCTATTTTTAAAATTTTTTTCCCATTTTTTTTTTTTTGGGGTTTTAAGGGGTTTTTCATTTTTTTAAGGTTTTTTTTTTTTTTTTTTTTTAATTTTGAAAATTTTTTAAAAAATTTTAAAAATTTTTTTTCCCCCCCTTTTTTAAAATTTTGGGTTTTTTAAATTAAATTTTATATTAAATTTTAAATTTTAAATTTAAACCCTTATAAAATTTCCCTTAATTCCATACCCCCAAAAAGGGCGAAAGGGTTTTTTCCCCCCGCAAACCCTTTGGTTTTGGCCCCGCCCAGAAATACTTTAGCCCCTTTTTACAAACTGGGAATTTTTAAAAAGGGGTTTAAATTTTCCCCCCAAGTAGGGTTTGGGGCAACCCCCTTTTTAAATTTAAACCCTCCCCATTTTTTGGGGTTTTTCCTTCCTTGCAATTTATGAAAGTGGGGCCCCGTTTTCCCCCTTTTTAAATTGCCCTAAAGTTTCTTTCCAAAATTCGGGAACTTTTGGGTTTAAAACGTTTTCCCCTTTTTAAAATACCTATTTTTTTTTTTTGTTTGGATTTAAATTTGTGGGATTTCCCTTTTCCGGGGTTTGAGGGGGAAGGGTTTTTTTAAGGGTTTAATCGGAATTTGGGTTGGGAACTTTTAATTAAATTTTAAAAGGTTTTTCCTTTTTTTTAAATTTTTTTTGGGAAAAGGGGTTTTTGGGTTTTAATAAAAATTAAAGGGAAAATTTGCCTTTAAAATTTTTAAAAAACCCCCAAAATTTCCCTTCGAAAAACCCAAAATTAAATACCCCTTTCCCAAAACCCACGGAAAAATTTTAAGGGGGCCCCGGCCTTTTTAAAAACCGGGAATTTTCTTTGGCAAAAAATTTTAACCACTAAACAAAAACCGGCCTGGCCCCTTAAAACCCCCGGGAAAAAAAAAAGGGTTTGGGCCCAAAACAAAAAAAAGGGTTTTAAAAAACCGAAAATATTAAAAAACCCGTAAAACCCGGGAAAATAAACAAAATTTTTGGGAAAAACTGGTTTAAAAAATTTTTAAAGTTCTTGGGAATGGGGAAGGGGGCACGTGGGTCCAACCCCAAGGCGGGGTTGCCCTTTTGGTCTTTTTTTAAAAAGTTTTCCACGGGAAATAAATTTCAAATTAAAGGCCGGGGCCCCGGGTTTTTCTTTTACTTGTCCCTGAAAAGGGGTTTTTCCCGGTTGAACCAAACGGTTTTAAAACCCAAAGGGTTTTGGGGGGAAATGCATTTGGCCTTAAAGGCTTTTCCGGGAAATTAAAAATTTTGCTAAAGGGTTTTTTTCACATTTGGAAAGGATTCCAATTTTGGCGGGGAAAATTGGGGGCCCAAATTGGGTTTTGGTTTTTTTTGGGGGATTAAAATTTGGGGAAATTTTGGGCCCAAAGGTTTTCCCAGGCGTTGGCCAAATTTTAAAAATTTTGGGGGAAAAAGGGAAACCCCAGTCTTATTTTGGGTTTGAATAAGCTTTTTGGGAATTAAAAAAATTTTTGGGGCAAAATTTAAAGGTCAGATTAAATTTAAGGGAAGCGACAAAAGAAAACCAAAAAAAAGACGGAAAAAAATTTTAAGGGATTCCTCTTTCGGGGCCGGGAAAGGAAAAATTTTAAAACCCTTGGGGAAAAACCCGGGAAAAAACAAAAAGGGGCCGCAATAAAAGGGGAAAAAAAGGCCGGGGGAAAATTAAAAAAGGGGGGGGAAAACCCTCAAATTTGGGGAAATTAAGGGAAAAAACCCGCCTTAGGGAATTTACAAATCCAAAGGGCGGGGAAACAAACCCCAAAAGGGGTCAACCCCAAAAAGGGTTTGGTAAGAAAGGGACCCAAAACCAAAAATGAAAAGGGGTAAAAAAACCGTTATTTTCCCCTTGGAAATTTCGAATTTGGGGCCCGGCGATTTATAGGAACAGGAAGGCAAGGACGGGGTTTTTTAAAAAAGGGTTTAAAAACCCCAAGGGCCTTTTTTAAAAAAGGGGGGGCAACAAAAATTTGAATTCCCGGGGTTTGGTTTTTTCGGGGAAAAGCAAAAAAAAATTTTAAAACAAAGGGAAATCTTTAAAATAAAACCCTCCCCCGGGGTTTCGGGAATTAGTGGGGGCGGGAAAGCTTTGGGGGGGTTTTGGTACCCAAATTAAAGCCCGGGTTGCTAAAGGGGGTGAAAACCGAAAAATTGGATAAAAGGTCCTAATTAAAAAGTTTAAAATTGGTGGGAAAAGGGGAAAGGAAGAGCAAAGGGCTGGGTTTTGGTTGCTTTGAAAGGCATTTATTTCCCAAAGAAAGAGGGTTGGGTGGGGAAAAAAGGGGCCTTTAAAGTTCGGGGGAAAAAGGGAAATTTGGGGGAAAGGAAAAGGGCCGGGTAAAAGGCCGGGAAAAGGGGAAAGGGTTGGAAAGGGTTTAAAGGGGGAATTTTGGAATTGGGAAACTTTGGGTAAAAGGGGAAAAGAAAATAAATTTTTTTTAAAAATTTGGAAAGCAATTGGTAATAAAAAAGGGTTCAAAAAAAAGGGTTTAATAAAATTTAAAGGTGAGGAAAAAATTAAATTTTCACCGAAAGGGGGCCTTAAATTTGGGGAAAAAGGGGGAAAACCCGGTTGGGGGCAAAAATTTAAACTTTTTTAAAGGGAAAACCGTTAATTTAAAAAAGGGAAAAAAAAAAATTTTAAAAAAAAAAAAAAAAACAAAAAAAAAAAAAAAAAAATTTTGGGTTTCCCCAAAGCGGGGAACCCCTTTTGGGAATGGGTTAAACGGTTTGGGGGGAGGTTGAAATTTAGGAAAATGGCGTTTTTTATGGTAAACCCCCTTTTTTTTCCCCCGGGTTTAAAAAAATTTTCCCAAAATAAATTTAAAAAAACCAAAAAAAAATTTAATTTTAAAAAAAACCAAACGCCCCAAACCCTTTTCGGGGGGTTTTGAAAAAGGTGGTTAAGGTTAGGGACCCGGGTAAATTAAAAGGTCTTTTCAACCCAAAACCCCCCCTTTTTCTCCTTTTTTTAAAAGCGGGGTTTGTTTTTCAAAAGGAAATTTTTAAAAAAACCAAAATTTTCCTAAAAAGGTAAAAAAAATAAATTAGATAAACCCCCCCAGGTTTAAATAATTTTTTGGACCCCGGGACGGGTTTCAAAAAATGAACCACCCCCCCCAAAAAACCCAAAATCTTTAAATGGGGGAAAAAAAAAACCTCGGGCCCTAAATTTTTTTTAAATAAAAATTTTAAAATAAGGGAAAAGGGAAAAAATTTTAAAAGGGCCCGGGGCCCCGCTTTTAAAATAAGTATTTAAAATTAAATTTCCCAAAATTTTTAATTTAACTTTTTTGGCAATTTTGGGAAATGGGGATTTAAAAATTGGGAAAAAAAAGGGGGCCCCCTTTTTGGGTTTTTTAAAGGGTAATTTAACCAAAATTTTCCATTTAGGGAAAATGGGTTTGGGAAAGAAAAAAGGGGTTTTTTTTGTTTTTTAATTTTTATAAATTTTAAATAAATTTTTTTAATTAAATTTTTGGAGGTTTGGGGAAATTTTTAGGCCCCAAAGGGAAGTTTAAAAATTAAAATTTAAATTTTTTTTTTAAGGGTAAATTAACCATAAAAATTTTTTTAAAATTTTTAAAAAAAAAAAAAAATTGTTTTTTAAATTAAAAATGCCTTTTAAATTTTAAACCAAATGTTAAAAATTTTTAAAAAATTTAAAAAATAAAGGGTTTAATAAAATTTTTGGGGCCAAAACGTTTAAAAACGGTGACACATTATCTCGAACAGCTACATCCGCTACCTCGAGAATATATTTACAATATGTTTAAAGATGTTAAGAACGAATTTGATCATAAATATGGTATTAGGTTTAACCCTGATTCGAATGGTTTTATGATAGGCAATTCGAATTTCGCGTTGGATGATGAAAATGTTCTAATAAATGATTTGAAATATAAAGGTACTCCTGGATTATACGAACTACTGTTTAAAAATATCCTGTCGGGTACAGTCAGCAAGATCTAAAGTCGTACCTTGATATTGTGAAAAGAACAAATGCTAATAGAAGATATTATTCTGAAACAGAACAAATTCAGGGTAATACTTCATATAAGTACAAAATATAATATCTACATTAAACATACTTCCCAAACACCCCGTAGACCTAGAACATTACCCTATAGAAAGCGTCTTGGAGACGGTATGACAATGGAAGTATCAAATAACGCAATAGATTATTTATATTGGAATGATCCCAATGAACTTGTTGATAGATTACGACTTTTAGTTTCATCACAGACTGCTGGACACACAGGTCACGGCAACGAAATAAATTCGATCATTGAAGAATTGCGTGAGGCAAAAGTAATTAGATGATATGACAATTGACAAATTTGGAAGGCACTTACATAACCGTAAAATAGATATAAGTGAACAGGAATATGAAAACAAAAGTGAAGGTTTTGAAACCTTGATTGAGTATAAGTTACATATGCTACATTACACGGTAGTAGAAACGTTTTACTCTAATACATTCCTTGACGGTGATAAGACATTTCTTATTTTCAATATTAAACATAATTATGAATTTCCTTATGAGGAAGCAGTCATTGAGAATATTAAAGGATACCCGCAAGACATTGAAATTCTTATAAACGAAAAAGTTATTTAATTGCACAGTTACAAGGATTTTGCTTAAACGTATGGATGTAATCAGCTTTCGTGACAGCGGTGCTATCATAAACAATACCACAATGTTTCTTGATTTTATATTAAAAGTTCCTTTCAAAGCAAGTGGAGTCCGCGACATTCAAACATAGAAGTATCTTAAATAATTGTATTTAATAAATCCTGATTAGAAAAAGTATTATGTTAGTTGCTCAATCAAAAGTGAAAGAGGATATAGTAAATGAACTTCATAAACCAGCAAGAATAAATTTCAAGAGACGCAAAGTGATAGTAAAAGGTTTAAATGACCTTCTTCAGACCGATTTGATTGAAATGCTACCATATTCGCAAACAAACAAAGGATTTAAATACATTTTAGTAGTTATTGATTGTTTCTCCAAATACGTATGGGCTGTACCACTTAAAAGTAAAACGGGTATTGATGTTACTGCTGCAATGAAAACAATTTTAAATAAATTTAAAAATCCTCCAAGAAATTTGCAGTCTGATTTTGGTAAAGAATATTATAACAAACACTTTCAATCCTTAATGCGGACATATGGCATAAACCATTATAGCGTTTTTTCTACAAAGAAAGCATGCATTGTGAAACGTGTAATTAGAACTTTAAAGGGAAAAATGTGGCGCTTGTTTAACCTGAACGGTTCTTACAATTGGATAAAAAATTTAAGCGATATTGTGAAACAATACAACAATACAGTTCACAATACTATCGGAGTCAAACCTGTAAAAGTTGATAAATCAATTGAAAAAACTATTCTTAAATCATCATTTACCCACATCAAACTTGCAACCAAAATACCAAAATATTCAATTAAAGACAGTGTGAGGATTAGTAAACACAGGGAAGCATTTACAAAAGGTTACACACCAAACTGGTCAAATGAAATTTTTAAGATTAAAAAGGTAAACGTAACCAATCCGACAACATATATATTAGAAGATCAAGACGAGAAAGAAATCAAAGGTGCATTTTATGAAACGGAGTTGCAAAAGGTTAAACATCCAGGAATTTACCTGGTAGAAAAGTCCTAAGAAAGAGTGGAAATAAAGTATTTGTAAAATGGTTAGGCTTCTCTAACGTATACAATAGCTGGATCGATAAAAATAATGTTTGCTAGAAGTTGTTATAATAATAGTTAATAAGGCTAACATTGTAAAATTATTTTAAAATAAATAATACAAACAAAATCTTTCTATTGTTTTTATTATTATAAAGGAATTTTGTAAGGCTAACATTGTAAAATTATATTAAAAATAAATAATACAAACAAAATCTTTCTATTGTTTTTATTATTATCAAGCCATTCTTTTAATAAAAAGGTATTTTGTTTTGCACATTGCAGATTGTTATTGCTGTGTTTACAACAATGTATGCTATATTTTAAACGATTGTTGATTTTTAACTCCGATAGCTTAGGACAACCTAGTGCAAGCATATCAGTTACAAAGTTTTGCATTATATATGTTTCAATCAATTTCTTCTTTTCTAGACCCTTCACAAATACTTCTTCACCGGGTCGGATAATTTGCTTCAAATAAAGCGCTATATATGTTGACACCATTCCAGCCGTTGAAGATTCATCCCAAGAAAGACCATGAATATTCCTTGTCACCCAGTCATTATGTTTTATATGATCTTGACTCAAACAACTAGACTGCATTGGCAGTTTAAAAATTTGATGCCAAACATCACCTAACAACAAGTCCAAAACCGCAATTTCTTTGCACACAAACTCGTTTTTCTTGTATTTAAATCCCTGAATATCGATTATATACATGTTTGTATGTTAATATATGCAGTAAACTTCGACTAATTAAATTAATATTAAGAGCAATCTCCTTATATAGCAGATTACCACCATCTGCATACTTTGCCAACCCACTTTTCAACCTATCACAAGAGTGAACACATTTTGAATTGAAACCGGCCCATGTGTATTTGCAGCCTCTAAACATAAATCAGAATCCACTTTAATTAAACACAACTGACTTGAATGCAATATTTTGCATCTGTCATACTTATAACTTCTAGCTAGAAAACCAAATTCAAAACATATACACATTTTCTCTGCACTTACATTTTTCAATATACGTGTGTTCCATTGAAAGTAATATAAAGCCGATCCTAATTCAAAACGTGCCTACAAGTATTTTACATTTGAAAAGAATTCAGGTTTTCACATTTTACATTAAAAGTATATAACGCCGATCCTAATTCAAAACGGTGCACGTGTTAAACACAATTGACTTGAATGCGATATTTTTTTTGCATCTGTCATACTTTATAACTTCTAACTAGAAAACCAACTTCAAAACAGCTACACACATTTTCTCTGCACTTACATTTTTCAACATACGTGTGTTACATTGAAAGTAATATAAAGCCGATCCTAATTCAAAACGTGCCCACAAGTATTTTACATTTGAAAAGAATTCAGGTTTTCACATTTTACATTAAAAGTATATAACGCCGATCCTAATTCAAAACGGTGCACGTCTAACTTCTCGATAGAAAACCGAATTCAAAACAGCTACACACATTCTTCTCTGCACTTTTCAACATAAGTGTGTGTTTCATTGAAAGTAATATAAAGCCGATCCTAATTCAAAACGTGCCCACAAGCATTTTACATTGAAAAGAATTCATGTTTTCACAACTATTTTACATTGAAATGTTTTCACGACTATTTTACATTGAAATCATATAGAGCCGATCCTAATTCAAAACGATTCAGCCGTATTCTACACATGGAAAATACGTCTGTCGCGTTTTGAAGTAGGACCGGCTCTACCCCACTACTGTTAGCCTCGTGTGTCTTTGTCGGGTTGTTTAATCTTTGTCTAGAGAGGGGCGTTTTTCCACGTTGTTGAAAAGTCCAGAACGTGAAATTCATACCTAAACCTAAAAAGGCGGATGCGTTAGACCCGGGCAGCTATCGTCCAATTAGCTTGCTGCCGGTGCTGGGGAAAGCTTTGGATCGCGTTATGACTACCCGAGTTGAGCACTTAGTGCGTGACAGCGGCGGTTTTAATAACCGACAGTTTGGTTTTATGGAGGGAAAGTCGACTATCGACGCATTAGACTTCGTTGTCGGGAAAATTTAGCAGGCGAGAGATGCAAAAGGGTACTGTGTTGTTGTAGCTTTGGACATTTCAGGAGCATTTGATGCTGCCTGGTGGCCAATGATTGTTTGCGAGTTGGAAAATATGGGTTGTCCGCTAAACTTGATGTCTTTGGTCAAGAGTTATTTCTCGGGGCGATTGGCACAGGTTGAAATTCCGGGTGAAGTTTTGCCGCACGAGGTGGAAAGGGGATGTCCGCAGGGGTCATGCTCTGGTTCCACATTTTGGAAGTTGTATGAGAGCATCTTTAGGGTCAAGTTGCCCAAGGGATGCTCAATCATTGGGTTTGCGAATGATACGCTTTTAATTGTCAGATTGCGATTGTTAATGGATATGCGTACAAAACCGAATGAGGCGCTTAATAAACTACACGAATGGTCGCAGGCGGTAAAATTAAAATTTAACACGGCGATGTCAGAGGCGCTCTATTTCGGAAAGAGTCCGGGACAGCGACAGCCTAGGCTAGAGCTAGGAGGGGAAAAAATACCGCTTAAGGAAGCAATTACATACTTCGGGGTACAGATTGACGATAAGTTAAATTGGAAAACTCACATGCAGTACGTTAAAAGCAAAGGCAGCAAAATATCAAACAAAATAATGGCGGCGGCGAAAATAAAGTGGGGTTTTAGGGGCAAATCGCTGAGGTCGGTCTATGCCGGAGCACTTCAGCCGGCAATGCTGTACGCAGCATCTGTATGGGCGGAAGGTTGCAAAGTTCGGAAAATGCGTCAATTGACGAGCGTTCAACGCATTACTGCGGTGAAAGCGGCGAGGACGTACAGGACCACCTCCACGGAGGCGGTGCTGGTTATCAGTAGGACTCTCCCTATCGAATATGTCGTCAGGAAGTCTCAAAATAGAAGGTTAGTAGATACAGGGAAGGGACGCGAAATTATCGCAGATATTCATCTTGACAATAGGGAGGTAGAGAAAAAGATTGTCGTATCAGAGTTAGGGCACCCGGTCGATATTAAAGGAATCGAGTTTGTCGAAGGCGATAGGGACGCGACAGGTATCAGAATTTATACATACGGTTCACGTATGAATGACGGGCAAGCAGGCGCGGCGTTTGTTGTGTTTAAGCAGGAAAGGGAGGTGTTTCGGTATCAAACCAAAGTCGCAAGCTGGAGCACTATCTTCCAGTGCAAATTGGTAGCCATACGAGAGGCAATCGATTACGTCATAAACCACACGGGCAGAGATGAATATTATATAATCAGCGACAGCAAATCAGCGCTGACGTCTTTGACAAACATGAACGCCTCGACAAACGTCCAGGCGAACGTCTGGAGAATAGTGCATACGGCGCTCGAGTTTCGACGTTTAAAGTTCTGTTGGGTTACGTCGCACGATGGTACCGTAGGGAACGATAGGGCTGATGAATTAGCTAAAGAGGCCGCGACGGGCGACTTTCGGATATCACATTCGTCGATACCGAGGTCTCTAATTAAAAGAAAGCTGCGCGAAAAGTCAATCAGACAATGGGAAGAGAGCTTAGAAGCTAGAGGTAGTATCGAGGTAGAACTCGATAATAAAATGGTGCAACTGATAACAGAGCACGGTGCCCTAAAAGCGTAATTACAAAGATTGGGTTTAACCGATAATGACCGCTGCGAATGCGGTGGGGACCCAGAAAACGCAGAGTATGTGCTCTTCAACTGTCTACTCGAGGTGGCAAATCAAGGGTTAGCTGATATGAAATTGGCAATGGTAGGGCTCGCATAGCCAAAGAGCCTAGAGGAAGTTGGAGAAGTGGCTAGCCAGAAGGCGTTCTGGACAGCATTTAAAGAGTTTGCGGGAAGGGTCGCGAGATTGGACGGCGATAACTGCGCGTAAATCGGAGGAAATAGGAAAGGAATAAATATTTTTGATTTTGACTTGGCATGAGAAATGCACATGAGTATGTATAACCAAAACCTGTGTCAAAATTTAAAAAAAAGTTGTAATAATAGTAGTAGTGAGGTAAGCCCACGCGTATTTTACATCGTCTTGAATTCAGACCGGCCTTATATACTTTCAATGTAAAATAGTTGTGAAAACTTGAATTCAGACCGGCCTTATATACTTTCAAATTTAAATACTTTGGTTTACCGGCAACGACCGTTGCGAATGCGGAGAGGCCGCTGAAAGCGCAAAGCACGTGCTTTTCGACTGACCGCTTGAGGCGGCAAATCGAGGGTTACCTAATAGTAAATTAGCTATCCTAGGTCCAGCATGGCCAAAAAGCCTAGAGGAAGTTGGGGAAATGGCTCACCAGAAGGCGTTCTGGAGAGCCTTTTAAGAATTCGCGAGACGGGTCGCGAGATTAGACGGAGATAACCGCGCGTAAATGGGGGGGGCAGGATTGGAAATTTTAGATTTTGAGCTGGCGTTAAATGATATGAGTTTGGTAACCAAAGCCTGTATTTAAATAATTAAAAAAAAAACAGGGGAAAAAAATAAATAAAAACATAAACTAAAAAAAAATTAAAAAAAATAAATAAAAACAAAAACTAAAAAAAAACAAAAAAAAATTATAATAATATTTATAAAAGTCCATGTACGCGCCATATCTGTCCCCGTTCGGGGCATTCCCTCTCTCCGCGCGAGCGGGTCCGAATGGTTCGCGCTAGTTAATACGAGTCGGTCGTCGAGCCTCGTAATAGCCACAACTAGTAAAATTAAGCCTGCTCTCTTCTTCTAATCCGGCATAGGCCTCTTCCTTTCCTGTCTCCCTCCTTTCCTTCCGCCTTTGGTTAAAAGCGGTAGTTTACAGTGTTTAGTGCCTCTCAAGTGCCCAAGGAACTTTCGGTAAGTGTTTTTATACCTTTGTATGATTCTACTCGTATAAACTGTTCTCAACCTCACCCCTTAATAATTACAGTCCACGCTCTATCTCGGAACCCCTTGTTTACGGTTTTTTGCACTCAAGGTGGTTCTATTTGTATCCCGTTCCGGAGTACGGGTATTCGATAACATTCCATATGACAACCATACGACAACCCCCGCACCAATAATACAATCACTATAACCACTTTCTAATCTTATACACGCGGAAATCGGGAATAAATAAAAACTTAAAACTTAATCCGGGCAAATAAATAAATAAGAACATATAAATCAAAACCCTCCTTAAATTAAATCAATGAAATAAACACAGGAATAAAATAATAAATAAAATAGAGTGAACCGCGCATCCCTCCAGGACTTAAAAGTGAAGTGATAGTGATTGTAACACCCCAGGACGATTAGTGCATACCCACCGGAACTTTAGCAGTGCATATCCATTTCCCCTTAGCAGTAAGTTTAAATGTATGCAGACGATGAGATCTTCGGATGCTGTAGAAATATATTACCGAGGTAAGAACAAAATTCTGGCGGTTGTGTTCGCATAAGCATTGATTTATGATGATTAGCAGATTTGAAATAATTTAACGAGCACGTATTGTGCGTAATGGCACTAGCCGGTATAATGCTTATGCGAGTTCACCTGATAATTTGGGCTATGCTTTTTGCAATTTTATGCACTGCTCAATGCTTAATGCTTGTAGATGTTTATTTCTATATTTACATAAATATTTATATTTATTTTACTATTTATATTTTTGCCTGCTTTTATTGTTTGTGGTTTGATATTATTTGTTTGACGTTCTGCCGCCATTTTTGGTGGCAGCTTATATATAGGAAAGAAGATTGTCTGAGAAGATTGTAATTACAATATAAATCAGTTAGGGAATGATAAAGAAAGCTAGGGACGGACTTAGACTAACAAATTCCTTAGACCAGGGAAGACAAATTTGTAAATTTATAGAGCAGGTAAAACAGCTGGATTCACTATTAATATTTGGCGTATTCTTAGAAAATTTGAATCCATTTTAAATTGGCTAGCTAGATTTGCATAGCTTTAAGTAGAACGTTCAGGTCGCACCGGTAAGCAGAGCTGGCGGCTGTTATTTGTTATTACGGATCCCTCCTCATTCATTTTGTTTGTGACTTGTTGATCGGGCACACTCCAAATGAACGCTAGGAATACCATCAATCAAACCCTATTTTAAGTTTTTGTTTCAATTGTTAGATTTTTATTTAGGATGTGTTAATTTTGAAGTTAGAATAATTAGGAGCACGTTTATATTTTGGCGTTTGAGTCCAGTGTAGTAAATTCGGGTGGAGCATGGGGGACGTGGCCGCAAGCATAGCGGCCCTTAATTAAATTATAATGTTGCAGTGGTGGGACTTTCTAGTTAGCGCTTGTAGTGAGCGGACGTGTTTTGCAGGGCTCCTGACTACAAGACTACATGTAAATTTTTATGTAAAATTTATTATTTATTATTATATTTTAAGCGTTTATATTTAGTGTATTACACTTTTATTATTGTGTGACGTTGATTTTAATACATAGGGCAGTAAATAAAACCAAAATTTAAACCGAATAAATAAATCGCGTTTTAACTTAAAATTTAACTAAAATCCGCGTTTTAAAATAAACCAACTTAAATTTCTGGCAAATAAATCAAAAATCTACTAAATAAATACCAAAAAATAAATTCAAAATCATTTAAAAGGCGTTTTAATAAATTTATTGAAAAAAGCTGAGCAAAACGGGCTAAAACAGCGTAACAGCAGCAAATAAATTTGGGAAAATTATATAACGTGCGTGTAATAAAATAAAAATTTAAATACCAAAATCAAACTAATAACTGAAAACCGTAAATTTTAAAATATTTTGAATGTAAATATTCCATTTTTTAGGAGCACGTGTTCTTTAAGATTTCTTAAAGTCGATCTTTGTGTTTAATTAGTGATGTAGTACTTAAAGCTCAAGTAAACACCAAGTAAACAAGCGGTAGGTGCTTCCGGTACCGCATTCCAATAACGCGTGTTTTAATTAGTTTGTTTCTAAATTTAAATTTAAAGTCCGGTATTTTATAAATTTGCTTTTGAGGTAATTAGCTAGTTTAAATTTTAAATAAAGAAATACAGTTTTGTTATATTAGATTTATTGGGCTTGCTATCTTATTTTGTCGTCCTTGGTATTTTGACGTTAGAGTTTATTTTATTTCTGATAAATTTAAAATTTCATTTGGTGGTTTTTAATAATTTGAATAAATAAATAAATACAGAGAAGTTTATGGGTAATTTGAAATTTTGGTCTTTTATTGGAGCAGCGTTGTTGTTGTTTTGCCGTTTAGCTATACATCTTAGCTTCGAGTTTATTTAGCGTCGTCAGGGCATTTTGACCTGAGATTTGTTTGTCTTTGTGGTTTTTGTATCTGTTTTTTCAGCATGGTTGTCCATCGAGATGAAGAGCCGTTGCCGAAGAAGAAGAGCTGTTGTTGGTCGGAGTCGGTCAGGGGTGAGAAGTCGGAAGCTCAGTCGGTTGAGAAGGTCGGAGTGAAGAAGCTCGTGGTTGCGATAGAGAAGTTGGTGTCGCAGTCCGACGGGGAGGTAGTTGCGTCGCAGAGGGTGCGTGGAACTGCGGTAGTGGAGTCGGAGGAGCCGGCGCCCCTTGTGTGTGGAGCCGAGTCTGAGTTGCCCGCAACGTCGGGAGGACAGCGTCGTGGGTCGACTGGCAGCACGGAGGCATTGCTGCTAGCGACGTAGACAAGCTGGATCTCTTGATGTTCCGTGCGAGGGCGCACGGCTTTATACATAAGCGGGTTCATGCCACTTTGGCGACCATCACCGTAGACGACATGAAGGTGATTCGCAACGCCGCGGACGAGTTCCGAGACGTTGCGAATCAGCTATTAGGGATGGTTAGGGGTCTCAGGATGGTGCGTGGCGAGTTGAAGAAGGCTGTGGCGGAGGTAGCAGTGGCAGCGGCGCGCACTTAGCAGGTCGTGGTAGGGCAGGCGGACTAAGAAGTGTGATGTCCTACGCTAGAGCAGTGATTAGGAAGGCAGCGTCGACGGTCGCAGTTCGTGTCGACGCCAATCCAGAAGTGAAGGACGACGTCATGGTGACGTTGAAGAGGAAGGTTTACCCAGCTAAGGATGGTTTCGTTGTTGTCGGAGCACGTCGGACGCGTAGCGGTGGCGTTGTTGTTGAGTGTGCTGGTAAGGAGAATGCCAAGCGCTTGCAGTCGACGGAAGGTAGGGCTTGTAAGGTCTTAAGCTAGAACCATCAAGAAGAGGAGTCCGCGCATCGTGCTTTCTGGGGTAGAGAGAGAGATGAAGCAAAAAGGGCTCCTGCAGAGGTTCATTGTTCAGAACCCCCGCTTCAGGGGAATTAGGTTCGAGGAGGTGATGAAGGAGAAGTTCCGGTTCGGTGGCAGGGGACCCCGTTGGCCAGCGTCGTTTTTAAAGTTTCGCATGCGAATAGGAGGTGTTTTCTGTCAAATAAAGTTTGTTTGGGTTGGCGTAGGGTTTGGGATCAGGATCATTTCTCAATGATCTAGTGCTTCCGTTACTACGAGTTCGGCCATAGGTCCACAGAGTGTAAGGAGCGGGTGCAGTTTTGCGATAACTGTGCCGAAGTGGGGCATGAGTTCAACAGCTGTAGGCAGGAGGGTACTTGTTGTGTTGTCTGTGCGAGGTCAAACGACAGGGTTGGTAACGTCAGGGTCGACACTCGTTATGATGCAAAGTCCAGCCAGTGCCCCACGATGCAGCGGTTGAAGGCAGTCATCACCAGGAACATCGACTATGGGTTCTAGGCCATTAGATGATGTTTTGGAGAGCTCGAATATCAAATGCGCACAGATTAATTTAGGCAAGGGCAAAGCGGCCACCAACAATTTCGTCAAAATAATAAAAGAAAATGAAATCGACATCGGGTTTATACACGAACCGCACCTGTATAGTCACAAGATAACAGGTTTTGGGAGGGGGGCTGCCGTCTTAAACACTAACAGCGAACGACTGCAGAATAATAATAAATAATGGGACGTGTGCCAGAATAATATTAAACAATTTGTCAAAGGAGTTTATAACCAACGCGGAAATAAAAACAGTGACAAACACGTTCTACGTAATAAGCGCGTACCTTCCACCAGTCGACTCCCGGCGGGAGAATCCTCAAACCGAGAACTTAATAAATCACATCGAAGGCATTTTTCGACAAATTGGAAGAAATAAGACACTAACAATCGGGGGAGACTTTAATGCTAAGTCAACGTTATGGGGTAGCCCTATAAAAGACGATAGGGAATCGCAGGTTACTGATCTTTTAACAGAATGGGATCTTAGTGTGATAAACACTAATGATTCACCTACGTTTGAGGAGCATAGAGGCAACAGTTTTATTAATATTACTGCAGCCTCGCACGAGGAAACGCTCTCTGACCATAAATTAATAACATGGGATGTTAAAACCACAACAAGCACAAACGAGCAGCTAACTATATATCCGCGGTTCTGTAATAAAAAAGCAAATTGGGAGAGGTTTAAACAAAAATTTTGCGAAAGTATCTCTGTGCTCGAAAACGAGCTATTTAACTGCCAAGAGGCAGACAAAATAGAAACACTCGCGGAAATTTAAACGACGCAGTGGTAGACGCATCTTCGTACTCCATGTCGCGAAAAAAACATTTAAAGACAGTGTACCCTGGTGGACCCGGGAACTAACCACCAAGCGGGCAGAAACGCGTAACCTAAGGCACCCCTATCAACGCGCATCGCTAAGTATAAGAGAACAATGGAGAGTATAATACAATCAAAGTTACCGCAAATATATGATATTAATAGAAGAAAGGCGAACAAATAAATTCAAAGAATTCTGCATGCGAAACTCGCAGAAAGAACCTTGAGGAACAGCATACCGCGTAATAAGTGGTAAACAACAGAAAATCGCGCTCGGTAACATAAGAAAGACAAACGGCGAATATACGGAAGGTTTTAAAACCACGGCGGAGTATTTATTAGGAAAATTCTTCCCTTTGAATAATCCCGAGGAGGATGAGGGGTCGCACAATTTAGTACGACGGGAAGCTACAGAGCCGCAAGAAACAGGTGTCGATAAGGCAATCCTAGTTCAAGAGGTCGTCAGGGCTCATATGAGAATGAACCCTAAGAAGGCACCGGAGCATGACGGAACGCAATTGTAAAGGCGTGCCTGTTAGCCCCGTATGTTTTTGTCGGGTTGTTTAATCTTTGTTTAGAGAGGGGCGTCTTTCCGTGTTGCTGGGAAGTCCAGAACGTGAAATTCATACCTAAACCTAAAAAGGCGGATGCGTCAGACCCGGGCAGCTATCGTCCAATTAGCTTGCTGCCGGTGCTGGGGAAATCTTTAGATCGCGTTATGACTACCAGAGTTGAGCACTTAGTGCGTGACAGCGGCGGTTTTAATAACCGACAGTTTGGTTTTATGGAGGGAAAGTCGACTATCGACGCATTAGAGTTCGTTGTCGGGGAAATTAAGCAGGCGAGAGATGCTAAAGAGTACTGTGTTGTTGTTGCTTTGGACATTTTAGGAGCATTTGATGCTGCCTGTTGTTGGAAAATAGGGGTTGTCCGCGAAACTTGATGTCTTTGGTCAAGAGTTATTTCTCGGGGCTGTTGGCACAAGTTGAAAGTCCGGGTGAAGCTTTGTCGCGCGAGGTGGAAAGGGGATGTCCGCAGGGGTCATGCTCTTGTCCCACATTTTGGAAGATGTTGTTTGACAGCATGCTTAGGGTCAAGTTGCCCACAGTATGCTTAATCGTTAGGATTGCGGATGATACCCTTTCAAATGTCTGATTGCGATTGTTAATGAATATGCGTACAAAACCAAACGAGGCGCTTAATAAACCACACGGATGGTCGCAAGCGGTAAAATTAAAATTTAACACGGCAAAGTCAGAGGCGCTCTATTTCGGAAAAAACCGGAACAGCGACCCCCTAGGCTAAAGTTGCAAGGGGTGAAAATACCGTTTAAGAAAGCAACTACATTCCTCCGGGTAAAGATTGACGATAAGTTAAATTGGAAAGCTCACGTGCAGTACGTTAAAAGCAAAGGCAGGGAAATATCAAACAAAATGATGCCGGCGGCAAAAATAAACTGGAGTTTCAACGATAAAGCCGGCAATGCTGTACGCAGCATCTGAATGGGCGGAGGTTGCAAAATCCGAGAGATGCGTCAGTTGACGAGCGTTTAACACATTACCGCGGTAAAGGCGGCGAGAGCGTACAGGACCACCTCCACGGAGGCGGTGCTAGTTACTAGTAGGACTCCCCTATCGAATACGTCGTTAGAGAGTTTCGAGATAGAAGGTTAATAGATACAGGCAAGGCACGTGAAATTATCGCAGATATTCATCTTGGCAATATGGAGGTAGAAAAAAAGATTGTCGTATCAGAGTTAGGGCACCCAGCCGATATTAGAGGAATCGAGTTTGTCGAAGGCGATGGGGACGTTACGGGTATCAGAATTTATACAGACGGTTCACGTATGAATGCCGGGCAAGCAGGCGCGGCGTTTGTTTGTGTTTAAGCAGGAAAGGGAGGTGTTTCGGTATCAAACCAAACTCGCAAGCTGGAGCACTATTTTCCAGTGCGAATTGGTAGCGATACGAGAGGCAATCGATTACGTCATAAACCACACGGGTAGAGCAAATCAGCGCTGACGACTTTGACAAACATGAACACCTTAACAAACCTCCAGGCGAACGTCTGGAAAATAGCGCATACGGCGCTCGAGTTTCGACGTTTAAAGTTCTGTTGTGTTAGGTCGCAAGATGGTAAAACGTAGGGAACGATAGGGCTGATGAATTAGCTAAAGAGGCCGCGACGGGCGACTTTCGGATATCACATTCGTCGATACCGAGGTCTCTTATTAAAAGAAAGCTGCGCGAAAAGTCAATCAGATAATGGGAAGAGAGGGGGAACAACGCTGCCACGGGCAGGTTGACGTACATATTCATACCGAGCTTAGAAGCTAGAAGTAATATCGAGGTAAAACTCGATCATAAAATGGTGCAACTGATAACAGAGCACGGCGCCCTGAAAGCGTATTTACAAAGATTCGGTTTAACCGAAAACGACCGCTGCGAATGCGGTGAGGGTTCTGAAAGCGCAGAGCACGTGCTCTTTGACTGCCCGCTTGAGGTGGCAAATCGTGGGTTAGCTGATAGCAAATTAGCTATCCTAGGTCTAGCATGGTCAAAGATCCTAGAGGAAGTTGGGAACGTAGCTAACCAGAAGGCGTTCTGGACAGCCTTTAAAGAGTTCGCTGGAAGGGTCGCGAGATTAGACGGCGATAACCGCGCCTAAATCGGAAGAGAGTGGAGGATTGGAAATTTTAAATTTTGACTTGGCGTTAAATGATATGAGTTTGGTAACTAAAACCTGTATTTAAATAATTAAAAAAAAACACGAAAAAAAATAATAAAAAAACCAACAAAAACTAAAAAAAATAAAAACAAAACAAAAACTATTATCATGATATTTACAAAAGTCCATATGCACGACAACCCCCGCACCACTAATACAGTCATTATAACCACTATCTAACCTTATACGCGCGGAAATCGGGAATAAATAAATAACTTAAAACTTAATCCGGGCAAATAAATAAATAAGAACATAAAAATCAAAACTCTAATTAAATAAAATCAATGAAATAAAATAAAATAAAATGAACCGCGCATCCCTCCAGGACTTAAAAATGAAGTGATAGTGATTGTGACCCCCAGGACGATTAGTGCATACCCACCGGAACTTTAGCAGTGCATATCCATTCCTCTAGCAGTAAGTTTAAATGTATGTAGACGATCAGATCTTCGGATGCTGGAGAAATATATTAACGAGGTAAGAACAAAATTGTGGCGGTTGTGCTTGCATAAGCATTGATTTATGATAATTAGTAGATTTGAAATAATTTAACGAGCACGTTTTGTGCGTAATGGCGCTAGCCGGTATAATGCGAATTCACCTGATAATTTGGTATATGCTTTTTGCAATTTCATGCACTGCTCAACGCTTAATGCTTAAAGATGTTTATTTATGTATTTACATAAATATTTATATTTATTTTTATATTTATATTTATGCCTGCTTTTATTGTGTGTGGTTTGATATTATTTGTTTGACGTTCTGCCGCCATTTTTGGTGGCAGCTTATATATAGCAAGGAAGATTGTCTGAGAAGATTGTAATTACAATATAAATCAGTTAGGGAATGATAGGGAAAGCCAGGGACGGACTTAGGCTAACAAATTACTTAGATCAAGAAAGACGAATTTGTAAATTTATAGAGCAGGTAAAAAAGCTGGATTTACTTTTAATATTTGGTGTATTCTTAGAAAATTTGAATCCATTTTAAATTGGCCAGCTAGATTTGGATAGTTTTAATTCGACCCTTTAGGTCGCGCCGGTAAGCCGAGCTGGCAGCTGCTATCCGTCATTACGGATCACTCCACATTCATTTTGTTTGTGCTTTGTTGATCGAGCACACTCCATATCAACGCTAGGTATACCATCAATCAAACCCTATTTTAAGTTTTTGTTTTAAATGTTAGATTTTTATTTAGGATGTGTTAATTTTGAAGTTAGAATAAATAGGAGCACGTTTATATTTTCGCGTTTGAACCCAATGTAAAACCTTCGGGTGGAGCATTGGGGACATGGCCGCAAGCATAGCGGCCCTTAATAAAACTATAATGTAGTAGTGGTAGAAGGTTGCAAAGTTTGAGAGATGCGTCAATTGACGAGCGTTCAACGCATTACATCGGTGAAAGCGGCGAGGGCGTACAGGACCACCTCCACGGAGGCGGTCCTGGTTATCAGTAGGACTCTCCTATAGAATATGTCGTTAGGGAGTTTCGAGATAGAAGGTCAGTAGATACAGGGAAGGGACGCGAAATTATCGAAGATATTCATCTTGGCAATAGGGACGTAGAGAAAAAGATTGTCGTATCAGAGTTAGGGCACCCGGCCGATATTAGAGGAATCGAGTTTGTCGAAGGCGATGAGGACGATACGGGTATTACAATTTATACAGACGGTTCACGTATGGATGACGGGCAAGCAGGCGCGGCGTTTGTTGTGTTTAAGCTGGAAAGGGAGGTGTTTCGGTATCAAACCAAACTCGCAAGCTGGAGCACTATCTTCCAGTGCAAATTGGTAGCCATACGAGAGGCTATTGATTACGTATTAAATCATACGGGCAGAGACGAGTATTATATAATCAGTGATAGTAAATCGGTGCTGACGGCTTTAACAAACATGAACTCCTCGACAGACCTCCAAGCGGACGTTTGGAAAATTGCGCGTACGGCGCTCGAGTTTCGAAGCTTAAAGGTATGTTGGGTCAAGTCGCACAATGGTAACGTAGGAAATGACAGGGCTAATGAATTAGCTAAAGATGCCGCGACGGACGACTTTCGAATGTCAGATTCGTCGATATCGAGGTCTCTAATTAAAAGAAAGCTGCGCGATAAGTCAATCAGACAATGTGAAGGGATGTGGAACAACGCTGCTACGGGCAGGTTGACGCACAAATTCATACCGAGCATAGAAGCTAGAAGTAAGATTGAGGTGAAGCTCAATCATAAAATGGTGCAACTGATAACAGGGCATGGTGCCCTGAAAACGTAATTACAAAGATTGGGTTTAACCGATAATGACCGCTGCGAATGCGGTGGGGACCCAGAAAACGCAGAGTATGTGCTCTTCAACTGTCTACTCGAGATGGCAAATCAAGGGTTAGCTGATATGAAATTGGCAATGGTAGGGCTCGCATAGCCAAAGAGCCTAGAGGAAGTTGGAGAAGTGGCTAGCCAGAAGGCGTTCTGGACAGCATTTAAAGAGTTTGCGGGAAGGGTCGCGAGATTGGACGGCGATAACTGCGCGTAAATCGGAGGAAATAGGAAAGGAATAAATATTTTTGATTTTGACTTGGCATGAGAAATGCACATGAGTATGTATAACCAAAACCTGTGTCAAAATTTAAAAAAAAGTTGTAATAATAGTAGTAGTGAGGTAAGGCCGGTCTTAATTCAAAACGTGCCCACGCGTATTTTACATATGTAAAATACACGTGCACCGTCTTGAATTCAGACCGGCCTTATATACTTTCAATGTAAAATAGTTGTGAAAACTTGAATTCAGACCGGCCTTATATACTTTCAAATTTAAATACTCGTGGGCACGTTTTGAAGTCAGACCGGCTTTATATTACTTTTAATGGAACATACTTCAAAACACACGTATGTTGAAAAATGTAAATGCAGAGAAAAATGTGTAGCTGTTTTGAATTCGGTTTTCTAGCGAGAAGTTATAAAGTATGCCAGATGCAAAATATCGCATTCAAGCCAATTGTGTTTAATTAAAATGGATTGTGATTTATGTTTTTTACTTATGTTTAGAGGCTGCAAATACACATGGGCCGGTTTCATTTCAAAATGTGTTCACTCTTGTGATAGGTTGAAAAGTAGGTTGACAAAGTACGCAGATGGTGGTAATCTGCTATATAAGGAGATTGCTCCTAATATTAATTTAATTAGTCGAAGTTTACTGCATATATTTACATACCTACATTACAAATATGTACATAATTGATATTCAGGGATTTAAATACAAGAAAAACGAGTTTGTGTGCAAAGAAATTGTGGTTTTGGACTTGTTGTTAGGTGATGTTTGGCATCAAATTTTTAAACTGCCAATGCAGTCTATTTGTTTGAGTCAAGATCATATAAAACATAACGACTGGGTGACAAGGAATAATCATGGTCTTTCTTGGAATGAATCTTCAACGACTGGAATGGTGTCATCATATACAGCGCTTTATTTGAAGCAAATTATCCGACCCGGTGAAGAAGTATTTGTAAAGGGTCTAGAAAAGAAGAAATTGATGGAAACCTATCTAATGCAAAACGTTGTAACTGATATGCTTGCGGTAGGTTGTCCTAAGCTATCGCAGTTAAAAATCAACAATCGTTTAATATATAACATCCATTGTTGTAGACACAGCAATAGTAATCTGCAATGCGCGAAATAAAATACCTTTTTATTAAAAGAATGGTTTGATAATAATAAAAAACGATAGAAAGATTTGGTCTGTATTATTTATTTTAATATAATTTTACAATGTTAGCCTTATTAACTATTATTATTATAACAACTTCTAGCAAACATTATTTTTATCGATCCAGCTATTGTGTACGTTAGAGAAGCCTAACCATTTTACAAAGACTTTATTTTTACTCTTTCTTAAGACCTTTTCTACCAGGTATTTTTCTAGATGTTTAACCTTTTGCAACTCCTTTTCATAAAATGCACCTTTGATTTCTTTCTCGTCTTGATTTCTAATATATATGTTGTAGGATTGGTTACGTTTACCTTTTTAATCTTAAAAATTTCATTTGACCAGTTTGACGTGTAACTTTTTGTAAATGCTTCCCTGTGTTTACTAATCCTCACACTGTCTTTAATTGAATATTTTGGTATTTTGGTTGCAAGTTTGATGTGGGTAAATAATGATTTAAGAATAGTTTTTTCATTTGATTTATCAACTTTTACAGGTGTGACACCAATAGTATTGTGAACTGTATTGTTGTATTGTTTTACAATATCGCTTAAATTTTTATCCAATTGTATGAACCGTTCAGGTTAAACAAGCGCCACATTTTTCCCTTTAAAGTTTTAATTACACGTTCCACAATGCATGCTTTTTTTGTAGAAAAAACACTATAATGGTTTATGCCATATGTGTGCATTAAAGTTTGAAAGTGTTTGTTATAATATTCTTTACTAAAATCAGACTGCAAATTTTTTGGTGGATTTTTAAATTTATTTAAAATTGTTTTCATTGCAGCAGTATCATCAATACCCGTCTTACTTTTAAGTGGTACAGCCCATACGTATTTAGAGAAACAATCAATAACTACTAAAATGTATTTAAATCCTTTGTTTGTTTGCGAATATGGTAGCATTTCAATCAAATCGGTCTGAAGAAGGTTATTTAAACCTTTTACTATCACTTTGCGTCTCTTGAAATTTATTCTTGCTGGTTTATGAAGTTCATTTACTATATCCTCTTTCACTTTTGATTGAGCAACTATCATAATACTTTTTTTTCTAATCAGGATTTATTAAATACAATTAATAAATACTTCTATGTTTGAATGTCGAGGGCTCCACCTGCTTTGAAAGGAACTTCTAATATAAAATCAAGAAACATTTTGGTATTGTTTATGATAGCACCGCTGTCACGAAAGCTGATTACATCCATACGTTTAAGCAAAAATCCTTGTAACTGTGCAATTACATAACTTTTTTCGTTTATAAGAATTTCAATGTCTTGCGGGTATCCTTTAATATTCTCAATGACTGCTTCCTCATAAGGCAATTCATAATTATGTTTAATGTTGAAAATTAGGAATATATTGTTACCGTCGAGGAATGTACTAAAGTAAAACGTTGCTACTACAGTGTAATGTAGCATATGTAACTTGTACTCAATCAAGGTTTTAAAACCTTCATTTTTGTTTTCATATTCCTGTTCACTTATATCTATTTTACGGTTATTTAAGTGCCTTGCAAACTTGTCAATTGTCATATCATCTAATCACTTTCGACTCACGCAATTCTTCAATGATCGAATTTATTTTGTTGCCGTGACCTGTGCGTTCAGCAGTCTGAGATGAAACTAAAAGCCGTAATCTATCAACAAGTTCATTGGGATCATTCCAATATAAATAATCTATGGCGTTATTTGATACTTTCATTGTCATACCGTCTTCAAGACTCTTTCTATAGGGTAATGTTCTAGGTCTACGGGGTGTTTGGGGAAGTATGTTTAATGTAGATATTATATTTTTGTACTTATATGAATTATTACCCTGAATTTGTTCTGTTTCAGAATAATAACTTCTATTAGCATTTGTTCTTTTCACAATATCAAGGTACGACTTTAGATCTTGCGATCTGTACCCGACAGGATATTTTTTAAACACTAGTTCGTATAATCCAGGAGTACCTTTATATTTCAAATCATTTATTAGAACATTTTCATCATCCAACGCGAAATTCGAATTGTCTATCGTAAGACCATTTGAATCAGGGTTAAACCTAATACCATATTTATGATCAAATTCGTTCTTAACATCTTTAAACATATTGTAAATATATTCTCGAGGTAGCGGATGTAGCTGTTCGAGATAATGTGTCATACCAGGTGAATCGGCAAAGCTTTGTATATATATTCCTGGGCTTCTTGAGCATTTCGATTAACTTCCGCTTCATATTCATTCTCAACATCATCATCATCATCATCCTCTATAAGATCATTTTTTATATTCGGTATATGCTAAGCAATAACCGGCGAATCAATATAGTCAACGTTCCTTTCCAGCAATTTAGGTTTAATTTTTTTACACTGCTATGAGGCAGTTCTTCTTCTTCTTTAAATTTTTCTTCCTTTACCACACTTTCCCCATCCAGTTTATTAGCAATAGTTTCTAATCGCGATGTTATGGGTAAGATTGATTCCACTTGGACGACTTCATTATCTTTTAACTGGCGCAATTTGTCTTTTACAATGTTTCTTTTCTTAATTCAAATTCTTTTAAGTTTTATCGCCTCCTTGTTCATTGCGTAAAAGGTTTATTGTAATAAAATTTTTTCGATATTAACGATACTTGTGCCTCTCAAGGTTTAAATATGTATGAAGTGATAAAAAACTATTCGGTACCTTTCTTGACCTGGATCACTATCTTTGTCTACAACTAAGAAACCGTATTTGTCTTGCCAACAAGCAGCACATATTTTACTAAATTTATCATACTTCATGTCAGTTTGATGTGATCATCATATATGTGTTTTAAGTTTAAATCATCTTGTTTAAATAAAATTAAAAGATTAGCATTATCACGTAGTAAGTGCTTAGGTATACTAGTATAACTTTGACAAAGGTAAAAACTGTCTACTTGCTTATGACGCCTCATACTAAAGTATTCCCTAATGATACCTTGTTTATCACAAGCTACATCATCAAAAACAAATATAGAATTATTTCGAGCATCAGATGGTGATATTATATTATCAGAACTGGAAAATGTATAATATTTAATCCCTTTTATTGGTCGCAGTAGATTTTCAAGGTATTGATACTTTGGTTGATAAAGTGCTTTAGAATAAACATATACGTTTTCAAACTTTAAACCATTAGGATGTTCTATCAACCCAATAATAACTTCAGTTTTACCGCAATTTTATGGACCAACAACTAGACTTCGAATAGATGAAGGCAGAAGAACGCTATGTTTTTTTTTAGCTAAGGATTGCACGTCAATGTCATTATTGTTTATGGTTAAAGGTGTTGATCGTTTCACAACACGCATGTTTGCAAGTACTAAATTCGATTGTAAAAAAGTGGAATTATATATAAGAAACGGCGAGTTATAAAGAATCATTAATTCGCAATATTTTATTTATTTACTGCACAGCTTGAAAGGGCAGTTAGTCCGCTAATAATTACCTATAATAATTCTAAAACTACTGAGAACGGACTGTTAAACACTGTAATTAACAATTTACCATTTGAAGCGCATATTCCGAGTTACAAATTTTGCGGTCCCGGTACAAAACTAATCAAATGGTTAGCTCGGGGAGACAAGGGAATAAACAAGTTAGACGCGGCTTGTAAGGAGCACGATATTGCACACTCCAAAGGAAAAGATCTATCTAAACGCCATCAAGCAGATTCGAAGTTAGCTCAGTTAGCTACAGAAAGACTAAATTCTGTTGACTCGTCTTTGGGTGAAAAAGCACCAGCATTTGGAGTAGCTACCGCAATGAAAGCTAAAGTAAAACTTGGTATGGGTGCCTGTGCATCACTGAGAACAAAAAATATTAATAAAATAAGAAAACTGATAAAGAAACGTAAAATAAGAAGTACGCTAGGTATTAAAAGTATTATCAAACAAGCACGTACAGCTTTAAAAAGGTTAAAGGATCTAATATTATGGATGCAATCAACATAGCAATTAAGGCCGCCAATACAGCAAAACAAAAGAAGCATGTTAAATTAACTCGTATTATATCAATTCCTAAAACAGGAGATTTTGTACCACTAATACCAATTTTTGTAGGCCTAAGCGCCCTTGGTACTCTTACTGGAGGTGCAGCTGCTGTTGCAAAAGCAGTTTTAGATACTAAAATAGCTAAGGAACAACTAGCGGAAAAACGACGTCATAACAAGGCAATGGAGGACATTGCAGTCGGAAACGGCATGTACATCAAACCTTATAAAAAAGGTTTTGATCTTTTTTTAGCCCCTGCAAAACCTCAAAGGAACGCAACTTGATTTAACCTAATCGAGCACTAAGCAATGTAGAATTAATAGAGTTTGTTAAGCAATTAGAAGTACCATATTTCCGTGGAGTGTTCATGAGAAACAATCTTCCCAAGAAGGTTAATTTAAAAGAATGTGGTATAATTAATTTAGATGGAATAGAAGGTTTAGGTACGCATTGGACGTCTTATAAAATGTACGGTAGTAGCGCTTTTTACTATGACAGCTACGGAAACCTGCGACCACCAACATAGTTGATAAGTATTTGAATAGCGGGGGTAAATGTAAAATTCTTTATAACATTAACCAAGAACAATCGTATGGTACTGTGTTTTGCGGTCATTTATGCTTACAATTTCTAAGTATTACATAGAACTGCGTTTGAAGTTGTCATGTCGGACACTTTTACTCTAACGGGAAACACTACAGTTTTAACAAGCAACTTTAATCCGCCTATAAACTTGGATAATGATTCGGAGTACGTATTAGGATTAACAAATTTTGAGTCTTATAACACAATTCCAAACATTAAAAAAGGAATTAATAATAATAAATTTTATTATGGATCTAACGGAGAGTTCATAGAAATACCTGAAGGTGCTTATGAGATTATAGAAGTTAATAAATATCTTCAAAAATCTTTAGGCGATAAAAGATGGCGTGGTCGTATGGAACAATCACGAAGCGCTAGAAAGACACCAGTGTATATAGAAATTACAGCTGACAATAATACACTTAAATGTAGTATTAAATGTAGTCTAGATGCGGATTTTACCAAAAAGGATTCAATCGGTTGTCTACTTGGTTTCAATCCACGAAAATTTCTAGCATATGCCACGAATCAAGCAGACTACGCGATGAATATTTGTAAAGTGAATGCAGTTTTAATCGATTGTAATATTGCAAATGGATCCTATTTAAGTAGTAAACCAGCCCATGTAATACATGAATTTTTTCCTCAAGTACCTGTAGGTTTTAAAATTATCAAGTGCCCACCTACGATTATATATCTACCAATCAGGTCACGTATAATAAATGAAATAATAGTTAAAGTGTTAGATCAAGATGGAAATTTAGTTAATTTCAGACGAGAACTGCTAACTGTAAGGTTGCATTTAAAAAAAATCTGCAATAGCCATGGATATTAAGTATAATGCACGCAACATGTCAAGAATTGCTGTAAATGCTAGAAATTTCAAAACAATCGACACTCGATTGATTGTTTCAAGACCGCTAACAACACAAAACTGGCAGATTCTACAATCGTTAGGACTGCATTTATTTAATTAAAAAAGTAGAATAAACAGTGAAATACTGAAGGTCCGTGAAAAAGCTTACTTCGACAATGCAATTGTTAATATTGAAAAACATACTCAACAACCTTATGCTAACACATCTTTAAACAATAATGATGAAATTCGAATCCCTATACAACAACAAGATGTATACACCTTACCATCGAAGAGCATGCTGTACATAGAAGGCAAATTAACTAAAACAGATAGAACGCCGTCTTAGACAGCAAAGTTTGTAAATAATGGGGTTTTGTTGCTTTTTGATGAAATTAGATATGAGATTGGTGGTGTCATTGTAGATCGTGTTCGGAATCCTGGATTAACGTCTATAGTGAAGGGATATGTTTCATATAATAGCAATCAAAGTAAACATTTACAAAACGCTGGTTGGTTTCCATGGATTTTTTGCAAATAGTTGATGCCAATGGAAATTTTAACGTTGCAATAAACCTTTCAATGGTTCTCGGATTATGCGAAGATTTTAAAAAAATTATTTTAAACCTCCGCCATGAGTTAGTTTTACTACGTTCTAGTTTTGATACTAATGCTATAATTAATCCTACACCCAATGAAGAAATAAAAGGTGTTTTAAACAAAGTTTTATGGAAAGTGCCGCATGTAGCCGTTGATGATACTCAACGAACTAATTTAATAGAATGCGTTGCGCAAAATCAGGATTTGCATATTCAGTTTAGAGGATGGGGGTTGCATGAATATCAACATCTACAAAAACGCAACGTCATACATGGAACATTAAAACAACAACACAATTAGAAAAACCAACATTTGTGATTGTTGGTTTCCAAACTAACCGAAAAAATAGATACATGAGCAACTACAGTCGTTTTGATCATTGCTATTTAACCAACATGAAACTCTATTTAAATTCAGAAATCTTCCCGTACGATAACTTAAATTTGAAGTTCGAGAATAAACAGACTGCGTTGTTATATGAGATGTATGCCCAGTTTCAGCAATCATACTACGAAAAGGAAAATGAACCACTTTTTAATCCTGAAGATTTACCAAGTATTGCACCATTAGCAGTCATAGATTGTTCTAAACAAAACGAAGCGTTAAAATCTGGTACTGTCTATATTAGATTAGAATTTGAAACTAGCAAAAACGTTTTGCCAAATACATCTTGTCATTGCCTTATACTTCATGATAAGATAGTCAAATACAATCCACTCTCAAACAGCATAAGAATATTATAATTACTTTATTATTATTACTGTACCTTTACAAATTATGAAAAAGAAAAAAACAATAAATCATTTAGCAATCACAGTCTATTTATTATTTTACATGTTTTTACAATATTAAATGTTTGATTGCTAATGGGTTATAATAATAATTTTTGTTTAAATATTTTTTACATGTTTGAATTATTATTAAGTGATTTAGTAAACAGTCATAAACGATAATTTTGAATAAAAGTTTTGTTATACATTTCTCAAATAAACTAACTGGTATGTTATTAACAAACTGGATTTTTTAAACAGAACGGTTACTACTACTACTATATATATATATATATATATATATATATATATATATACTAATATATATATACTAATATATAGTTCAACCAAGACAGATTGAAAGGTATTCTATTTTTAGACACATCCAAAAAAAAAAACTGTGCTTGTGAAGGTATAAACATAACACTGAAGTTTTTATAACTAAAAAAAATATTATATGTTAATCGGGATAAAATAAATTGCATTTTTTATTTGAGACAGTGGTTGAAGCTTTACAAGTCATTTCTGAGTGTATAGTTATACCCCCAAGGTGTAGTATCAGTGGCTGATGTACTAAGATTTCTTTTATCATCACTTGGATTAAGAACAATTTTGTTTTGTTTAATAGTAAACACACCATGTTTGACTGATCTAATTAAACATTGCTGTTTCTGTACAGTCTGTTTATAAAACAAAGCATTCTTATAATCATCAAAAGAAATTTGCTTAATACTTGCTAAGGAAGATTTCTTTGACTTTTTTGTGATCCTATCCTGAACTCTGTAAGTGTATATTTTAGATCTAAGCCCTACAAACTCTAGCATAATATCACCAATGTTTTCATCTTTCACAAAACCAAGAATCTTTTTATTTGATAATGGCATATGATATTTGTTATGAGGGCCGTAATCGGAAGTATCAAATCTATGAACATCTTGTTTGATATAAGATTAAATATCTTCAACGCTAAACTCATATATCAAACTATCCGTATCTGTGTACAGCAGCTTTGCTTTGTTAGCAAATTGCGATTTTATATAATTATAGTGAAATTCATATAAATAGGATTTGGAAATATCTAGAATAGAGAAACCTGCATTAATGGGTTTGTTTAAATAAACCTCTAATTTATTCATTTCTATTAACACCAGATCTTTGTCTAACACAGTGCAACTGTGAAAATTAGGTTTCCCTATGTAACTACGAGCTTCAAACCGTCCTTCTCAATCGGTCACCAATTTCAAATCTTTCCATTTCCGTACGTTTTCCATCAATTTTCCATAAACCGAAATATCATATTTTTATGAAAGCATATATCGAAACTGTTTTTTGACTGTTGTCTTAATTTCGTATTCAAATCAATGTATTCTTTTAACCAAGGGGTTTGTTTAAACTGAAGAACCTTATAAATCTTTTTCAGTTCTAAACCGTAGCTTAAATACATTTTTAAATTCTTGTAGTGAATAATATAGTTGAGCTTTAGATATAAAGTTGTAAATAATTTCTTTAAGTTTGATTTATTAGAAGGTACTGGTGGTATCATATGTTCAGGCGCCAAAGGTAAGTCACTGTGAATTTCATGTAAACATACTGGATAGTGTAAATCGCATTCAAAAATATATTCTACATCAGAATCATCGGGAATATTAAGTATGTTTAAACGTACTATATCTGGACTGGTGCCATCTAAAAATTCAAATTCCCCATATGAAAGATATTCAGATATTGCAGCCCCATATAAATTATTAACATCAAAATACATTAAATATTTAGAATCGAAGTTCGGATCATAATCTGCATTCATATATTTGTTATTTGCTTTGGCATATCTATTCGAACATTGAGAAACATTATTTTTTCAATATCGGTAAGCAACTCGAGTTTAACGTTCGTCGTTTTTAACATTGCATCTAGAGCTAAACCAGGAGCCGTAAAGTAGTGAAGTGGATCTATCTTATACGTGAAGATGCAAGTTTTTCTAAAGTTTTCAAATATATCAGTCAAGAGCAGTACATCTGTTTTTAAATATAGGTCTGAATAGTCCCCTAGTGTTTTTATATTAAATGTTTGCCAAACGTGTTTAGCATGATTGTAGTCTTCATCTGAGACTTCATTGCGCAAACGATTAAAAAATGCTCTTTTACAGGGTAAATCGGTTTTATTGAGCCTATCCCAAGAGTTAATGTAATCATAGGGAAATATGCCTTTACACGTAAGTAACCGAAACTCATTATCAGTGTTACAATTTTCCCTGGTGATGGATTTTTTATTATCATCTAAGTAGAAAGCTAATTTTTCGATGCTAGATGCCATAAACCTGACGAATCGATAAATCTAAGACTAACTTTCATACCTTTTTCATATTTTGTAAAAGATATGTATTTTTCCTTATTTATTGGTACAATGCTTAACGAACCTGAAAACTACAACGAGATTTTTTAATAATGAAATGCGAATCGTAGCCTAATAAGTTATGAAAAACTACTGGTATCATATAAGAATTATGATAATTGATGTTGCAATCTTGATAAACCGCTTCTCGAAATTCACCTGTAAAGTGGCAGTGATCGCGAACTCTAATATCATCTATACTAAAAGGTATATTGCAAATGTGACAGTGAAGAGCAAATTGAAATGCTGACTTTTATTCTTCTGTTGAAGGATTCATAGGTTTTGGGTTACAGAAAATTTTATTCGTCGTTTCTGAAATCAGTTTAAATTGAGCAACAAACCATTCTATACAATCCTTACCGCAAAACAATTGAAATTTGGAATATTTATTATCATACAAGCATTTCAAATAGTACGCTACACTAAAGGGTTTATGCCTTTGATAACGGACTGTGTTTAATGTTACCTCCGGCTCATTGCATAATTCTAATATACTTTCGAGGTCTGCATAAACTACAAATAATACTTTTTCTTGGTAGTGCAAATGTTTAAACGTTAGATACTTTTCGGATTCTTTGGGTAATCTTATTGAACAAAGTATTCTGTTTTTCGCAATAATTCGAATGATGCTTAAGTAATGCTGCTGTACTAAAATTATTTAAACATCTATAACAGAAAAATTTTCTATGGTGATGTGAAAACAACTGTTTTGCAAATAATTTTGGCATATCCTTAATCCAAGTAAAATGAAAGTTATTCTCATTAGCATTTGTCGGACAAAAATATTAAAAGGAATCATTATTTAAAACTAACATTTTATTAGGTTCTATTTTTTTAAAACTTTCACTTAAACAAAATGGCAGTATTTTAGTATTTTCTATACAATATAGGTTAATTGCGAGATTGTTAAGCTTCTCAATTTTTTTTATGTCTTTTAATGCGATTGGAAACTGAATTGAATTGTAGCGTAATACTGTATAAAAATGTGAATAGCTAGATATTCTATGACTATTTTGTTTAGCAGGATATAAAGCGGAAACCAAGCTCCAAAGAATGCAATGTTGGTCGTTATTTATTACATTTACCACAGCTCGTTTTTTTGCTATAAAGTCCGAAACCGGAACAAACGTTGAACACCCTCCTTTAAGCGGATCATGATTGTTTTTATTTACCTTCAAGTGTAAAACTTCTTGGACTGCCCAACCTGAATCCTTTTCACTAAATTCCTCCAATCTCTTTGAAATCTTGTCCAATATGTTCACCTTATATTACTGCTTGAGATTGGTGTTTATATCGATGTGACGATTTGCAGTAGGAAACGTCTTCAAATCTATTTCACTAGTTGTAGGCTTAACAAAGTTAGCTGACAATATTACATTAACTTAGAACCTTGACTTTTTTAAGCAAGCAACAATCTTGCGTTTAAAACTAGCGAACGCCTTGTCTAAGAACACTAGAGGATCTCTATAACTTAAATTGGTTATAAGTCCCGTAATTATTCGACTTCCAAAGCATGATTGTACATCATGCCAAATCAAATTTTTTCGAATATGACCTCTAGAAAGCGTTGCATCAATACCTTTACCTTGAATTTCAAAGAGCGTTTCAAGTGCCTCAATCGTACAAGGTAACTTTTAAGATGTGCCAAATTAGATTCCAGCCTACTAGGATTTTCCTGACGATTGTCTTCGTATACCTTATTTCTAGTAGCAAGCTTTAATAATCTTATATTTGCATTTATAATTATCATGTGTTTCGTTATTTCATTGGCTGATCTGATTAGATTCACGCATTCCACAGTTAACTTTAAAATAGCGCTACTAATCTTGGCTACCGTTTCAGAATTCATGATTCAATACAAATCACTACACCACTTAATATATGTAGAGTTTTATTTACTATTTATACAAAAATATCATCCGACTTAAGCAAAACAACTGTAAAAGAATTAGCATACAATCATTATAATTGCATAGCGAATTGCTTTAAATACAATTGTTAAAAAAAATCACCTTTATTTACGTTTTCTTCAAGATGATTTTTTCAAGCTTGAATGGTTTAATTCTTAAAAGAATATTCAACAGAAGAATTAATGCTGAATTTTAATTTCCAACAACAACAAATTCAGTTTAATAAGCGAAGTATCTGATTTCTTTATTAACACTTGCATTGACACACAACAACCTTGCATCATTTTCATTCAGCTGTATTTACGGACAAAAATATGCTTGCTCGCCTAAGCAAAACAACTGTAATATAATTAACATACAATCAAAATAATTGCATAGCGAATTGCTTTGAATGCAATTGTTAAAAAAAATCACCTTTATTTACGTTTTTATTCAAGACGATTTTCAAGCTTGAATGGTTAAATTCTTAAAAGAACATTCAGCAGAAAAATTAATACTGAATTTTAATTTCCAATATCAACAACCTCGCATCATTTTCATTCAGCTGCGTTTACGGAAAAAATTTGCTTGCTCGCAGTATAGTAATAAAATGTTCTTAAACGACCTTTGATTTATGCTGTGTGTACAGATAATACGCTAGCATTACAGCGCTATTTTTATGGTTATATATAAAAAATTTTCAGAAAATTTGAAAAATGTCTCAGATTAAATTGTCAATGTTGTTTAATAATTTACACACACTCATGGTTTTTTAAAAAACCAGTATTAAAGAAAACATTCTGCAGTTTTATCATAATACAATTAACATCATGCAATTTAATTTATTTGAAGCTATATATATATATATATATATATATATATATATATAAGAATTTCATTATGCTGCATGAATCATGTAAACGCAATTACTACATACCTATATATGCATATAAAGTCAATTTTGTTAAGTTTTACTGAAAAATAAATTATGCCAGCAGTAATCTAAAACTTAAATCAGATCTCTTGTATAATTATTAGTTACTACTACTAGCAACTTTAAAAAATGAGTAACTTATCATAGATCAAAAATGGTAGTAGTAGTAGTACCAACGTAAAAGTTCTAGAACAATTTATATTACATTCTGACAAAGACTTGATTAGAGAAGTTTTTGGTTCTTCACCTCAACTTGACACTGCTGTTATTTTTGATAGTGACGTAATAGATATATCACAGTAAGTGCTTTTTCACATTTATACATGTGTTTTAAAACACTACTAATTTATAAGTTACATTAGATTAAGATCAAAAAACCATTCTGGAAATTCTAAGACTATTGTTGGATCGTTGGCACATTCTGATCCTCTCAGAAACATCAGGTAGTCTACAAAAGAAAAGGTAAACCTACAATAATCTTTTATGTTATACTCACAGATCCGGCAAAACATGTTGGCTATGAAAAGTTATGTGCAGAATCTAATATGGCTGTTTGCTGTGAAGATGAAAAATCCTACGAAGATGACAAATCCTATGAAGATGACACAGTAGAGTTGCTTAACAAATTTAAAAAGCGTGGAGAAAAGCTACTGGGTCGTCTAGATTTGGAGCTAGAAACAATAAAGCAAAAAAGAGAGGAACTGGCTGCGAGGGAGCAGCAGATACTTCAAGAACGGGAGTTAATAAATACTTTTCATATATAAATAGTTAGATTTTAACTGTAAATAGTTAGATCAAAATATTCAACAATTTGTAAAATAAAAGTATTTTATAAAAGTTTCTCTTTTGAAACAAGATTTTCTCTAAACAAGGTAGTAACCTCAAAGTAAAACACACATAAATCAGAACCCACTTTAATTAAATACATCATTCTTTATACAATCAACTTAGACGTGTTATAATAATTTAAACAGTAAAGAACAAGATGTATATTATTATAATAATAAACTAATTTCTTAGATTAGTGACATATTATTCTGAAAATTCTATGTTGACAGTTAGACCGATCGATCCCTTACTAGTCATGTATACGTGTTTGTTCGAGCCAATACTTTCATTTAATTGTTTCACTCCATGTGCTTGAAGGTATTCAAAATATCTCAATGGCAATATACCCTTGAACTCTTCTGTTTCCACTAGTACTCTTTCTCCATATTTTGTCTTGATTGTTTCCACTTTTAAAACTTCAAACCTCTTATTCACTACAAGATCTTTTGAATTTACATAAGGTTTGCGATATGTGGTTTTATTAAGAGTATTAAAATCCATATTGCATTTCTTCGACTAATTAAATTAATATTAGGAGCAATCTCCTTATATAGCAGATTACCACCATCTGCATACTTTGCCAACCTACTTTTCAACCTATCACAAGAGTGAACATACATTTTGAATTGAAACCGGCCCATGTGTATTTGCAGCCTCTAAACATAAGTAAAAAACATAAATCAGAATCCACTTTAATTAAACACAATTGACTTGAATGCGATATTTTGCATCTGGCATACTTTATAACTTCTCGCTAGAAAACCGAATTCAAAACAGCTACACATTTTCTCTGCACTTACATTTTTCAACATACGTGTGTGTGTGTGTGTGTGTGTGTGTGTGTGTGTGTGTGTGTGTGTGTGTGTGTGTGTGTGGTGTGTGTGTTTTGAAGTATGTTCCATTGAAAGTAATATAAAGCCGGTCTGACTTCAAAACGTGCCCACACGTATTTTACATTGAAAGTATATAAGGCCGGTCTGAATTCAAAACGGTGCACGTGTAACTTCTCGCTAGAAAACCGAATTCAAAACAGCTACACATTTTTCTCTGCACTTACATTTTTCAACATACGTGTGTTTTGAAGTATGTTCCATTGAAAGTAAGATAAAGCCGGTCTGACTTCGAAACGTGCCCACAAGTATTTTACATTTGAAAGTATATAAGGCCGGTCTGAATTCATGACGGTGCACGTGTATTTTACATTTGTAAAATACGTGTGGGCACGTTTTGAATTCAGACCGGCCTTACCACATACTAATAATTAACCAAAAGCCTAATATTCACATCAAATCCCCACACCACTAAAACAATCACTGTCTCACCTTAATCGCGCGGAATATTGGGAATATATCAAAACATAAATAAATAAAACAAACTAAATCAAAAACCGTCGTTATTTTAAATCAGTCTAATAACTAAAGAAAATAAAATAAAGTGAAACCGTGCATCCCCCCGGGACTTAAAAGTGATAGTGATTGTGATCCCCCCAGAACGTTTAGTGCATACCCACCAGAACTTTAACAGTGCATATCCATCTTCCCTTAGCAGTAAGGAATCAGTAGACGTAAGAAAACGACCAGATCTTCGGATACTGGAGAAATTTATATACGAGGTAAGAGTAAAATTGTGGCGGCTGTACTCGCATAAGCATTGATTTGTAGTGATAAGCCGATTTTGAAATATTTCAACATGCACGTTTTATGTGTAATGGCGCTAGTCGATATAATGCTCATGCGATTGCACCTGATAATTTATTTGGCTGATGCTTTTGCTAATTTATACACTGTTATTTTATATTCATTCATATTTATATTTTATATTTACATTTTATATTTACCTTGCATGTATTATATTATTTCGGGGTTTAATTTGTTTTTGCTGACGTTCTGACGCCATTTTTGGTGGCAGAATTTTTATAGGAACGAATATTGTAATTGTGAAGATTGTAATTATAATATATATATATATATATATATATATATATATATATATATATTACTCATATTTAGACCAGGGTAGAAAATTAAATAATCACATCAAATAATTTTAATCACCGTGTATAAGGAATTTCATTAAATAATACGCGTTATTAAAACCATGAAGCATAAATAAACTCGGTTGTTTCAGTAAAATAAGAAATTTAAATTATTTATAAGACGCTTTATATCAAAAGAAGCAGTATTGAAAAGCTCTGCGTGTAATGTAATTATTCCTAAACAAAGAGAAATTACGTGCAAAGTTTATATTAATTAACCCTATTTTAAGTAACCGGTAGTAAAACAAAGTGTACGTATAATAATTAATATTTAAGTTGTATTCGCTAAAATGAAAAGGATAGAAATCAATTTTAATTGGAGTTAATTAAACCGTTAATAACATATAATACCTATAGAAACTTGTAAAAACCCAAGATTAAAATACCACGGAATAAAGCTCTGAGAATTAATATTATTTTGAACACCTGCGTAGTTTAAATATCACATTCGGCGTAAATTCTGCAGATAATTAATGTTTCAAAGAATCTTGGGGAAAACGTCGCATAATAGTTACGAGAATTGCTAAAGCTGGGTATTTCACACTCCATGTGGACTAAAATAATCGATAATAAAGAATATCAAGTTGCACCAATAAGAACACGGTAGAGAAGGAAAGAGAAAATGCGTCAAGCAAAGACACATATTGTAGAAGGCGGGATTTAAGCAACGTCACGGGGGTCACAATTGTTTAAAAATAGGATGCAAATATCAGAGGTAGAACAACAATTTCTGTACAAAATCAATTAGTTTTTCTCGGACATGCTTGCGTGCCGTGTGGAAATTTTCTGAGATTTGAATGGGGCGAGTGAAAATTCGTAAAAATCGACGTGCGAGCAACAGACTGGGAACATAGAATGAGGAATTCTTTAGAATTACCCGTTTTAGAGACTCGACCGACAGACAGGCTTTTGCTATATATACCGAGATGAAGATAAACAAGCCCTCTTAGACTTTTGACGATTCGATGCGTTAAAAGCTCGTACATACGCGACTTGATTAAAGATGGTAAACCGTGCATTTTAGTTTGATTAAATAATTTAAAGTTTGCTAGTATATTTTAGTGATTCAAAATAGCTTGTTATTTACGTGCTAACATGAATGTACTTTAGTGCACTTAGATACAAGGTAATAAAATTTAGTTTCACTGTACCAATTAGCAAAATTTACAACGACGAATGTATACACAAAAGTAGGCAGTTTTTATATTGGTGACAGAAGCAAGAATTTCTTTGCTATTTTTCGGGGGTGTTAATAATTAAATGGTTCAAATACGTGTCTGGATCCATGAAACAAGGGTCAGATAAACACAGATGAGTTCCGGAAAGGCCCAGAAACGACTTTGAAGGGATGGTGATGGAGAAAATTTTAAAAGCGTAGAGAATCAGAAGCCGTAAATATAATCCTGTTGAATGGTGTGATTAACTAAAGAAACGATACTTTGAAGCTACGAGGACAGTAACCTTCAGGTAAATTATACTATTGTGTTTGACATTTTTGTGTGTATTGAATGATTTTATAATTGATTTACTTTAAATGGACATTAGTGAAATTGTTCTAACCATAAAAGTTTAATTTTAAGATGAAATTTGCTTGTTTAAGTAAAAAGGGGTATTTTGTTTTGATGTTCGGGAATATGATGAAAATGTGGGTATGTCTTTGAGCTCAATTAGACGATCCTGGTTAATTCACGTAAAGGGGTGGTAGATGCTCCCTTTATACTCAGACTCCGGTCTGCTTATATTGTTATATTAATTAGTAGGCATCCTACAAGGACTTTAATTCTGGATGCACATTAAAATGATAATAAAATTTAATCTTGAAATTTTTTTTGAAAACTGAATTTTATGCTGAAATTTAATTTGAAAATTTAATGTATTCTGAATATTGATGTAAATAGAGTTAACGTTGATGTTTGTGGTAGGAATGTGTTGTTTAATTTTATGAATGAGGAGGTTTATAAAATTAGGTGAGCGGCCGAGGCGAAAAGCGTAGTTCACGGATTTTGGAGGTTTCACAGCATTCTTGACGCCCAAACTGTGGGGCTCGAATGTTTTTTTTTTTTGAAAGGGCCAGTACCTGCAGATATGAGAAGATTCACAGCATTCTTGACGCCCAATTCGTGAGGCTCGATTGGAAAACCTTAGTTTATGATTAATGGAGAGAATTTTTAGAAGTTTCACAGCAATATATATATATATATATATATATATATATATATTCAGTTAGGGAATGGTAGGGAAAGCTTGGAATGGATTTAGGCTAAAGATAAAATAAATTACTTAGATTAGGGAATTTATTAATTTATTAATTTGTTAATTTATAGAGTATGCAAAATAGCTGGATTCACTATTAAAATATTTGGCGAATGCTTAAAAAATTTGAACCCATTCTAAATTAGCTAAATAGATTTGGATAGTTTTAAGACGACTCTTCAGAGGTCGCACCGGTAAGCAGAGGAGGCGACTGCCACCCGGTATTACGGATTCCTCACTTTTTACTTTCGCTTGTGTCTTGTCGATCGGGCACACTCCAAATCGACGCTAGGGATACCATTATTTAAACCCCATTTTTAGTTTTTGTTCTGTTAGTTAGATTTTTATTTAGTACCGATAAACTTTGAAGTTAGATTTTCATTTGAAGCAAATTTATTTTTCGCGTTTAAACCCAATGTAGTATCCGCGTGGAGCATTAGGGACGTGGCCGCATGTATAGCGACCCCTTATTCAAATTATAATGCAGTAGTGGTGACACATTTCAATTATACAAGTTTTTCATAAACTTTGCGTCCGTGTACATAGCGGACCACAAAGGAACAGTGATCACTCCCCGAAATATCTATTGTTGTGTATTTCACCGCTTCTTTTACATTGTCTGATATGATTTCTTTTATTTTGTGGCAAATAATTGAAACTATCTTCATAGCTGTATTATTGCTCAGAAACGTCACAAAATTTCCTCTTCCAACTACTTTCTTTTTTTCCCCAGTTTCATTTTCTTTAATATTTCTTGCCTGATGAAATTGTTTACTTTTTACCGTTGCGGCATCCTAATGTTTCTTTAAAGTTAAATTGTAACATATTTTTTGACATACATAAATGCGTATATCCTTTGGTCACTATATTTAATGCGATACTTATTCAAGCTAGTAATTAATTCTTTAATATTAATTACTATTCAGTTGTGTATCTTATTATCCAATCACGAAAGTCGAGTACTATTTAAAACAAATAATAAAAACTCATTCTTTAACTGATGGTAACTAGAACTATGCTTACAATGACATGCGATATTTGGTTGTCGTGTCAGTTCGTAAATTCGTATTTATTCGCTCTCGGGGTTTTGTTGCGAGAGCAGCTACATGGGTTTTAAAAGTGACGGATCGAGCGATATAAAAATAGCCATCAAGGTTGTGCCCTTAAGTGCTAAATGCACTTGACTCTAATTTCTTCCTGTTAGCGGTAATCAGGCAAAAATTACTTATTATTTAAAACTAAATAATTGAATTGTAGCGCTCATCAGAAATCAACTTTAAATTTCTAAGAAATTATGTAGTCTCGTTTCGTTATAAAAGAAAAATATGGTGTCTTTGTGCAAGCTGTTTTGCTTTGGTAGTTCGTGAAACACGAAAACAACCTTTGTTGAAGAATTATTTACATGAAGGAGAATCATGTGTAAGATTATCTACACTATCATTAGTTGCCGTTACAGAAAATTCCTGCAATAAGTATTGCTTGTCTAATAATTGTAAGTCGGAACATATGGCGACACCAAGGTGTTTTTCTTGTGACGTTTCATCATAAGTTTTACAGTCAATGGTAAGCGATTAGCTTTTTGTAGCGACCTAGAACAGCTGTTTTCATAGAAGTTGTTAAAGAAACCAATGTCCATATTTAAGTGAGTACGTTAAACTTAACGTTTGTTTACATTAAGATTGCAATAAAAATTGCTGTTTGTAAATAACAATTTACTTATGTTTAAAAGATTAGACAATCCTTTTTATTGTATATTTTTGTAAAAGATTTATATATAAGCAAAAGAGAATAATTATTAATTAAAAGAATATCACTTGAGTTAAAATTAACTGTTTTATTTTGGGCAAGTGCGTTCGAAATAGGGAAACTAAACTACAATTCATAAATCTGCTCTATTAAAAAGGATAAGACTACTAGCTGTGACTTAAATATAAATTACTTGAATAGCGTTTTCAGGAAGCTTGGTCTTTAAATCTCCTTTTAACGTTTACATTCATATTTCTGATATTAATAATAACCTTTTTCTCTTTACAATACAAGGTAGCTAAGGTGCATCTCTTGTGTTTTTTATTTGTTCTAACAAAGCTGTATTTTTTCAATTCTGCGTTTTCGCAGTTAATGCGATGTTTTCCCCTGAGGGTTTCCAAGCTCTTCCTTAAGATACCCCTTACCTTCATTAAGCCCAGGACTTGGTGGCACCCCCCCGCACACCTTTATTTTTTTTGTATTTATGCGTCAGTTTCAAATAGTTGTTTTAAAACCCAAGGAATAGACCCCCAGCTTTGTCAAAAGACTGTCGGTTTCCCTTTCTTTGTCATAGGGACTTCGGATTTATTTACACGCACAGCATAGAGAAAAAATTAATTAGGTAACACTGGTGTCTAACGTTCATCTCTATCGAGTGTAATTGAAAATACTTACAAAATCATACTTGCTGAGCAGTAATAAAATTACTAAAACATTAGCACGATTAATTGTATTGTTATCTAAAGTGTGTGCTTGTTCTATTGATGCTCTGAAAGGAGACCTTGCTTTCTGGTAACCTTCAAAACATCAACAACAGCGTTCACAACATGTCGTCTTTCCCTTACCTTTTCTTTCCTTTTTGATTTTGACTTTCAAAAAGTAAGTCATAAGTAGATTTCTTCCGTTTTGCTGCAATAAATAAATGTACCGATGCCACGCGAGCCTTGGAAGTTTCATGGTGGTCTATTCTGGTACGGATGTGTTTCTATTCATCAAATCCTGAGCAAAAAAGTAGAATTTCCATTACTGTAGACCAAACATAAAAACCATACAACTTTTTGACAACTTTGTTGCATGATAACCATTGTCTGTTGAATGACTGACCATCACTTTGTTCAGCAAAAAATACAGATTTTTTCCAGTAAATAGCAATTCTTTTTCAACTTGGTAAGAATGAAATGAAAAAAATCTGATAAATCGTTTTCAGTTGGCTTCTTAAAATAACCCTTTTCCTCTTCTGAGAAGACATCTACCTTCATAGCTTGTTCCTCTAATAAAAATAAAGTTGAGGGTAGTGGCAGCAACGGGCGTAATACTGGTAATAACGGCGGCGGCGGCGGCAGTGTAGATTTCTGCTCGTGGAACGCTTCCAATGTTCGCATCGGATCAGTTATCCATAGACCTTCAGCTTTGGAGTCATAATCAATAATTGTTGAAGTGTCAGAAACGTTGGCTTGAGGATTTTCTGTTCCACAAGCATCAAATGTATAAACTACGTCCACTACTGTTTTTACCAAATCTAGTTTTTGTTCGGCACTAGCACTACTCCCATTTTCAAGACTATTACTGCTTAAGTGTGGTTTTACACAGTAAGTCGTTATTTTGGAACAAGTTTTTGACGATTCTTGCAACTCCTTGACTCTTTTGTCTCTTCTAAACTCATAACCACTTTTCTTTCTCTTTTTACAATCCATTTTCTATGCAACTCTGGAAGGGCAACACAAAAAACAATAATTTTCAAACGTAGTGCAGAGACACAGCTCACCCAACCTCACTGTGCGCTACAGTTGTATCAGTTCTTTGAAATCAATTTCGAAGACTACGCTTAAAATCTATCTTATCTGTGTTAATTTCAGCATTTTTGTTTTTACGTGCTTTTTCATCAGAAACCATAAAACAAATTCAAAATTTTGCATGTGGTGATGGTACCAATCTAATTAAGACTATAAAACGGGCTTTTAGGAAAATTTAATTTAGTTGATTTTTTTATGTAAATAATAATATTTTCCCCATATTTTTCCCATGGTTATATTTTGCTTTCAAAACTATATGACAAAATCAAGAAATCATCATTCTCATTCACAAAGTTAAAGTACATATATTTTAAACGATGTGGTAAGAATTTCATGTCTGCATGACCATTATGATAAATAAGGCAAGTCTACCTAAAGTTAAATAACAAACTTTCAGCAAATTGCAATAAAAATGTAGGTCTATTACCATTAGTATTTATTTATAGGTGTTGCTTCTGATGAATGATATAAATACTGTTTTCAGCATGTTTCTCTCCAAATTTGTCTAATTTTGTACATTACAAATCCAACCAAAAGAAATCGTATTAATATACGCATTAAAATTTAAAAAAAAATCATTATGCTAGTCGAAATTTAAAAAAGAGCGATTTAAAAAAGCCTCTTTAATGATGGAATATTCTATATTGTAATAATTAATTTGCTACAGTTATTGCTATTAGAAGAAATGCGCAAGGCGAAATTGGGTGAGTTGCTATTTAAATCACTAGTATCACTATATAAAGAATATACCAAAATCAGAAGTTCAAGTTGGTCAGTTAGTGTAGTACCTACTTATAACTTATGGCATCTAGAGTCATAATTATTACTTGCCGCACTATTTTCTACCAACTGTGCACCAAACATGTTACCTTTACCTACCTAGACTTTTATAGAAGAAAATATTTTGAAAATTTCAAGTGAGCATGGCATGTTTAGATACCATGGGGATTATTGATAGTTTGTGTATATCAAATATTATAAACTAGCCAAATCTAGCATTCAAAAAGATATGTAGCAATGACATCTATTTACATTTACATATTACATCTCCGGAAGAACAATGACGCAAGTGCAAATTTAAAAAACTTTTAATCGAATCCGTCAAAAGTCTTTAAACTCTTCTTTATTTTCAGTAGAACAACGACGTAAATATAGGACTCTCAGATTCCGCTAGATAGAAGTTGCGTCATTGTTCTATTTGCTACTTTTTCCGCCAGAGTTCGAATGAACTACGACGTAACTGTCAGTTATGTTTTGAATTCCGATTATAAAACACGTTTCACAGCGCTATAACGACGTAAGTGATATTCCTTACCACTTTATAGAATTTTCCTGATACTTCTAGCATTGACGCAACCAGGATTTTATCGTGGTGGGGGGGGGGGGTACAATACAAAAGTAAATAACTGTACACCTTAAGTTGGCTATAGTCAGTTTTCAAAAATAATGACTGACCACACGATCATGGTTAGAGGTCAACTAACAGCAACTGCTTTCTACAATTGCAAATGTGAAGGTAAAAAACAAATGTGTCCGGAAATTAGTTGTTTGTGGAATTATTGGTAATAAAAGTGTATTAAAATCATTTTAAATGTAGTTGTAGTGTTCTCTTTAATGTTTCAATTGTCTTTTAAATGTGTTTACTAACTAGTTATATACAATAATTCCGTTCATGTTAGTGTCGTAATGTAGTCAAACCAATGTTAGATTTTTTATACATAATCTTTTTAGAATCCCGATCAAGAAATAAACTTATTTCGAAAGCTTGATTAAGAACAAAGAGTGCTTTTTTATGTGACCGCTATACCTGTTAACAAATCCTATAATATATATATATATATATATATATATATATATATATATATAAATAGTTTTAAGATGAAATGAAAACCCAACCTAGTATGTAAAGTTGAATTACCATTTCAAATCGAACTAGTAATTGAAAACCACTAAAGAACGGCCACAGCAGGATTTGAACCTGCAACCTCTGATTTTCCGGAAAATTTGCATTCCAAATATGGATTATTCTTTCTCTCTCTCTATATATATATATATATATATATATATATATATATATATATAATTTTCTAAAAATGTTTGGGTTTTAGGTCCCTGGAATTATTTAAGAAAACACTTTTTATAACCTGACTTTCATTTATTTTGATATCCTTTTCAAAGGTATAACGAGGTTATATATATATATTGGCGATTAACATAAAAGTTCAATTTTGGTTATAAATCTTCTAAAAGTATTTTTTAATCTGAATTTCTTTTTTTCCGAAAATTTATCCAACAGATTATCTCTTTTAAATATAAATAAATTTTATTATAATATTATATAATTTTATAAATTTGGTTTAGTCATGATTATTTAAAAAATTTTTAAACTGGTTTTAAAGGTTAATTTTAACTTAACAAAGAATTTGAAACCTTATAAGGATAACCAAAATTTATTTTGGTTTAAATCTTATAGTTTATTTTTAATTTTAAAATTTTAAAATACGATTAAAATTAAGTTTAAAGAAAATAAATGAGAAGCCATAATTAATTTATTAATTTAATTATTTAATTAAGTTTATTTTGGTATAATTGATAAAGAGAAATTTAATAATCCAAGTAAACCGTCTATTTGAAGCTTGATATAAAAAGGTTGAAAACATTCTAAATGTTTTTATAATGCCGGTTAATTAAATACTGCACGTTTTAAATTAATTCCTTATTTTTATGAAACAACAATTTCAAAATATTTTAAACAACCGCCAGCACTTAATTTGTCCACAGGGTAAAACGCCGGACATAGTGTTCCTCCAACAAAACCAAGTTAGAAGAAACAAACAAAACAAGGGATTTAAATAGGGATTTTTAAGAGTAACCCAAACTATTGCTTTTATTTGTAAACAACCAGCAGAGATATTTAATCGGTTTATTGGAAAATTACAACGCGCAATTTCGCGGTTTTGAACGGTTGAACCAAAATTTTAAGACCTGTTATTTTAAATTAGTTTAGGAAGATGCCAGAGTTAACAAAATTTAAATTATGATTACAAGCTCGGTCTCTTTAACTTCGTTTTAAATTCGGTCTTTACTTGTCCTCCTTTTAATTCTTTATTGCCTAAAATGCTCATTTGTATTCAGGTAAATAATTTTAAATAAATTTTAATGTTGCCTCATAATTGTACAAAAACGTCTATTTTTTTAATCAATTGATCTTAAAATAAACGCTATATTAACGTAAATGAAATTAATTTAACAAAAATTTAATTAATTTGATTTGGAAATGAATACCGTGAGCCAGACACAATAATAATGTTTTCCAATTTAGTGGAGTTTCCGATGAAAAGAACCAACTTTAGTTTCAAGTTTAAATTTAAAAATTCCAGTGGCTTGTAAATCTTGTTATTAACATAAATCAAATTTTATGTAATAATTTTAAAGAATTGTTTAATTTCGTGAAAATAATCTATTAATTTTAGGGTATTTAACAAAATTAAAGTATTAAGTTTTTAAGTCAAAAGAATTTAAATTTAATTTAAGTGCATGGGTTTTTTAATACGTAAGTAAACAACTTATTCTAATTACTGGGTTTATGGTACTTATCAAGATAGAAATTTAAAAAATTATAAAAAAGAATGGAAAATAGGTATTTTAGGCCATTATCCGGGAATTATTTTAAATTAATTAAAATACCGCATTACAAAATTGGATTTATATTAACTTTATACAAATTTGATAATAAGGATTTTATTTTAAAATAAAAATAAATTTGTTTGTTGTATTTTGTATTTTTTAATGGTTGGAAATTAAATTTTAGTAATCTAGTTTTTTATAGCCAATGAGCATCGGAAGTTAATTATGTAAAGTTAAGCTGTAGGAATTATTTAAAAGTGTTTTTAATTTTTATTTTTTGGTGAAATTTTGGATTAATAATTAATTAATCCGAATTCCGAATTCCTAATTTAATATTCTTAATATTTTATATAAGACCTTTTTGTTTTTGGATATAACTACAATTTATTTCAATTTGACAAGGCCCATTTTTAATTTAAATCCTCGAACAATTGCCATTTCTGATTTTTTAAATTCAAACCCTTACCTTTTTCTTTTATTGTTTTCTTAATATGTTCTTCGTTTCTTAAAATGTCGTTCAGGTCTTGTGAAACAGAACCAAAATTAGGAATTATTCTGTTTCATAATGTTAATTTAAATTTTCATTTGGAAATCCTTTTCATTCAGTTGTTTCCTAACTTTTACCATTAAATTTAATTTAGGATTTCTTTTGGATTCCTGTTTAAAATGATCTAAGAATGAAATCCTTTCTCAAATTTTCTTTAACCTTCGTCAAAAGCTTGAAATACAATTTTTTTTAATTCTTCAACTTTTTATTCAAAATCCAGATAAAATAATTCTTCTGAATATTCCTCTAATTTTAAAAAAATTCAACTTCTTTTTTAATTATTCTTGTAAACCTACAATTTCAAATTTCCAAGTTTTGTTAAATTTAAATGTCTTTCGGCTTATCTCTTATTTTTGATAGAATACCACTTTCCTCTTAACGTGATTCAGTTTGCATAATCCCTATTATTATCGTTTCGGATTAAACTCCAAACAGAAGTTTAAAATTCGATTGCTAAATTGATTTATTAAATGGATAGTCAAAAGCACCTTTTCTCCCAAAAATAATTTTTCCTAAGCCTTTTACCAAAACTCCCTCGACCAAAAAACCTCTGTCTTGTTCTAAATTCTCTCTGAATAATTTTTCTCTGATCACCCTTATTTCTTCGTTTGCTTGCATCCGATGAAATCTGGCATTCGACCATCTTCCCAGATCTTCAAACACTTGCAATGCAATCAAAAATCCATTCCTACTATCCGTTAGCAACCCTTCATCCTTCCTACTAAAGAAATCAGCCGTAACATTTTCTTTACCAGGTTTATGTCTAATCTCAAAATCATATTCCTGCAATACTAACGCCCATCTATACAATCGACTGTTAAAACTTTTCTTCTTCAGAAACGTGACCACTGTGTTATCCGATTCAACCAGAAATTTATTACCCAATAAATAAAATCTTAACTTCTTCACAGCATATACGATTGCCAGCATCTCTTTTCCTTCGAATACCTAGTCTCGCAGTCTTTCAGAGCCCTCGAAATAAAACAAATTGGCACTTCTCTCCTTCTTGAACCTGCACCAACTCAGCCCCTATTGCAAAACTCGAAGCGTCTGTCCTTAAAATAAATGGATCCGTAAAATTGGGATATTTTAATGACAGTTCCTATAAAATACCGCCTTCAACTCCCGAAATGCCTGCTCCCTTTGCTCGTTCCATTTCCACCTTTCGTTCTTTTTAACAACTCCAACAATGGAATGCACAACTCCGAATATTTTGGTATGAATCGACGATAATAATTTAATACACCTAAAATCCTCTTAAACCTTTCAAATTTCTTGCTGTTTCAAATTCTTCAACTCGTCCAAGCTTTTTCACAAATTCTAATTCCTTCGCTGCCAACGACAAACCCCAAATACTTTACCTGGTTCTTAAACCTCACTTTGCAATTTCAATCAAACTCTTTCTAACCTTCGTCCTTTCTTAAAAATTTTGTCAAAGCATCTGCTCTGGATCAAAATCTCTGTTCAAAAGTCCGTATTTTCCTCACTTTTAAACTGTGTAACTATTACGTGATTTGAAACACCAATGTATACTCGGTACGCATAGTGCCTAGCAAATACGGTCTTCTTATTTTCATGCTTGGAATACCATTCAATTTTTATTCCACTTTGCACAAATTTTCATTATTCCTTTAAAATTTGAATAAAATGTTTGTATATTTGGTTGAGTAATTAAATTTCTTTTTGTTACAATTTAACTATTAATTATGTTTTTTAGGGAACCACCAGTTGAAATAGTTTTTCTTGCTGTTTAAAATTTCTTTAAAATTTAAAATCATTTTACTGACCATTAACAATGGTATTGGAAAGCCAGTTGGAAATTCGTTGTGACCTCTAACTTATGCGTTACTCCTTGCAAACCTAGGCTTTTACAAGTAATCCTGGTCATTAAACCCAATATAAATTCCTTCAATGTCCCTTTAATCCTATTGATCTTTAAAATACCTTTCAAATATAACAACCAACTTAATTATTTAAAATAATTCTTAGTCTTTCTTATCAAATACTATCTGTATTTTTATCCCTAGTATCCCATTTCCTTAGGCACCACCCATTTCTTTCTAAATTTAAGTCTTCCATTCGTTTTACCAATGAACCATTCCCTATACACATACCACAATAAAATCTAAATTATCCTTGATCCAAAACTCTTTCCTGTTGTTTCCGAAAAATGTACTCTAAAATTTAAGGAGTTATACCTCTTAAAGAACTAAATTAAACCAACCAAAATTTTCCTTGAATAATTCCTTTTTCAAATGTATTTCCCTCACCGGATAACCCCTGATACTAAATGCCGTTAAAAAATTCCAATTTAATGAAAAATGAACCCTTTTCAAACTTAATATTAAAATTCTACTAATATTCATGCTTGTCCCTAAATTTTTCCAAACTAATAAACACGTTTTTTTGCCGGTTCATCGTTTTCTACTTTAAGCATCGTCGATCTCTTGTCTCTTTTGTTATTGTGATCGTAAGTTTTATCTGTTCCCTTCTACGTACTAATCCTTGGTTTCACTTGATCTTAATCTGTCCCTTTCCTCCATCTCTGTCAAAACGTTTTGCTTTTCAAAATTGTCTTCCTATCTGTCCTGTTCCAGTATTGTCCCTATTAATTATTATAAAACCTTGTTCCAATTATTATTGTTTCTTTATTTCCTGTATGCTTTGTAAGTATGTCCTGTCCATTCTATAATTGTACCTTAACCCCAGTCCTGTAGTCTGTGATTCCTAATTTTAATCCATTTCACTATTTTCCTGTTATTCTTTAAATTCCATTAATATAATTAACTTTCCTAAAGTAAATCCAACGTTTTGTTTCCCATTTTATTTCGTCTCAAAATTTAATTTGCATTTCCGTTAATTAGGTAAGGGCGGTTATACTTTTAATCCATAATTTTCTCTCGATCCCTGGACTATATTCCCAGTGTTTAAACCTTCAAATTTAGCAGAGTAGTTCCAATAATTTTTGAATACATTCAAATCCCGACAACATGACTCTTCAAATTTACATCTTTTATCGACATCCAAAATTCACTCTCCATTGCAGCTTACCCCGGCGATCTCTACCATCTCGTCCAATTGCTAGATAGACAGTGCTCATTTTTTCTTCAACTTCGCAAGGTCATTTCAGCCTATTGTATCTTGCACCATAAATCTATCCCTTTCCAATTAACAACTTCTCTCATCTTTACATTCCTTAAGACCAGAATAATATTTCGTTTCCCCAGAATTTTATCCTCTCAGTTAGCCACCCAAGTAAATGCTGAATTGCTTTTTCATTTTAATTAATATTGCCTCCTAATGATCAATGTTTAGCGGAAATTCACAATTTTTTTTGCAACTTCGCATAGTAATTTCCCTTAAATTATTTAAACTTTTACTTGTTTACAACTGTACTTATCTCTACTATTAAATTACTTAAATGAACACAAATCTTGATTGTACTATTAATCTTAATTTTATTCCATTATAAATTTTCCTTAACTTCCTTTGAATCTTTTAATCCCGATAAAATCCTTCATTTCAGCATTATTAAACACCTTAATTTTAAAAACCATTCATAACAATTTTGAATTTTTTGTCTTACAATTTATTTCCGTATCCCGATTCACAATAATCCTCCGGCTCTATTCTTCCACTATCCTAGCTCCACGTAGTTTAAACCACGTTGCCTCAACCATCCAATTCCAAAACATACGTAACTCGTGATTTTCTATCAAATCCTTTAATTTTAAAATAACATTCAAATTGCCCAAACATTAAACTTAAATTTATCACTATGAGCCCCCTTAGCAAAAGATATTTTGTTTAAGTTATTAACCTATCGACCCACTAGTATTCAGCGAAAAGTACCAAAGGTGAATAAAAGTGGTTACCTATAATTAAATTAAACCTATTCACTTCAAATAAATATAATGAAACGCATCACTATAATTTTCATTTTAATAGAATTAAACTTTATGATTTACAAGTTATTCCCTCAGTTAAAGCACCATCTTTATATTTGGTATATTGATTATGAACCCTTTAATCAATTACCACCTATTTTTAATTTATATTATGTTCAGATGTATCGTCCTTTTAATCCTGTCCACCTATAATTTAGGAATTTCATTCACCCCTTTCTAATTTTTCGACCTTTATTTGAACGCAATTTACCTTTACATCATTGACGGCTCTGAACTTATTTTGCAGGCCTTAAAACTGGCGAATTACCTAGTGGGTCCGTCCAATCAAACACTTTCAACAACACCCAAAAATTTCCAAGGATTTTTCAAAATAATTTTAAATGTCAAAGTTACAAACACAGTCCATTTTAAAGTTGATAAAGCGTGGTGATTTTAAATACTAATACCTGAATCCAATACAACCCACCTCACCGTCCTGAAGCCATACCAACTAGACTCCGAAATTAATATGAACTCGCAACTGGTTTCTCCAACTTAAACACTATTTTCTACAGATTTTATGTTAATAAAATACTCTATCCAATTCATAGCATTTCGTCAACATTAAGGTACACCAGCACTCCTTTTAATTAATTTTATTCGCGTAAAACTGCTCAATTCTATCTCCAGTAAACTTGACTTTAAACTTTCTCTATTTTAAATTAATAAAACTCATAACTTACAAAAAACTTATTTTTCAAAATCAAATAGTCCCTTATAATAAAACCTCTTCTTTTGTTTCCTTCATGGCACTATCTTCGCAACTATGAATTTTAATTATTAATAATTGATTAAAATACATTCTTTTTTAGTACATTCATTTTTAGATGTTTGTAATCCAGTGTTTATGTATTTGAATTTTAAATATTGAATTATTATAAATTTATGGTTAGCTTTTAAATTGTTCGCAAAGAATTTATGTCTTATTGGTAAACGTCCTGTCATTACTAAAACTTTATTGTTAAAACATTTAAACTAAATGATTTACAAATTTTCGGAGTATCATTAACTCCTTAAAATTTTAAAAGCTGCTATACCAAGCAATTTTGATATTTGTTTTACATTCAAATGGTTCTGAAAACGCTAATTTAAATTAAATTTCATAAGCTCAACATAATGAAGTTAATGCAAACTTATAACTACTTACCTTGTCTTTGCCGGTATAGTTGTTAATCAATGCATTTAAAAGCTTTATATTTAATAACGTGGATATTTTGTTAATTTATAAACCAAAATACCGAAAGAAATTCTCAAACAAAACCTATTAAACCCATTTGCAAAGTGTTTCGAAGCCCTATTTAAAATTTTATAACCACCCTTCTTGACAGTATATTATATACATATAATTATATATATATATATATATTAAGTGTTTTAAAGGTTAAATTTAACTTAAACAAAGCAATTTGAAAACCCTGTATGGGAAACAACCAAAGTTAGGCGAAATTTATTTCATTAGTCAGTTTAATGTAACATTATTAAAAAATTTTCAAATAATGTTAATTTGGTCGGTTTCACGAAAATAAATGGTAGAAGCCAATGCAATTAATTTATTAATTTAATTGAGTTTAATTGAACGGTTATTTACGTATAATATGCATAAAAGCATGAAAAATCAATAATACCAAGGTGAAACGCGTTGCTAACACAGAAACAGCCGTTGGATATAAAATACGTTGAAAAACCAACTCCTAAAAATGTTGTGTTAAAATGCCGGTTAATTAAATACCTGCAGGTTTTGTAAATCTCAAGTTCCCCTTATTTTTATAGATAACAAGCAAGTTTCAAAGAATATTTTTAAACAACACTCGCCAAGCACGTAATTTGGTCCACATGGAGTGAATAGAACCCGGACAGTAATATCGATTCTCTACCACTCAAACAAGGTTAGAAGGAAACATATGATATGCATAAACAAGGGATAGCGTTAATATAGGCGGGATTTTTAAGACGTCAATGCATATACTATTGGTCGATGTCGTTATTTGTACAACAACCAAGCACGAGAATATTTGAAGTCGGGTTTATTAGAAAATATCGTTACAACGCGCTAAATTTCGAGGATTTTGAAAACGGTTGAACCAAAATTTTAAGAACGTGTTATTTTAAATTAGATTTTTACGGTAAGAGTGGCCAGGAGAGGTTACAGTCGAAACATATAAATACTCGATGAATTAGCACGGCTCGGTCTCTCTTTTAACTTCGTTTTTTTTAACTTCGGCTCTTTTAACTTTGTCTCTCCTTTTAACTTCGTTCTAATAGCATTTACATCGCTTCAAATATTAGTTTGTAAGTATAAATAATTTTAAAGTAAATAATACAAGTGTTGGCCTCATAATTTGATACGCAAATAAGTGTCGAGTCTACATTTTATTTGAGATGCAACATTGATCTTAAACAAGCTCGTGAAGTGACGTGAAGTAATTAAACGTAAATGAAATTGAATTTAACTAAAAGAAGTGTAATTAATTTGGATTTGGAAATGGGATGTACCGTGAAGGCAGCGCATGCAGCACAACATAAATAATGTTCTTCCACAAATAGCTGGAGGCGGCCGGCAGAGCAGAGAGAACCAACTTTACAGCTTCGTCAACGGAGCAGAAATCTTCTAAAAATTCCAGGTGGCGCTGTAAAATTGTTGTTGTTATAAACTATAAATCTATGAATATTGTGTGACGTGTGACAGTGAATTTTAAAGGTATTGTGCATTAATTTGCGTATTGAAAATAATACGTATAGCTAACTGTATTAGGGTATTTAAATAAAAATCTAAAGGTATATAAAGCTTGTTAACGCTCAATCAGGAATTTAAAATTTTTATTGTACGAGTGCATGGGGTTTTTGTTTGAAGTCAGCGTATGCAAGGTAAAAACCATACATTATTCATAATTAAGTGGGTTATCATGAGCTCACCATAATCCAGAGATTACGTAAATTTAAAATAAATTATAAAGAAAGAATGAAAAATAAGGTATTATTCAGGGTCCATTTACTCCGGGTACATTCTATGTGTTTGATAATTTAAGTTAAAATACAGGACATTACAAAATTAGGATTTATAGAGTTGTAACTTGATCACTGAAATGTGGATAATAATGGATTTTTATTTGTAAATAGTGAAAAATAAATATTGTATTATTGTTGTATTTTGTGATTTTATTGAGAGTGTGCGTAAACGATGCAGAGCATAATAGTGAATCTAGGTATCCAAAAGGAGGCCCAACTGAGCCAGCCTGGAAGCTGAACAAGTAATAGTAAAAGAAGAAGCTGAGAGAGGAATCTAGGTAAGAAGTTTTTTTGAATTTTTTTTTATTTTTGGTGAAATTTTCGATTTTTATATAAATTAATTTTCGAATCTACTGAGATTCCTGAGAGAATCCACATTAATATATATATATATATATATATATATATATATATATATATATATACATTTATTGTTTTTTGCATTATGTATATCGCTACAGATTAAAATCAAGTCGACAAGGGCCACGATTCTGAAGTTCTTGAATCGCTTCGTCAACGAATATGCCAATTTCTCGATGTATATTTAAATGTGCTAAACCACTTAACCTGTTTTCTTTTATAGTATTTCTTAAATATGTTTTCGTTCGCTTTAGTGTTGAAAATGATCGTTCAAGTGTACTAGTCGAAACAGGAAGCGCGCAAAACATTTTGAGCAATTTATGTATGTTTCAATAATAGTGTTCATTGTAAATGTTTGAGCAGTCTATGGCATTTCTCTTTTCATTCAGTTGTTTACTCAAATCTTCTTGTCACATTTCAAATTCAAGTTTAAGGACTGCTTCGTTGTTGCATTCCAGATCGTTTTTACAAAATGATGCTAAGCTAATGAAATCGCCTGTTCGTACAGAAATATTTTGTTGAAATGATCTGCTCAAAAGGCTGGAAAAACTAACGAGTACTGTTTTGTGTTTTTGAAATCTATCAGACATTTTATTTAAAAAGAGTCTACCCAGAGTAAAAATATAGTTCTTCTGTAATATTCCTCTTTATTATTAAAACAAATGTTGCAACTTCTTGTTTGTGTTAATGTTATTCTTGTAAAACCTAACAATTTGCTCATTTCCGAAGCTTTTTGGTATAAGAATTTAAATGTTGTTTCGGCGTTATCTCTTATTTTTTGTATAGAAGTAATTACAACTTGTGCCTGCTCGATAGTCGTGTGAAGTTCTATGTCTGCACGCTAAAGACCCTTACTTAAGTTGAGTGCGTAACCGAATTAACACTCCGCACACAGTAATGCTATTATAAATTCGGATTGCTTAATTGAATTTATTAAAATGAATACGTCAGATAAAGCACCTTTATCATCCCAAGAAGTATGAATTTTTTCTAAGGCACTAACAATAAGCAAAAGTAATTCAAACACAATCAAAATTGAATCGTGCCGTTGTACCCATCGAGTTGGACATAGTTGTTTTAATTTTTGAGCTTTGGTCGCATTTTTAGAATTAGAAATATGTCTTTGCAGCACTAGTTGCCTTTTTGGATAGTTAAAAAAATTGTAAATCTTTCCAACTATTGCAAAAGAATTTCTAATAGAAAGAAACGGACACGCAATCCGAAATGACTAGTTTGGAGTTGTGTGATCCGCGATGAACGTAAACAGCTGTTGGGTACTTTTCTAAAATTCTGGCTTAAATTTCTTTAAATTTGCCGCTCATAGAAGCTGCTCTGTCATAACCTTGCGCTCTTAAATAATTAACTTCTATGAGACAGTCTTGAAGGCTAGTAATGATAGTTTTAGCAAGATGAGCACCAGTTGTATTTTCTACCGGAACAAATTTAGGAAAGTTTTCGCAAATTTTGTATTCTTTTACATCTTTTTTTACATACCTAACACAAAGTGTAAATTGCTCTATATTAGAAATATCACTACTTTTGTCGGCCTGTATAGAAACACATTTAGCAGCATTTACTTCTTTGAATATTTTTCGCATGATTATTGATCCGCACGAATCACTAATCTCGTTTTGTACTTTCCAGCTGATGTACGTGGCATTTCGTCCACTTCCAGTTAAATGTTTTTTCAAATATTGATCGCCAGTATCAATGCGAAGTCGTAATAATGCTCGAAAATTCCCCTAATTTTCGACAATCTTCATTTACATCAAAAATGCTCGAATCTCGATGACCTCGTAAGGATAGTTCTTGACGTCCACAAACAAATTATGGTTTTTATGATAGAACATATTTTGAATCGATTCTCAACCGCTTGCACGTTTGAAGCTTTATCAAGCATTCTATCAATACGTGTACTCTCGCTCGCCATAACTTCAACAAAAGTTTTTGAACAAAGCACTGCTGCTCTGTGGTATTCAAAAACTTCGTGACTATCAAAACGCTCCGTAGTTTTCCTCCACTGTTTAAAAGCCGTGTTAACTAGTTGACCAGTTGATTGTGATGCACCAATGTAGTACCTTCGGGTGGAGCATTGGGGGCGTGGCCGCAAGCATAGCGGCCCTTAATTAAATTATAATGCTTGTGATGCACTCATTCCAACTTCTTGATTAGCACACAGAACACAAAGTTTGCAATACACACCGTCTTCAATTTGAGAATAAACCAACCATTTGTATCTATTAAGGCATGAGTAATTAAATTTTCTGCTTTGTTTACCAATTTGAACGACGGGATATTTTTAGTTTTCTTCGGGAATCCACACATTTGTCAAAACTTAATATTTTTCTTTGTCGTTTAAAATTTGTTCTTTAAAACTAAAAATATCCATACTAGAGCAAGATACCGGAGTAGATGCCTTGAACGCTAACTGTGGCGTAGCATAAGATGACCGCTATTAAAGTCAGATTCTCACTTTAAATCAGTCGCCTTTTTCTTAGAAGTAGAGACTGTGCTAAAAAAATCTTGAATAGTTCTTTTCTTACCAACAGGTGTAGTTTGGCTCATTTTGAAATGTTTATAAAATGCACTAGGTTAAAATAAAACTGATCCCGTCAACTTAATCAAACTTTGAAAATAACTCCGAAAAATGTCTTATTTAAATACTGCCACTTATTGTTTAATTATACCTCATACGCAACAACTAAATCTCTATATTAATCCAATTAAATTTTTAATTCAACGCAAACACATGCAAAGCAGTTGAGTTGACGAATGGTGTAACACTTTCCCATTACCGAGACCGAAACCACAATGAAATCTAGTGCGAGCGCCACACGGAACCCGGAAGCTGGTGGGGTAGTATTTTCTGTTCTGCAAGGTTGTGGGTGATAAGAAAAGGATAACGGGACTCATATAACAGTCTCATAAAATATAACTACCAGAAGCGACACTCCGAGTAACTTTTGAGAGAACATCGACTCCATTTTTGATTGTTGTATTTTGGAACAAAGTTTGAATTTAAACTTATGTGATACTCATGCTCTATTTAATAATATTCAGCAACTTTTAATGTGAACCAAATGCAAGAACTTTAAGAATCAATACATGCAAAGTGAAGTAGTCTTAAGGTCATCTTTACAAGTTTAAATTCAAAGTTTTGGGGCAAGATAACTATTTAAAATATGATGCATTCTCCCAAGTTTACCTAGTTTTGAATATGATGTTCAAAGGCATCGGCCGAGGGTGTCGTTTTTGGTTTGGTTGTTTTATTACGTGTTACGTTAGAGTGAATAGGTGAGCACTCCGACGAATAGCTGTATCTCAAGTTTGCACTTTTGTGGTTTACCACCTTGTAGAGGTCGCTCCTATAGTTAGTGCAACGAAGGTTTTAATTTTATAAATTTAGTATTATTCTATCTTGTGTAGTTTTTTCAAGTACGCATAAAAGGTATTCTATAAGTACAAATACCAAGTACTCAAATAGAAAATAATACATGCAAATATATTTGCTTTTAGCACTAAATATAATATGTATTATTAATAATTGAAAGCTTTTGCTTAAAAGACTAATGACTCTGAATTAATAGAACTATTAAATTTAGTGTTAGCACAAAATTATATAATGCAGGAGTTGGTAACGTTGAAATTCAATTTAATCGGAATACAAATAAAACGCCGCTAATCAGTGACGTCTTTTCAAAATACGGTTTCACAATTTTAAAGTGATGCTTTTTAAAAAAAACCACTTGACTCGGGGAGGGGCGGCTTTAGCCCCCGTGGAGCAACAACTCAAATGTAGATAGTGTCATAGTTGAAGTGTAATTTAAAGGATTTTTGTTCGACTATCAGCGAAACAACAACGTAAGTGTTGATTATGTCAATGTCGACCTATAAATTCTATTTCTTAGAGTCAATGTTCCCTCGCTTGTTTTACATTGTCTATATTTATGACTATGTGCAATAAAATATTTTCGCTTTATTATAATTTTTTCAGGACATACCTACAATAATGGCTACCCGAAGTGAAAAGCTTGTAAAATTGGTCTTTGAAAAATTACATTGTACGAAAAACCTGTAGATGATAATGTTGTAGTGGAAGTAGTAGAAAATTTTAAATTTGTGACAATGCCTACAGATAGCGCTATTAATAATAATATTATTATTATGAATTCTGATGTATAACACAATTCTACGATCGATGGTGTTACGCTAAAATTGATAGATAATTCCAACATTACAACCAAATCTATAGACAATACTACAACTATTGTAGCGAGCTCTGAAGTAGCATCTAATTCTTCACAGTTACTTTTGAATGCTTCATTAGTTCAGTCGATAGAGCAATGCCGTAGATCGCATTCGATAGGTAAGTCAATAATACGTAGAAAAGTATTTTACGCAATTTAACTAACCATCTTTGAACTTTTTAGATGTTTTAAGCGATTTGAGTGATATCGTATTGCAGCCGAGTTCATTGCCTATTAGTATGGAGATGATGTTTGTTAATAAAGATAATTCGTATACTGCTACAAAAACTGGAGAAATGAAACTAAATTTGCGGCGAATTTCAAATGTAAAATACAGTGAAGTAATAGAATCGTAAGGTGAAGTTGTTTTTGAGGAAGAGGGCAGTGTGTATTTACCATCAGAATCAGAAAGCAACACATCTGAAAATTGTTTAGAAAATGAGTCATTGGTAAAATATTATAGTAAACACGGCAATCACAAAAAAATCGATAATAAAATATCGGATTCAATAAGAGCTCACATAAACTCTATATCTAGAGTAGATAATCATTATGTCAGAGCAAGCACCTCTCGAGAATTTATAGATGGTGAGCTATCAATCGCCGAAATGCATAAAAATTATGTGCAAGAACAAGATTCTGCTAACTTTGAATTCAACATAGGATTCTTCGCACCGAGAATAGACCTGTGCGATCTTTGTGAGTCCTATAAGAACTCAAAAGTAGCAGAAAAAGAAAAGTTTGATAATGCTTATCAATCACTCCTAAAAGAGAAATAGCTAAGTCGTGAAGAAAAGGCCAGAGACAAAGAGTAGATAGAAGTGGCAAGATCAAAATTAGTTTTAGCGACTTACGATTTGCAGGCTGTACTTCCAGTACCAATGGCACAAAGCTCAGCTGTAGGTCCTCTGTTGGGAGTCTGGCGCAGATCTTTATGGGAATTTACATGTAAATTCCCATAAGGAGCAGTGTAAGAGAGGGATTTTCTCCTTGCTCCCTCCTTGCCCTTCTTGCTCGGACACCCCCACATCCACCATCTTGTTTTTAATTCTAAAGGTATTTCCACCGCGTTTGGGGCTCGCTGAAAAGGTCCTGTGCGAGAATTACAAATCCGACAGAATGTTTACCTAAGCGCACCCCAACCCGAAATTCTTTTAAAACTAAACTGCAGAAACGCGAATACTAACTACACCATGCGTGACAACTCTAAACTTTTCCTTAGCGCCTTAAGATTTCCAAAAATTTTTAACATAACTTTTTCCATGCTTCATTTATTTTCTTTTCTATTCACCTGTCTTATATCTAGATTCACGCTAAATTATAACTTTTCTGCATCTCATACCTAAAAGAAAATTCAGAAACCACCCTTAAAACTTTTTATTACAGGCAATTTTTACTAATTTAGTTTAAATTATGTAAACCACATTTCTAAATACATATTCACAATTCTTATTCTTAAGCTATTACTCCTCACATCGGCTTATACTTATTAATATTTATTTCTAAATAGAATACTTTTTCCAAAGACCAATCAGACCCACGTGTTTCAAATTCCTCTAATTTTGTTGTCATGGTTTTGTTTAAGAACTCGCACATATTTTCCAGATTACTAGAAGATATTATAACCATATTTTTTGTGTTAAAGTATTTCACATTTGTAGTCCCTTCTTCCATTTTTGTGTAAACGCTGTAGAGTTTGCAATTAACTTTTAGTGCTGTATGTTGTGTTCTTTTTTCATTAATTAATCGGAAAAACCGCTCTTTCTGCTTCCAAAGAAACTCGGACACTCCATTGTCGACACCGGCATTCTTTATGCGATAGCTAACCATACGGTTGTTAAACGCTGTACTAATCATTTCTACACCATATTCGCCAGTAGCGGTAACTGTTGCATTTTTATGTCAGTTGCTCCTCAAAGTGTGCCGCATACGTAGTTTTTTCCACTTCCAGATCGCGTATTTTACACAGAAATTGTGGTTATTTCGGATAAGACCTTTTAACAGCTAGCGGAGGTGAACGTTTACGGCTTAATAACATATCGTGCTCTTTTTCCTTGTGTCGCAGTAAGTTGTTTATTCTCCTAAAAGCGATGCCGCAAGACCCACAGTTAAGTACTTTGCTACTGACGAATGTGTAAGCTTAACCCTGGACGATGTTACACTAGAACATTTGTTCTGGTGCCTTTTGAGAGCATTTTTCTGGCACAGGAAGCACCACAAGAGTTGCAATTAAAAATATTTTTGGATGACATTTTTCTTCGACCAGCTTCCATGGAGTATAAATTATAACTATAGCTTTACATGTAGCGCAATGGTTTATATACATTTTGGAAACAATCGAAGATTGGCGAAGACACTCGAAAGGTACACAAGCGCGGTCACTAAACCAATTAACATTAAACCAAGTATTCCGTACTTTTATAAGTTGCTCATTTTCTAGAACCAAATCTTCCGCATAGCGGTCGGTAACACGTAATTATTTCTAAAGCAGGCAAGTACTCAATACCACCCATATAGAGAATTAGATGCTTGGTGACTAATATCTTCCGATTTCCTCGTGAACGGTAGAAAAAACTCGGTCAATCATCGGCTAACTTATACTTCGACCCGATCCCATTTCTGTTATTTCCAAACATTTTTCAAACGAGACAATGGTCTCAGAATTTTTAAACCTCCAAGGGACCGTTAAGTCGTGATCAATTACACGTTCGAGCTACCCGTAAATTAACATATTTTATAGTATAATACATGTATACTGTATAATACATGCGTACCCCTTCTCTGCGCTGCTGCTATTCTTGTAGTTGGTTGAAAAAGCCAGTCGTCTAATTTACTGCTAGGACCGCTGCAATGCATTGTTCTATATTTTCTTTATAAGTATAGCAAAACGCGCACTTTTTTGTCGGATAATTAAATTTTGCTCATGCAGGCTTTTACATTTTTTGCATATTTAAACATCTAATACGATCAACTAACCACTTTCGGTTATTCAAATGGGACCGCCATGCATTCCTCCGCACGCCTCTTTTTGAATCCAACAATCCGATTGGCTTCCCCACATTAACACCTAACGAACATTTCCTACTATTTGTTAAACAAAAATTACCGACATCGCTATTTCCGTATGTGGACGTAAGCAGATCGTCGTGGCTATGTACGGAAATATGTGATCATATACATTAATCAGTCTAAGCTATTTTATTTAGTCCAAGAAAACTACTGTTTTTATAAACCACTATTAATAATCACCTTTATAGGTTTAACGCTTTGACCATTTCCCAATGGTTGAGCTACGTACCTGGAAACTTTAATTTCTTTAATTTCTTATTGGAGGGAATCCTTATTCTCCCACTCACTGTTGCGTAGTTGCATGTCCACCACTTTTGTGGATATATGCTCATTACAGGTTGTAAGACCCTCGGTTTTAAATAATCCAAAAGGTTCTTTACCAAGCAAATATACAATGTTTAGCCAAACCCATTTGCATGTGGTGTACGCCAAGGTTACGAAACCCACATTCCTTAGTTCGTTTATGTTATTTGCCATTTTGATAAATACGTTTTTAGAATAACCTTTTGAAAAGTATACGGATTTAGTACCATCCTTTTCGCAAGAACACCTACATAACTAAAAGAGTCATTCTTAATAGCCACAAATGCATACAGCTTGTAAAACTCTGATGTATCTAAGTCAGTCCATCGACTCATAAAATAATCTTTTAATTCTTGCTCATTTTCTCTAATAATATGTTCTTTGTCTAACACATCTTTGTATTGTTCGCGTATTGTCGCAGTGTTTTCCATGTAGTCCAACTTTCGCCTTTTCGCACCCATTTCCTCTAATTCCAGCTATCCTTTCCTCCCACTTACAGCGTATGCCGTGTATAATAGGGCAATTTCATTTAGCGTAAACGGATAGAGTTTACTACCAATATTTACGCATTATCGTACAACCTCTGGGTGAATGTTAGCCGTATTTATCAACCCCCAATTCCAAAATGATAATTTCTTTTAGAATTGTAGAATATGGTGTTACAGATTCTGTAAAATATGTACTACTTGCTTTAATGTAGCACTTGTGCAAGATTTTTATTCCAATTCCGGCTTGTGTTGCTATATTTTGCATTTTCCTGCTTCAAACCCCAACTCAGCAATACTCACCGTTTCCAAGCTATAGCAAAAAACATTTTTGTTGCTAACTTATCACTTAGCAACAAAGTGGAAGCAGGAATTTTAAACTCATGCCTGCTTGTGTTGCTAATTCCTGCATTTTCCTGCTTCAACCCCCAACGCAGCAACACTTACCGTTTCCAAGATATAACAAAAATTTCTTGTGTTGCCAATTCCTTACTCAGCAATAAAGTGGAATCAGGAATTTTTAAACTCTTGCTTGCTTGTGTTGCTATATTCCTGCGTTTTCCTGTTTCAAACTCACCGTTTCCAAGATATAACAAAAAGTATTTTTGTTGCTAACTTCTCATTCAGCAACAAAGTGAAAGCAGGAATTTTTAAACTCATGCCTCCTTGTGTTGCTATAGTTCTGCAGGTCGATCTTCAGTAGAACTGGAAGCCAGACGTACCTACACGCCACTAACACAACTTCGCACGAATGGAACGGTTGTAAAGGGTCCATTAGATCTTTGTAAAGAAAGAAAAAACCATTTTCAAGCACTCTACGGTGAAAGGACGACAACCTTAGATAACGAATCTGGTATGTATAGTGTCTACCAAAATTAAAAGACAGCGATTGTAACAAATTACAGCTACCATTTACAGAAGACGAATTTACCGATTTCTTATACGCACTGAGTAAAAATAAAGCCTCTGGGAAGGACGAATTGACAGCAGAATATTACATTAGGTTTTGGGAAGTGTTCACACAAGCATAAGAACAAAGGCAGTTACCCAGTACAACTTCGAGGGCTGCGATTGGACTAATACCAAAACATGCAGGCCACCTTACTATTATCGAAAACTGGAGACCTATATCAGTAGACTATCAGTAGACTATAAAATACTAGCCAAAGCCATATCTAAAAAGATAATGGACGTATTGGAATACCTGGTTGACTCTGATCAAAGCTATGCAATACCGGGGCGCACAATGTTTGATGGACTTCATTTACACCGAGATATAATTGCATACGCTTAGAAACATGAAATTTCTTTAGCAGTTATAAATATCTACCAACAGAATGCTTTCGATAACGTCAACCATAAGTATTTGTTGAATCTTTTTTTATTTATTTATTTGTTCTAACGTTTCAGTAGTCTACTACCTGAAATTAAAGCAGACCTGGTTTCCCCACAGAAAGTAACCGTCATGTGTTATGTGTGTGTATGTGTGTGTGTGTGGGAGAGGATGGTTGCGTGTATGTGTGTGTTATGTTGGTCCGTGTTACGTTCCTCCTCTAGGACCAGGACCATCGGCAGCCGGATATCCCGTCGTCAAAGAAGAACGCACAACGGACATTGCATTGTCAGTCCGGACTATCGGCAGCCGGAAATCCAGATGTTGAAAAGGCAATGTAAGTGTGTTTTGTAAGGTGTGTGTGTGTGTGTGTGTGTGTGTGTGTGTGTGTGTGTGTGTGTGTGTGTGTGTGTGTGTGTGTGTATCTGTGTGTTATTATTATTATTATTATTATTATATATTTAAAACAGTATATATAAAAGTATACATTTACAATGTGACCAAGTCAATACATTAGTCAATGTTTGCACCTAATTTAAAAAAATTGTTAAGGTAATACCTTTGTACATTTATACATATATAAATAAAATAAGAACAAAAAATAATCGTACTAAAGAAGACTATAGATGCTGCATCATAAACGAATATACTTATATGTCAACTTCAAGAGTCATCAAAACTATTGTTAAATATTTCTACCTTTCTTTGTCTTTATGGTTGTGTGCTATCAGTATTTAGAACTGTATTATAGTGAAGTGAGTCGTTATCAGTCCAGCACAATGTTTTGTTGATACACCATCGATTTATGAACTGCTTAATGTTACCTTTGCTGAGACTCCAAGCAAATTCACATGCAATCCTAGATTTCAGACGGTTTTTGTACTTCTTAAGGTAGCATGCCTCCTTTCCTTCTTTCATATAGTCGATTGTTGACCAATATATAGTGCTCTTAGCCAAAGTTATTAAATAGTTGGCTAAGTATTCTATGGGACCTTTACTGGGTAGTCCACAATATAACTCTTTGACAGGGATTGCCTTTCGTTTGGCGATTTTTTTAACAAGATATGACGCAAGGCACCATAGGTTAGCGGCTTTAGCACAGGTCATTAGAATGTGCCAGGAATCACCTTCACCATTACACCACGGACATGCAGTAGAGTCTGAAACTGCGATTTGATTAAGAAACCGTGGATTTGCTAAACGATTTTTTGCGAATCTCCAGGCAATACTACCGTCATGGCCAAGAGATGGTGGCGCAAAAAAAAGTAGGCCATAAAACTTTATCGTTAGACCAATATCCCTCGAGTGAAGCACTGCTGTTGAAAAATTGGGAGGTAAGACACTTTTGTAAAGTCGCTCTGTTTAATTTATTAATAGCAATTAAATTCCCGTTCAATTTCAAAAATATATCTAGCTTTTTATGGTTTGTTTCAGTAGCTTCATTTAACTCTTTAAAGTTAAGTTTAAAAAAGGCTTTAATGCGTTGATATTGAATCATAAGGTGTGATTTTGTTATGATGTCGATTTGTGTCAATTTCTCCTTAATTTGGTCATTGTTCAACCAAATATCTTGTATTTTAAAATCACCCAGCGTTTTAAAACCGATGTCTCTCCATTTCGAGCAAAACAGTGGTAGTTTGATGGTTGTGCTAATTAATTTAGATTGTCCAGTAGGAATAAGTTTTAAATCTTGTCTGTGTCTAGGGAAATTGGTTAGAATAAGATCTAAATCTTTCCAAGCATCATATAATGTACTAAGGAAAACATTTCTTTTGGTAGTCTGGACATCGGCAGCAGAAAGCGTACAAAAAAGCCATTGCCAAGATACATCATACGAGTTAAGACCGGCTATAAGGTGCTTCATTACACTAGCCCATTTTTCGTCAGAACTACTATTAACCAGCCGTTCACCTAAATATAAACGTAAGGATTGCTGTTTTGACTTTAAATGAACTAGACCCAATCCGCCTTCATATAGCGAAAGATGCAGTTCCTTGGAGGTTGTCCAGTGTTTTCCTGTCCACATAAAGTCAATCATTTTTCTTTGCATAATGGATAATTGAGTGGAAGTAAATGGTAAAACGTGCATATAATGCCAGATTTTCGGAGCAATAAACTGATTGACGATGGTTTTGCGTCCTATTAAGGATAGATTGGGTAACCGTTGTCTCCATTTTTCTATCGCTTTTTCTATTTTGCTTAAAATAATTTTAAAAGCATGTGTAGTATCCAGTTCGATATTGTCTGATAAGAGTACACCGAGTATCTTTATACCAACGTTGGACCATAAAAATTTAAAGGAGTGTCACACCTACCTTTCCAAGCCGCAGTCCAAAATCCATGAGATTTATTAATATTAATAAGCGTTCCAGATTGTTCTTGATAAAGGTTACTTACTTCTTTCAGTTTTTCAAAGTCATTATCACTATATACAAAAACTGACACGTCGTATGCGTAGGCACTGACAACAATATTATCATCCGAATGTATAGAAAGCGGAAAACCCGCTAAGGAATTGCGGCACAATTGCAGGAACGGTTCAATTGAAAGGTCGAACAGAGGTCCGGAAAGCGGACAGCCTTGACGAATTCCTCTGCATTGTCTTAGTGCACTAGTTAGAAAAATTCCTACCCTTACATGAGCTTGCGCATCTGCATATAGAGTTCTAATATATCCGATAAACTGCTTACCGAATCCAAAAACATTTAATACTTTAAATAGGTATTTATGATTAATCACGTCAAATGCCGTTTGTTGATCAATTTTCACAATTGCAAGCGGCATTTCGTTTTGTTCTGCGTACGCAATTAAGTCTCGATGTAAATGAATAACGTCATACATACTTCGAGCTGGAATCGAGTAACACTGGTCAGGGTGGATAATATATTGCAGTACACCCATGATTCTAGTAGCAATACATTTTGCAATAATTTTATAGTCAACATTTAAAAGAGAAATAGGGCGCCAATTCTGTAATTCAGTTAGAGGGCCATCTTTTTTTGCAATTAAACTGATAATGCCTTTTTTGTCGATCCAGGTAAAGCACCTTTTGTAAAAGCTTCATCGAATGTTCGGAAGAAGAAAAATTTTAGTTCATCCCAAAATGTTACATAAAATTCCACAGTTAAACCGTCTAAACCGGGGGCCTTGTTTTTATTTAAAGAAAAAAGCCCTTGTGTGTATTCTTCGATGGAAAATGGTAAATCTAATTTACTTTTTATTTCATCCTTTATCTTTGGTAAATTGGAGTAAATACGACAATTGTCATCAATGATTTGATTTTGTGCGGCAAAATGGTTTTCAAAATGTTCTTTCAAATGCCTACATAATTCATATATGTTTGTTGTAGTTCTACCATTAACATGTAGTTCACGAAAATGAAATTGTGGTGATTGCAAGTTACGCCGTGCAGAAGGCTTTTCAGTTTTCAAGAGTTCGTGGTATTTTTGAAGCTGAACGGTGTTTAGCGACCTTTGTTTGTATCGGTCTTTGATGTCCGTAATTGTCTCGTGCAACTCCTTAACGTCGGTAATGTTTATCGATTCTTGAATATAGTCATTTATTGCATTCACTTCGGCAAGTTTTAACTGCTTTTTTTGCTTATAATATAGTTGAACAGATTCTTTTATTATAATTTTCAGTTTATCCCATTCTATCAGTGCGTCTATAGTAGTATTGGATTCTATCGGAATACTCAATAGAAAGTTTCTCATACAATCTACAAACTGTGGTTCTTCCAACAAATAATTTGGGAACTTCCAATAACACTTTTGTTGGGGACCAGCATTTGTTGAATGGATCTTTAAATTGACAACTAGTGAAAGGTGGTCCGAAAAAGAGTTGTGTACGTTTGCAGAAGACAACATTTCAACTACATTTTCTGAGCAATAGAAACGGTCTAATCTAGACGCAGAATTTGCCGTTACGAATGTGTATCCTCGTTTATTGCGATTTAAAAAACTCCAACAATCACTCAGTTCAAAGAGTTGTATCGTTCTATTAAGCTTTGTTGCTAATGCAAGTCGTCTTTCTATACACTTTAGTCGATCTGTTGTAGGGTAAATTGTGCAATTAAAATCTCCCCCTAACATTAAGCGTATACCAGAAGACTAACTTTGCAAGATATACATCAAGAACATTAAATATTTCAAATGCTTTCTCTATATTGTGTGGACAGTAAATATTTATTATGCACCAAATGTTACCGCTTATGGAGAATTTTACACTTTGTAAATATGATTTTACAAGAATTTCTTGACCCATAAATTTTATGGGACCATGTTTTTTAAATAAAAGGATTGTTCCAGAATAAGGTGTATGCGCTGCATTTGACACTAACACATAGTTCTTTAAACATTGTATAGCATCTGTGTTATTTAGATTAGTTTCTTGAAGTAAAACAATATCAGCTTGCATTGAAGCTGCTTCACTTTTAGTTCGCTTTTAATGCTCCTAACATTGAGCGTGGCTATTCTAATTACACTTTTATCCATAAATGAATTAAATAAAATAATGATGAAAAGAAATGAATACAGAAGCAAATCAAATAGGGAAGGGAGAAAAAAAACGTCCGTAACCCTTTAATAGCAACTTTGACTGCTAGCTAAGCTTTCAGTCGATGTGCGTCTCGACAACGATGTTGTCGGCTGTGTACCGTCTAAAGATGGTGTCGGAGAAGAGATTTCGACGCCTTCATCTGACAATCCTTTCTTGATAGAAAGTATGAGCCTTTTACAACGTTCCTTGATCGCTCTTACTTTACAGTTGGTTGCCGCTTGCTTAATTATATACAAAAACCTATTAATATCATCAGTATAACTTCTAGCAATCGTAAGATGCCTATCGCTCCCTTTGACGTCTTTTAAGAAATCACTGAACTGTGTAAAATCCAGTATATATTCTGGGTTGGGCCACAAACTCTGCAACACTTCGTAAGAGTCTGTCGCATCAGGGACACTTTCTAATTTCATTTTCTTCCGAGTACGTTTTGGGCCGACCTTCAACACTTGGAATTCGTTTTCCGAAACATTGTCGTGCAATATTCCTTGCGGCTGATCACTGGTGACTGGTAACATTTCATTTTCAGGTCTTTCATTATAAGCGACTGATTCTACGACATCGAACTCTTCGCCAATACGTAGCGTAATATCCGTAGGTTCGAGGGTAGATGAAGGAGGTCTTTTATTCGATTATTGTACTGTTATGAGGCTACTCACTTGATCGCTAGGATTTGCTTTTAGACACGACGACGATATGTGACCCAGCTCTTTGCACAGAAAACAACGTAGTTTGTCGTCAGAAATGAACAGCCGATATTGTTCGTCTTCGAAAGATACCATTAGGGTGTCAGGTATATTTACGGTTTCATTATCGGCAATATAAAGTTGCCGTCTAAAACTCATTATATGCTTAAAATTGGGTACACCTACACCTGCTCCAATAAAGGATATAGGAGACACAAGTTTTACATTCTGTTGTTTTAGTGCATCTTCAATTATGCTATGCGGAATACATGGAGGTACGTTAGAAAGTATAATGCGCTTAGATGGACTTATCAGTTTCCGCACAGGGATAAATATACTGCCTATATTTATTACGCCGTGTAAAATTACAAATGACGAAGCATTTTCTTTTGTAGATAAATAGATACAAATTCGGCTATTGGACATTCTAGAGGCAAATAACATATGTTTAGGATCAATTAATTTTCCAACAGCTAAAACATACTTTTTTACTTGAACGCCGTCCATCGCAGGAAAAACAATGGCTTGATCTTTCTTTGGAAAGGCTGATGCTTTTATTATATCAGAAAAAAGACCTTGCAAAGTTGAATTTGTTACGGTTAGATACGCTTTGAACTACAGTTTGATGAACATTTGCAGCATTTGTATTACTAACGGAGCTCCTGCGTACAGATGTCCCGAGTTCTACCAAAGGCTGTTCCATTTTAAATAAAATACTATCAGTTGAGAATAAACATTGAGAAATGCTTTAAATATTAGGAATACAATAATTGGAAAGTGATAAGCTATCACGCGCAGGTGTTATTTTAATGCTCTGTTAGCATTAACAACAAACCTTAATATTTCTCTATATAATAAAGCGATTTATGCGAATTCCTTGCGAACAAGGAATTGCACAAAAGAAATTACTATCGCGGGAACTGTCAATCACTAAATTGCACGGCACTACTACAGTTTACAATAATAAAAACTCCGTAAAACCACGAAAAGAGATACTTTAGCACGAGCAACAAAATCCACGTCCGTTCACTTTGAATACTCGTGTGTGTGTGTGTGTGTGTGTGTGTGTGTGTGTGTGTGTGTGTGTGTGTGTGTGTGTGTGTGTATCTGTGTGTGTGTGTGTGTGTGTGTGTGTGTGTGTGTGTGTGTGTGTGTGTACCGGATATCCCAATCGCCAAAGAGGAACGCTCGACGGATATTGCCTTATCAGTCAGGATCATTGGCAGCCGGAAATCCAGATGTTGAGAAGACAATGTAAGTGTGTGAATGGTGTTTTGTGTTTGCACAGTGCATAAGAGGTGTTTTGTATGTTTATGTGTGTGTGTGTGTGTGTGTGTATGTGTGTGTGAAGTGTGTTTGATATGTTAATTTGTGTTTATGTTTGCCCAGGTTACCAAAAGGTTGGATTGAATTAGTATAATTTTGTACATGTGTGAACTTATACTATTACATAAAAAAAATAAGTTCTTTCAGAGGAAAGGATTTGTTTGCTGTATTATTTGCCTTAGGTATGTATAAGTTTGGTTCTTAAAATTTAGCGTTAGAAAAAAAAGAAAAGAAATTCCTTATTCTACTACTTAAAATTAACTTATACTACTACTGTTAGTTATTATCTGTTAGAGATAGGGTTGCTAATATGTAGAAGCATGCAAATTGTACATATTAGGGGGTTCGATTGTTTCAAAGTCGGGTTGATGCTTTGATCTTGTTGCTTCTGGTCGTCAAGAGCAGAGCTCTTGGAATTCCAGGCGATCGGTTTCCGGTCTCCGGGGCAGAGCCTCGGTCCGAGGAGAGGTGGTACTTTTATGTCTCTGTCCGGGTAATTTTGTTTATGTCTTTTATCCGTCAAAATAACATTGGTGGATGAGTGCCGTGGTTTTTTTTGTGAGTGCATTTAAGTGTGGAAAAAGGTATTCGTTCCAAATCATCTGGTGTAGGGTCTTGTTTAATAATGTTGTAAACAAAAAAAAATTTTACCTTCGTGAATATCAGATAACAAATTGCACCCTATATTTCCTAAACTCTTACCTGATATCACAAGGTCGAGAATTTCTTATTAACAATGAAAGCCCAAGGTAAAGTTGGATGGAAAACGGCTTGAGGAAAAGAAAAACTCTTTAGACATAAACGGCTAGTAGAGTGTTAGCTCTGGGTAGACCATGAGCCTGGGTCATGGGTTGTCAAATGACCAAAAATATAAAAAAATGAACGCCACCGTATTTTTCAATACAACAACCTACAAAAATTATCTGTGCTTGTATTAGGGGAATGCGGAAACCTTATATCAATACCCTAATATAGCCATAAAACATGAATTTCACTTTTCTAAAACACTTACCAAAGTCTCAATTACCAGATGTCATACAGATGTCTAGACTTAACCTGTGAACAAACAAATGCACAACATGGACACCGTTTGTGTCCTTAAAAATATATACCAAAAATGACCTATAACTTTAACTTGTATTTTGAATAATGAAAGAGTTATGCAAAAATGGATTCTATTTGATTAAATTCCTTGATTTGTATTAATATAATCTTTTTCTACTATTAATTTTATAAAATAAAAAATAAATAAGGTTTTAATTTAAAAAAAACATAAAAATATCTAAATGGAATATTTCATAATAAATTTTCTAAAAAGTTTTAGTTCACTTAATAATTCATATTACACATTTTAATTCCCAGCCAGGTGTAGTACTACATTGACTTCACAATTTAATTTAATTATATAGGATCTCATAAAATAGCATTTTTCAACAAATGGTTAGTTTTACTTAGTATGTATAAAAAGAATCCATCACGTTATTTAACAATGAAAGTACATGACCTCAAAATTATTAAATAAGTTTTAGATTAGCGTCAAATAACATGTGATATTTAAATTTGGACAGCTGAATATTTCTATGACATCATATGCCACTAACAACTTTTCAGTTTAGTTAACGTTATGTGTTTTTGAAATAATTATGATAAGCAAACAGCATAGCCATTTTTAAAATTTATGCAAGGCCACAAATTTATTACGGAACTCTTCCTTTCACTAAATAATTTTTAAGTTACTTTAATTTAGGTAAAGCTTCAACCTTGTATTTTTCGTATTACGATTAAATAATTATAAATGTGATTAAATGCTAAATATTACTCACGTGTGGAAGTACAGTACAACCAAAAGAAATCGAACTATGACCTCAGCTGTGAGATATTCCATTAATATCTGCGTTCTGCGATGCACAAACAGGAAACCCATGAATACGGACGAATTTATCCCTGGAACTATGAGAATTCTTCTTAACCAAACATTATTAAACGAAACCAATTCCTGTTTAATTACATCCTATAGAATTTAGTATTCCAAATTCCAAACTAAATTTTCTAGGTACTGCTTCCGAGATATTGCACTAAGAGGAAGATATTAATAAAATTTATTTACTTGATTATACTAACTGTTTTAACGATGAGGGGGAGCTTTTATCTCCTTTGGCCTGCAGGAATCAACTGAACTGCTCTAGGTAAAACATAAAGAAAATCATCACGCTAAAGCCGCTAGGAACCACTTTCAGACACGAAGATTCAATCCATTTTACTTCTTGCGGACTGTGTTACAGGCCACCTGCCTGGTAACCACCATATTGACTTTACTACCTTGCTGATAGCAGCTTACCCGTTCAGACGCCGATAGAAAAGTGACACGAAATGACGACTCGACGAAGTTTATTAACGAAGCTTAGACCTCAAGAGCAAAAGAGTCTATATGCTATTATAAATTTTATGAATTATTTTTATTGTACGGAAATTTACAAATTATATTTTTATATTATTGCGGTATTATTTTAGATTAATAAGCAAAGTGTAACTACGTAAAAAAATACGTTAGACAGCCTCTTTCCAAGAGAAAAAATTCTAGGTATCTATAAAATCGAAGAATTTTTTCTACCAAAACTTTAACGACAGAAGAATCAAAATACTCATATTAACTATATAAACACCTAGCTAATCAATACAAAACAGCACAATCTTTTAACTATAACTAAAGACAAGTTTAACCAAAAAAAAATAAGAATCATTCACTAAATGATATGAGGAGATATAAATGGATGGGAATGAGTGATCAGTAACTACGCGTACTACACGCCTATAAAGGGAGAAATTCGAGAAGTCACAATCAGTATTAACACTGAATCAGTTAAGAATATTTAAGGGAATCCAGCACTAACTAGATGCATGTTACAAAAAATTCAAGTACTATAACCATATCAAAATCTTAAATTTAACCAAAAGCAAAAAAAAATTTCAACTATAAATTAGAACAAGAATGAACAAAAGTGATAGTATGACAAAATCACTACTAAACAAGAATCTGTACAACAAATACTTTTTCTAACATTATTATAAATTATTATATTATATTATATTATATTATAAATTATTATAAATATTATTATAAATATTTATGTACATATATTTCTAGATGCTTACAAAATTTGCACAAATTGATGAATTATAAAGGTACTAAAGCATGTTGATTACTAAGTCCATTTACGAAACAAATCACTAATAATCGAAAAGCAGACAAAGTATTAACAACACCTATTCATCAACAAAATATTTTCAATCCTTAAGTGAGCACCTCATAATATTTTCGGTATTACCACTATCATACAGACTCAACTATCTCACTCAAAAATTCTATGACTTCAGTGATTCAACATTAAAAAACCTCATGATCACCAATAAACCATAATTTGAGCCAACTGGGACACATCCACCAGCAACTCACCAAAAACTTCTCATGAATTATCATAGCTCATCAAAACTCTCAACTAGAATAAGCATATCAAGCTTAGTCTCAAGCCACTAAACCAAAATTAAGCATTCCTCCAATGCTCACTATACTATCTCACATTCACTATATCTCTAAATGCTTGCTGCATTACTAAATATTCTCTATATCATCAAACCTATACTTCATCATTAAATACATACTATATCCTTAAATTACTTACTTTATCATTAAATACACGCAACATCCCTAAACACATGCTGCATTATTCAACACATCATTAAACATCATCAAACACATTATTAAACATCATCAAACACATCATTATCCACATCATCAAACGCATCATTATCAAAAATCATTAAACACATCATTAAACATCATCAAACACATCATTAAACACATACAATATCAAAAATCATCAAGCACTATCACTACCAAAGCTAAAATTCACTTTAAGCAAAATCAAAAATTTCAACTAAGTTTAATCTCATTCTACTTAGGAATTCAAAACACGAACAAAAAAAATCACTGCTGACATCAACTATAATTGGAAAATACTTAATGAGCTGAAACATTCTGAACATCTTCATCTTCATTATCACTTATCGCTGAGTATGGGTACTAAATATTTCCATTCACTTAAATTTGAAGATAAAGGTAGGTTGGAGGGGAGAAATTTAAATACAAAATTATTTTCTACTTTACAATACGATAACTTTCCGGAGATCACAAAATTTTATTCCTTAAAGAAACGAACCAAGATTCTAATTTTTCTAAATTAACTTCAATTAGGTCGACAACAGCATTGTCCGGAGGGGTTGCACGACTAAGACAATCGGGCACAACATTAAATTTACCTTTTTCTATGAATTTCGCAGACAATGATAATTTTAGACGTAATAAATTTATAGATTAAATTACTCTTAACCTTCCATTGAGAATAACAATAGATAAATGTTCTGGTATACTCTTACACTACTCATAATCAAACTGTCGAGACAGACTAAAGTGCTTCACAACGCATAAACTTGCTAGAATGACAAGCTTTTCTATGAGTCTCACCTAGACTTATAAACAAAATTGCTAGAAGGACAAGCTCTTCTATGAGCCTCACCTAGACTGATAAGCAAAAGAATTACATCATAACTGACTTCAAATAATCTCAAGTAACGATGCCAAAACTGCTAGAGCGACAAACTTACCACGAGTCTCGTTTAGACTTATATAACGCTGAGCGACCAACTCTTCCTGAGTCTTGTCTAGACTAACATAATGCTACGCGACAAACTACAACGACAAGTTTCGTTTATATCAAATACAACTTAACATACTGCGTTGCAATGCGGATATAAATAAAAAAATTGCTACCAAAACAAATCAAATCAAATCAAAAACGTGCCTATGCACAAGAGCAATTTCTAAACTATATTTCAACAGTAATAACTAGTGAACCAAATTCTTAAAGAATAATTTCATATATCAAGAAATTAAACAAACAACTATTATAACTAATAAGAATGGAAGATGAACCTACTATCGATGTAGTACATCCAGAATCAAATAAACCTGTACTATCTATATCAAACAGCTTTACTATCACATACGGGCGATTATCATAAGGCTTTTTCTCAAATAATGCATTAGCTTTAGGTGGAACTCTAGTCTTGCAAAAATTTCTAACTATCTGAAGCCATTGTGACCACTCCTTCTTACAACATAGACCTTTTTGGTCACACAACATAATTGTAGCTTTTTGTCTAGAAACAGGAAATTCGTAGGGATGGACTCGGGCTCGGGCTTTCGGGCCGGCCCGGCCCGAGCCCGGCCCGATTTCGGGCTCAAATCCGGGCCGGGCCGTTGACTACTTTATTCGGGCCGGGCCCGGGCCGGGCCTATTTTTTTCGGGACGGGCCGCGGCCAAACAACTCGGGCCGGCCTGAACTTTTCGGGCCGAAAAACGCACGAGTAAGTACTCCATCGTCCCTTCACTTCTATCTCACATTGAGTAAGTAAACGTTCTTAATTATATTTTCACGTAGTGTCTTCATGAACCGATTAATAATCAGTTTTTCGTCTTGTTTAGTGTAAAGGAAACGTGACATTATAACTCACTTCTTATACAGAATATTTTTTCTAGTCTTATTTAATGTTCCTCATGTTGTACTTTAGGCAAGTTAAAGATGCTCAGGAACATCAAACTAGGTGATTTATTCATAATTCAAAAGTTTGCACGATTTATATTATGTATATGTATATACTCCAAATCTCAATCATGCGGCGAACGTCGATATTATCAATCGCGTGTATAGTTTATGTCTACCGCCTAAAACACTAGAAAGTTATTGCAAAGTTTATTTTACCAATTTTTTTAATAAAGTTTTCCCTTATTTGACATTTACACATGCGCAATTACACCTTTAACGTTTGTACTTTATTAAAATACAGGACACCTTTATTTAATTTAAACACAGGCAGGGAATGCTTTTATTTAAGGCGCCTTAATTTTGACACATGTCAAATGCCTAACGTACAAACTTACATTTAATTGTCTGCTTTGTGTATAAATATAGCGAAATAAATGGTTTTTTGTAGTGTTGTTTCGTAATTAAATTTAGAAATATAATGTCCAAGTTTATAACACGAAAAAGATATAAAACGTCAACTCTCTAAATACGAGCATGCTGTTTTGTAATGCTTTTACTAGAAGTAAACTGTAAAAATTCTTTTGAAAACAGATATGCTATATGCTTGGAAAGAAGTAAAAACAGTGTCTTGAAGTAAACTCAAAAAGTATTCCGTGAAAACACTTTGACAACACACACAAATGTTATCGAATCAGTGGGAAATAAAAGACTCAAATAATAAAAAAAGGTTCATCTTTGTGTGAATACAATTTCTTTGATTTTTTCCAATATAGTTAAACATGTAGGTCACCTTAACACAAAAGGGATTAATTCTTTATTCATTTTTAAAACATAACCTATAAATATAGAATACTAAACATATATGTCAGAATAAAGAGTAAGGGAAAAAACACTTGCACTAACACTCCTTTAGATTGGATGCAAACTTTTAAAAAAGGATACTTTATTTGAAGATTCTTTTAATAAAGTCTGCTTGGAATGAGTTAGCAACAACTCTCTAATTTCAAGTAGGTAATTTTAGTAAAATTCTTTGAAGTAGGAACGACAAAATAAAGCGGACGCAAATTTATTATAAAGGTTATAAGGTGCGTTAAGCGTACAATTTCATAAACATTAAAAATTGCTAAAGATTTTGTATCTTTGTTACCTATTTTTAGGATTTTTTAAAGAATTGTTACGTTTATTTTCAGCATAAATTAATTACACTATTTTTCTCCTTTATTAATTCAATACACGCTCGAATAAATTCTGTTTCTACTGTTAAATCCTTCAACATAATTAATAATAAACACGTTATCGAATAAATTCCTCAACTTAAATCTAGTTGCTTTGAAACGAAAAGTTTATGCAACAACTAAATAGGTATATCCTGTTTCAGGTACCCGTTATCTTGGTATACATTACGACCGCCTATAATGATTTTCTCTATCGTTTCAATGTAAAAACTTGTTGAAATAAGATCACACACTATCTGATAAAACCCGGGTTTTCCAGTTTTAATCGCGCTTCGATAAGCAAGGATTTGCAGTTGGAATTCGTGTTATTTGGACCATTGTTAAATTTGCTTCTACAGCTTGTGCGTCGACATATTTTCTACATTATTCGTCACCTTATTTCTAAAGCAGTGCACGTCTGTTTATTTTCTGTTCGACAACTAGGAGGTGTTTTGCGTGGATTGCTTTTTTTAGCTGGAGGCTAAATGGGTTCTTCCTTTCTGTAGACCAACTGCTTTTGTCCGTTGGTCGTTGCTGTAGTTACGATGCCAGGGTGAATGAATCCTGAATACCGCGGCGTTTCTGTGTTGACTCACTTTCGACGGTTTTCAAGCTAAGTATCCGGACACCTACAGGTATGCAACTCGTTTCCTTTTGTGTGTTGTGTCAATGGGATATTCCGTATCAACATTTGGTGTAGTTATGTGACAAGAAACGTCACATTGTAAAACTATTGTTCGTTGCTGCTAATCGATATTATCGCTCTACATGTGTGATGTACCTGTGTTAAAAGTATTGGACAGACACACGCTTATTACTTTGTACTGATTAGTTTATTTTACAAACGGTACTATGTACGATTTAAAAAATATCTGACAAAAGCTCCCACACGTTAATTCTTTCCGACTAATTAGTTATTTTACAAAAAGTATTTGGTGAAACTTTAAAAATGCTTGACAAAAGCTCTCACAGGTTTATTTACTACTGATAAATTTTATTTTGTGTAAATACGAGATGCGCACTTCGTATCTAATGTACTAAATTGTTTATATCACCTAACGGTTTGCTTTCAAATAGTAACGCTTAATTTATTGCTCTTGCTTGTTTGTACAGAATCCGTTATTTATTTTTATTTGTTAATAGATCATCGAGAGCGATGTGTTTTTTGTTTCTTTTTGGTATGTAGGCGAATCCCCCCACTCTTCGCGCTTAATAGTTAGCCTGGTACTTACTTTTCTTCCGGCTACGTCTAGGTACGTAATAGAATCAAAAATCAAATGATATACTACAATATGTTCCACAAGTATCTTGATTGTAATTCAAAATTATTATACCCCTAACTTAAACAAAAGAGTGATAGTTACTTGTTAAACACAACATAAAAAAATATCTTCTCATTCGCGGAATAAAAGTCGGCCGGCCCGAAATTTTGGCCCGGCCCGGCCCGGCCCGGCGGGTCGGGCCGTCAATTTTTATTTCGGGCCGGGCCTCGGGCCGGGCCGGTTACCTTTCTGCGTCGGGCCCGAGACCATCCCTAGAAATTCGCTACTCAACTTCTGTTTCTTTACTCGTTTTGTTGGACACGACGGACAAGTGATACTAGTCACTCCTTTACGACCACAACCATAGCAAAATAATCTTTTAAAGGATCTACAAACACTAAAAGTATGTCCATAACGTGAACAATTCCAACATACCAATTTATGTTTAAAAGAAGGGTTACCTACTCCACTCGTTTCTGATATTGGGGTAGTAGAATTAAGAACTTGAACTAGAGAATGCGAAGACTTAGGGGTATAAACACGACTTGAACCATTCTCAAATGAACTAGGGGGTTTACTTCTAAAATGTGGATTAAAATTATTAATAGGCTGCTTGTTACTATATGACACAATTGAAACAGATTTTTCTGTACTCAAGGAAGCTTCTTCTAACTTCTTACATAATTTAACTAAAGTGCGAACATTTTCTATCTCTATAAGAGCAAGGTACTGAATAAAATATGGTAGTAAATTTTTCTTGACCATTCTAACTTTAGTATGTTCTGCAGGAATGATAGGTAATCTGTTAAATAAACTTTCCATATTGGCAATAAATAAAACAACCGATTCGCCATTTTTCTGAAATCTATTTTTAATTTTTTCCCAAATATCGTCCTCAGGATGTGCTGGTAAAAATCTTCCTTTAATCTATTAACCAACGAACTCCAATCTGTTAATGAACTACGAACGCAACGATACCATACTAATGCACACCAGTAAACAATTCAACCGCAGAATTAAACAATTCCACTTCAGATACTTTTCGTGACTGTGCAGTGTCACTGATATTTTCTAAAAATTGATATAAGGGGTATGGGTTTCCAGAATATTTTATAGACCAAGATCCAATAGGAACTGTCTGTGTGACATATGTGACCGTTGGAATGGGCACATTACATGCAGCATTAGAATTTATACTTATATCATTCTGATTCGAACCTAAATCTTTATTTAATCTCTCATGAAGATCTGCCTCCACAACAAGAATAGTAGCCAAACTTTCATTTTTAAATAGCACAACTTCTACAAAATTTTCTTTAGGAAGCCTTAACCGTTGAATTCTACCTGTAAGATGTATTAGTCTAGACCGTAACCTTTTGAATATAGAATCGGCGGGATCATTAATAAATTCTAACAAAACATTTTCTACTGACTCTATACTAGACTCAATTTATTCTTTCTCTATATCGGAATCCTCCTTATAACTTGAAAGATCAATTAAACAACTTGGTTTATCTGTTTCCTTGGCCAACAACCTAGCTAAAATTTTCCTTTTATCTGAAACTGGTCTTGAATTTTCAATGCCTCTATTGTTCAATTCATATTATATATCACTTTTAAGTAAATGAACGATGCTATATATTTCTGCCATAATTAAATATTTTTATTTCTCTAAAGTATCCTAACAATATAATCTTTGAAGATAAATTCACAAACAAAAAGATGTCCTAACAATATTGAGAACCCACAACAAACTGTAACAGACTGTAACAAAAATGAAACTACAAAATCAAATTAGTAAGATCGATTCAAACCTTAGTCGCTAAGTACAAGTGTAATGAATATAAGTAAGCCCCACGTTGCGAGCGAAAGTGTAAACAAAAATTTTTTTTTACCTTCGTGAATATCAGATAACAAATTGCACCCTATATTTCCTAAACCCTTACCTGATATTACAAGGTCGAGAATTTCTTATTAACAATAAAAGCCCAAGGTAAAGTTGAATAGAAAACGGCTTGAGAAAAAGAAAAACTCTTTAGACATAAACTGCTAGTAGAGTGTTAGCTCTGGGTAGATCATGAGTTTGGGTCATGGGTTGTCAAATGACCAAAAATATAAAAATGAGCGCCACCGTATTTTTCAATACAACAACCTACAAAAATTATCTGTGCTTGTATTAGGGGAATGCGGAAATCTTATATCAACACCACTAATACATTAAACCTGAATTTCACTTTTCTAAAACACTTACCAAAGTCTCAATTACCAGATGTCATACAGATGTCTCGACTTAACCTGTGAACAAACAAATGCACAACATGGACACCGTTTGTGTCCTTAAAAATATTTACCAAAAATAATAGAATTTAAGTTCCAAAAATATACACCCAGGGTATTTGTTATCAGTAGACACAATGTCTGTTCATGAATGACCTCTAAGTTTTACTTGTATTTTGAATAATAAAAGAGTTATGCAAAGATGGATTCTATTTGATTAAATTTCTTGATTTGTATTAATATAATCTTTTTCTACTATTAATTTTATAGAACAAAAAATCAATAAGGTTTTGTATTCAAAAAAAACATAAAAATATCTAAATGGAATATTTCATACTAAATTTTCTAAAAAGTTTTAGTTCACTTAATAATTCATATTACACATTTTAATTCCCAGCCAGGTGTAGTACTACATTGACTTCACAATTTAATTTAATTATATAGGATCTCATAAAATAGCATTTTTCAACAAATGGTTAGTTTTACTTAATATGTATAAAAAGAATTCATCACGTTATTTAACAATGAAAGTACATGACCTCAAAATTATTAAATATGTTTTAGATTAGCGTCAAATAACATGTGATATTTAAATTTGGACAGCTGAATATTTCTATGACATCATATGCCACTAACAACTTTTTAGTTTAGTTAATGTTATCTGTTTTTGAAATAATTATGATAAGCAAACAGCATAGCCATCTTTAAAATTTATGCAAGGCCACAAATTTATTACGGATCCCTTCCTTTCACTAAATAATTTTTAAGTTACTTTATTCTAGGTAAAGCTTCAACTTTGTATTTTTCGTATTACGATTAAATAATTATAAATGTGATTAAATGCTAAATATTACTCATGTGTGGAAGTACGGTACGACCAAAAGAAATCGAACTATAACCTCAGCTGTAGGATATTACATCCACATCTGCGTTCTGGGATGCACAAACGGGAAACACATGAATACAGACAAATTTATCGCAGGAACTATGAAAATTCTTCTTAACCAAACATTATTTAACGAAACCAATTCCTCTTTAATTACATCCTATAGAATTTAGTATTCCAAATTCCACACTAAATTTTCTAGATATTGCTTCCGAGAAATTGCACTAAGAGGAAAATATTAATAAAATTTATTTACTTGATTATACCAACTGTTTTAACGATGAGGGGGAGCTTCTATCTCCTTTGGCCTGCAGGAATCAACTGAACTGCTCTAGATGGAACATAAAAAAAACTTCACGCTAAAGCTGCTAGGAACCACTTTCAGACACGAAGATTCAATCCATTATAACTTCTTGCGGACTGTGTTACAGGCCACCTGCCTGGATACCACCATCTTGACTTTACTACCTCGCTGATAGCAGCTTACCTGTTCAGACGCCGATAGAAAAGTGACACGAAATGACAACTCGACGAAGCTTATTAACGAAGCTTAGACCTCAAGAGCAAAAGAGTCTATATGCTATTATAAATTTTATGAATTATTTTTATTGTACGGAAATTTACAAATTATATTTTTATATTATTGCGGTATTATTTTAGATTAATAAGCGAAGTGTAACTACGTAAAAAAATACGTTACAATGTTTGTCTATGTTCGTAGAGGTACGGTTGTAAGTCATTACACTCGAATACTATATGTTCCGGTGTTCCTATTCCTCCTCACGTGCATATTTTGTTGTCAACTAAGTTCATGCGTTCTCTGTATGTTGGATAAGGTCCGTGGCCAGTTAGGTAATAAATAAATCCCCGACTGGGCACCAGGTATTTGGCTTTTAGACGGTCTTTGATATTTGGGATCATTGCGTATACCCTTCTACCGGTTGTGCTTTGTTCCCATCTTGTCTGCCATTCTGCAAGTATGTAGTTCTTTATTTCCGTTTGTATCGTAGGCAGTTGGTTTGTGTTTAAGATGCGTTGTAGTTGTTGGTTGTCATTGTGTGTGAGATTGTACATTGCAGTTCGCTGTTTCACTACTAGGTCTAAGGGCATAGTTTGAACCAGTACATGAACTGCATCATCTGCGGTAGTCCCATAAGCCCCCGTCAGTCGCTGTAAAACACTTCGTTGAGAACTGTTAATTTTTTCTCTAGGTTGGTTGTGATAAAGCGATGTCCCCACGCGCTTGCGGCGTATGATACTATAGCACCGAGCACACTGTTGAGATATAACCTTATGCAATTAAGTGGTATCTAATAAGTCCCTTGGGCCAGTGTTGCGATGTTCTGTATTGCAGGAGTTGCACTTGCACAGACGGAGTTTGTATGTGCTGAGTAATTCTGTTTTTCGTCTAATGTTAAGCCTAAATATTTTTTGTTTTGTGTTCTATTTATATTTACACCGTCAAGTTTGATGGTGGGGTCCCTTTCCAAGGTTCCTTTCATCACAGGGTATGTAGTTTTTTGCGGTGTTATGGTCATTTTGTTGGTTTTGCACCAACTTTGTGTATGGGTAAGGGCGATGTTAGCTTTACGTTCAATTTCCCTTCGGGAATTGCCTTAAACCACCAGCAAGATGTCGTCGGCGTATGTAATCGTCGACAGCACTTTGTCAACGGTGTCCAACTTTTTCAGGAGTTCATGCATTACAATATTCCAAAATAGGAGCCCGCATATGGACCCCTGAGGGCAACCTTTATTTATATGTTTGGTAATGCTCTCCGTGCCTTGTAGGGTTACATACCTGTCCCTGCAGTAACTCCTGAAAGAGTGGTATAGTTGTGATGGACAGTTTATGGTCGTAAGTCTTGTAAAAAGTGAAGGCCACCAAAGGTTATTAAATGCGCCTTCTATGTCCACTAATATTAATAGGACGTATTTTTTTGTGTGATTGCTTGATGGTTTGTATTGCTTGGTTTATGGCGTCCTCGATCGATTTGTTTTCTGCAAAGCCGTATTGTCTTGGATGTACTCCTGTGATTTGTCTGTGGTCCCGCATTCGTTTACATAATAGTTTTTCATACGTTTTTTCTAGCGTGTTCAAAAGGCATATGGGTCGGTAAGAGCCTGGTTGTTTAGGATCTTTACCTTCCCCTTTAGGGATAATCACGATATTCGCCTGTTTCCAGATGTTCGGAAAAACAGCTTGTCGTATGCATTCATTGTACAGTGCTGTTAGCGTCGGTGTTAATTTATTTTGGAGCGCTATGTCAATCTCCGCAAGAATTCCATCCGGTCCAGGTGCTTTCCTGCTCTTCGATTGGCATAGTGCGTATCTCACTTCGTCTTCTTTGAAAGGATCTAAGTTATCATCTTGTCTGTTCTATGGTCGGTTACCTACGTTGTTTCTGTCGATTACTCCTTGTCGTCTGGGTCGTTGTTCGTTAGTGTCGTCTTGAACATTGTCATTAGCCAAAAGTGTTTGTAATAGTAGTATCACAGTTTCACCCCAGTCTTTTGTGTATGTACTGTCTTGTTTTATCATAGTCGAATAAGTCACCGGTGGTTTGATTTTACCCTGAGTGATTTTATAGAGTATTCCCCACGTGTCAGTTTGTAAGTGTTCTTCCACGAATAATCCCCATGACCTCCTCTTCATGTTAGTCAGTTCTTTTTGGTATATGTATTTTAATTGTCGATAATTTGTTAGGTGGTATGCTCTCTCAGCCGGTGTTAGGGAGTTTTGGTAGCTTTTTCTCGCTCGCTGTGTTTCCTGTTTAGGTTCTGTATGCGTCTTGTCCATTGAATTGTCTTTGTGTGTCGTGTTTTCTGTTGTTTTGGGAGTACTTGCTCGATGGTCCGTCTAATTGTGTTAGTGAGTAGTTTTGTATACTCGTGAACGTTTTCATCTGATCTCATATCTTGTGGGGGTACAAATGTGTCTCTCAGTTTGTTCCAATTTGCATTTCGTATTTTGTATCGTTGTACTTTGGTGAAGTTTTGTGGTGTGTCAAATGGCCTGGTTGTCATGTCAATGTTGAACGTGATTAGGTTGTGGTCACTAACAGTTTGGTGTTCTAATACCTGCCAGTCTTGTATGTAGTTGTATGCCAGCCCATTTGTTAGTGTAACGTCTATGTTTGTTCCAAATATTCGTAGCAGATTTGTTGAATCTGCTACGAATATTTGGTTTCGGCCCCCGCTTTATCGAAAGCATTGAAAAGCTATATAAGAAAGCAAAATCTCATGTACGGATAGGTTATTAACAAACGTAATTCATCATAACAAAGGGGTACGCCAAGGTTGTCCGGCTGTCCTTTGTCAGGCCCCTATTTACTTTATCGTTAGAACCATTTCTATCTTTGTGCCGTTTCTCACTATTGGGGTTTTCCATCCCATCAGAGCAGCAATCATAACTAGTAACAAGTGCTTACGCGGACAATGTGTCAGTGTTTATCTCAAAAGGTAGCGACCTTCAACGTCTCATAAACGTGTATAGAATATACGAAGAGCAACCCGGATCAATACTGAATATGACAAAACCGTCGGTTTGTGGATTGATGCATGGAAACACAGAATTGACAAGCCTTTAAACTGCAGTTGGTTCAATACTAGTATTAAAGCCTTAGGAGTGCGTTTTTCCGCAACATCATACATGACACAAATGTAGTTTTGTAAGAATTCATTCCCAAATTGGAGAAATCACTACAAATGTGGAAACAACGTTTTTCAAAATCATCATTATTGGTAAGAAAAATGATAATCAAAATTGTGGCATTTTATGCAAATGCTTCCGTTTAACATCGTCCAATTGAAAACCATACAAAAGAGCTTTGTTGACTTCATGTAGAACGGAAAACATTGGACCAAAGAACGAGATTTACACCTACCATTAGAGCATCTAATGGCTAAAGAGAAAAGATTCCACGTGATTTTAGGCCATCGAATTAAAATAGTAATAAAAACGAAAAATGGGCCAGTATGATGAAGTACTTATCACAGTCGACGAATCTGCATAAAATATCTTGACAAATACTCACATGCTACAGCTATAAAGACATTATAAATAACAACAATGCAAACGTGTTAATAGAAAATCTTGTGACAACATGGAATGGAACAGATAACATATATACTAATTTTCCCACTTGCATAAACGATATTCAGTGCATTCCAAACACTAACTGCTTACTTGCCTCAACTACAAAACCTCTTTTGTTTATAAAAAAATTAGCTCAAAATGGGTTTTATACTATTCAAGGCTTTTTCAATGGTAACAGCTGGAAAAGTGCAGTAGAAGTTGAAGAGTATTTAAAGCTTATAACCCTCTTCATTAGAAAGGACCTATTAACACAGTACGAAAAAATTTAAATTATTTTGAAGCCCTTTGAAAGATATTGTAGCGACATAAAGCGAATTAGAGAGCATATTGAAGCGGGCTACTGCTACCGCGTTTCTTTAATTTAAAACAAGTAATAACAACATCCTTTATTACTCACTGTTCACAAGTCTAATTAACAGTATATGCCTTATTTATAGATATTTTCAGTCCACTTAACAATGAAGCACTATTACACTAATGAATTTACAAGCACTAATATCTTCTTAAACTAACTTCTTTAGGATTGGTTCATTAACAACACTAACACAACTATTTATTTATTATACACTTTGTCCATTTATGTATACTACAAGCTGCATGTACATTAGACACTTGCACTTAACATTTATGTTTATTGTTAGACTTCCAAAAGCTCAACTACGTTTACTGTACACGTATAATTTATATTAGACATTCAAGTATAGACTAACTCTTACATTCATTAGCGGTCTTATATATACTCTGGATTAAAAAGGATGACTCATCCTCCAGTAATTTCTAGAAGAATTCTCGAATCCTTGAGAATAAACAGTGCGTGCGGCGTTTTGTGTTTGATGGGTTGCCTACTAGTAGCTCGCTACAATATAATCATATGTGTCCAATCGCCAAACGGCACTATCGAGATAAAGAAACCGAACAGATACAAACTCTATAAGTTTTTCACTGCCAAATACTACGGAATCACTGAAGTTCTGGCAAGCAATTCGTTACACGGTGAAGTGCATTGGAAGTCGTTCCTTACACAACCATCTCTGGAACAAGACTCTGTATTAAATAGAGGTTTGTAAAGAATCGTTTAGCACACACAATTTTTTTAAACAAAATCGGTGTTCGTAACTCAACAAATTGCTCTTTTTGTTCTGGTGTAGGGGAGGCATGGCATATAATGGTCCAATGTCAAAAACCAGTGCAACTATGGTGTTTTGTCATAAGCCTAATGAAGCCCCTGATAGGAAAATCTATGTTACCAATCAAAGCCAAATGTTACGGATTTGAAGGAAGGTCGGTACCAATTAAGCTAGCAAATTTTTTGATTACGCTGACAAAAAGTCCATATGCTGCTCATTATTGAACAGTGTTCGAAATAATGTAAGTTGTAGGAAACACACTAACGTATTTAGGGCACATCTCATCTTAAGGGTTACAAAAGAATGCATATGGTACTTAAGTAATAATACAATGCAACGTGAATAAACATGGACGATCAATAAAGCGATTTGCTGGATAGAAAATAACACACTCCACCTGTCGAAACCGTAATTGGAGTACAGTCTATAATTGACGATAGTCAGAATATACATTAAATTGATGCACACTAATGCAATTAGAAAAGCATCATTTTGTCAATAATGTGTCAAATGTAAAAAAAAATGTAAAATTGATTTATTTATTTATTTATATATCTTTTATTCTGATAGATGTTTTGTAAAAACAAAGATTAATAAATATAATAATAACACACACACACACACACACACACACACACACACCAACACACACACACAGTAACCATTTTAGTGCAGCATGGTCTGTTCTCAACAGGAATTTACGGCCGTATAAGTACTTATAAAAGTGCTCTACGGATTTAACGATGGCCAACAGCTCCCTTCTTGTCACACAATAGTTCCTTTCTGGCCTTGACAAGACCTTACTGAAATACCCAATAACTTTTTCTTGTCCGTCCTGCACTTGAGACGGAACGCTTCCTATAGCTGTGTTACTGGCATCAGTATCCAACACAAATTTCTCCTCCATCTGTGAATAACTCAAAATTGGTGCTGTAACTAGTAGCCGTTTCAGTTGTTCAAATGCACTGTGGCAGTCGTCATTCCAATCATATTCTTGTCCATCTTCGGTTAATTTCGTTAACGGTTTGGCAATGTTCGCAAACCCAAGTATAAAACGTCGGTAATATGTACACAATCCTAGAAAACTGCGTAGTTGGTGTATATCTGCTGGTGTAGGCCACTCTTGTTTCGTTTTTATTTTGTCAGGGTCGGCTTTTATTCCGGTCTCCGAAACGACATGCCCTAGGTATTTCACCTCTTTGCCAAATAGGTAACACTTGTTGGGGCTCAATGTAAGGTTTGTCCCGCGTAATCTTTGGAATATCTTCTCTAGGTTCTTAAGGTGTTCTTCAAAAAACCGGCCTAACACGATCACGTCGTCTAGGTACACCAGACAAGTCTTCCAAGACAGTCCACGCAGCATTGACTCCATCAATCGTTCAAAAGTAGCAGGGTCATTGCATAATCCAAATGGCATGACCTTGAACTGCCATAATCCAGTTCCAATTGTAAACGCAGTCTTTTCTTTATCGTTTGGCTGCAAGCCTACCTGACAGTATCCGCTTTTCAAGTCCAAGGTCGAAAACCATTTAGATCCGGATAGAGTATCCAAGGTGTCATCAATTCTAGGTAAATGATAGCTGTCCTTTTTTGTCACATTGTTAAGCCGTCGATAGTCTACACAAAACCTTGTCGACCCGTCCCTTTTCTTGACAAGCACTACCGGGGATGCCCATGGACTATTCGAGGGTTCAATCCCTCCCTGTTCTTCTATATTGGTGATAATTTGTTCGGCTTCCTTACGTTTTGCCAAAGGAAGCCGCCTGGGGCGTTGCCTTATAGGTTGCTCATCTCCAGTATTGATCTTATGTCGCACAACATTCGTCCTTCCTTTCTCACTATCATCTAGTGAAAACACACCTCGAGATTGTCCGACCGGTTCTTTTACCTTGCCCAGTTGGTCGCGTTTAATCCTTGACACAAAGGTATCAACATATCCAGCAATTTCTGTAAGCAACCGTTGGCCGGTTTATCTTTCGTGTCGTCCACACAACGTTTAATATGGCATACTGGAATGCAACTTTCCACAACCATGTCTTACTTCAGAGTCACCGTATGCGGATTAATGTTCAGCACCCTTACTGGTATCATATTTCGAAACTTTACCAGCGTTCTTCTAATCAGTAATCCCCCCCTGACCCATTCCCAATTCAGTTGCTTCCATTGTGCATACATGTCCTTCCCGGAGCGTACAATCCGAGCGTCCCATTACTATCATTTCTGCCTTCTCGGGTATTTTCATATCGCAAATCATTCGAACTTGCATCGTCTGGTTACTCGTACCTTGAAATGAAATCTCATCATCATCTATCCGAAGCACATTTTTTTTCATGTTTACATGAAACCCATATTCTCTCATGAGATACATTCCCAAGATCACTTCTTTTGTAATTTCAGCTACCAACACTCGATGATTAATTAGTTTGTCCCCAATTGCTAACCTAACGGCAGTCTCTCCGTGAGTACAAATTTTCTTACCACTTGCCGTTCGGAGACACACCGATACAGGTAGCACTTTTCCACGACCAACCAAATCTGGTCTCACAATAGTTCTTGTCGCTCCTGTATCCACGAGTAATCGGACAACCCTACCGTTAATTCTACCATCCATTTAAATGCTGTCCAGACTTTCCATCGACGATGCAGCACGGGTGATAATCTCCGGGGCGCTACCCTGTGCTGTCGACGTTCGCCCCCTCACATTGACCTGCTTTGGCGCAACCGGTTGTTTCTTTGGTTGAGTACAGCGTCTCTGCATATGACCAGCTTCACCGCAACTCCAGCATCGCAGACGCCATCTCCGCGGTCGTTGTCTTTTTAGCCTTTTTGCCTTTCGCTTTTCAAACGCACAGTTGATTATTTCTTCTATGCTGTTCTGCGATTGTTCAGGTTCTTCTAAGGCAGACCGAACTTTGTGACTCATCCTGTGTGACGTCTGCTTAGCTGTTTCAAATTCAAGCGCATGAGCCAGTGCGTCGTCTAACATTTTTGGCCGTGCTAATCTTAGAGCTTGCTGTATTTCGCTGTCTTTAATGCCATCCACAAATGTTTGAACAGCCAGTTGTTCGAGGAAGTTATCTGGTGCCGTTGAGTATGCCAATCTAACTAATCTGGCAATGTCAGCTTCGAATTCTTGCAGGCTTTCATGTGTCTAGCGGTTGTTAAATTGTGCATGGTAAACCTGTTGCGGATGAGCGTCTCCATATCTCATTTCAAGCTTTGATGTTAATAGGCCGTAATCATTCTGCTGGTGACCGGGAATCGTTTGTAAGATGTTAAGAGCTTCCCCCCGTAGGGCCACTATTAGAGAGATAGCCTTCTCTTTGTTGCACCAACCGTTGGCTATTGCCGCAGCTTCAAATTGTTTTAAATATGTAGGTCAAGGTGTTTTGCCATCGAATGTGGGTGGTTTTGCTTTAAATTTAGTCGGTATTGACTCGATTCTTTCCATGCTTCTTATTTCTGGAATGTTCCGATTTACAGCTTGGTTTGCTAATCCAAGTGACCCCGTTGTTAGTGAAATCATTTGTTCTTGCAGCGTCATCACATCTTCTTCCATTTTAACCCATTTACTGTCCAACTTTCGCTCAACCATTTTTGCTTGTTTAGTTAAATCTTCTTTCAATGCAATAGAGCTTTCCATTAATCTTTGTTCTAACGTGGCTGTCTTTTCATTCAACTTTTCGTCTAATTTCGCAGCATTTTCGCTTAACTTTTCTTCTATTTTCTCAGCATTTTCAATAAACTTTACTTCCATTTCGCAGCATTTTTACTCAACTTTTCCATTTTCTCAGCGTTTTCACATAACTTTTCTTCTATTTTCTCAGCATTTTCATTAAGTGTCACTTCTGGTTTAGTCGATCTTTCCTCCATTTTCTCAGCGTTTTCGCTAAACTTTTCTTCCATACCGGATTTAACATCCTTAAGGAAATTCATTAAAGTTTCAGGGTCCATCTAACTTTGACTTCTTGTTACAGGTATATACAACCTATTTAAATATCCTTAGACTTGTGTTTTAAATTAATCACTATATACCCCGTACTTGACACCAGTGAAGCTGGTTACTGCTACCGCGTTTCATTAATTTAAAACAAGTAATAACAAGAGTCTTTATTACTCACTGTTCACAAGTCTAATTAACAGTATATGCCTTATTTATAGATGTTTTCAGTCCACTTAACAATGAAGTACTATTACACTAATGAATTTACAAGCACTAATATCTTCTTAAACTAACTTCTTTAGGATTGGTTCATTAACAACACTAACACAACTATTTATTTATTATACACTTTGTCCATTTATGTATACTACAAGCTGCATGTACATTAGACACGTGCACTTAACATTTATGTTTACTGTTAGACTTTCAAAAGCTCAACCACGTTTACTGTACACGATATAATTTATATTAGACATTCAAGTATAGACTAACTCTTGCATTCATTAGCGGTCATATATATATATATATATATATATATACTCTGGATTAAAAAGGATGACTCATCCTTCAGTAATTTCTAGAAGAAATTTCGAATCCTTGAGAATAAACAGTGCTTGCGGCGTTTTGTGTGTTTGATGGGTCGCCTACTAGTAGCTCGCTACAATATAATCATATTTGTCCAATCGCCAAACGGCACTATTGAGATAAAGAAACCGAACAGATACAAACTCTATAAGTTTTTACTGCCAAATACTACGGAATCACCGAAGTTCTGGCAAGCAATTGGTTACACGGTGAAGTGCATTGGAAGTCGTTCTTTACACAACCATCTCTGGAACAAAACTCTATAATAGGGTAGAGGTTTGTAAAGAATCGTTTAGCACACACATTTTCTTGAAACAGAATCGGTGTTCGTAACTCAACAAATTGCTCTTTTTGTTCTGGTGTAGAGGAGGCATGACATGTAATGGTCGAATGTCAAAAACCAGTGCAACTATGGTGTTTTGTCATAAGCCTAATGAAGCCCCTGACAGGAAAATCTATGTTACCAATCAAAGCCAAATGTTACGGATTTGAAGGTAGGTCGGTACCAATAAAGATAGCAAATTTTTTGGTTACGCTGACAAAAAGTCCATATGCTGCTTATTATTGAACAGTGTTCGAAATAATGTAAGTCGTGGGGAACACACCAACGTATTTAGGGCACGTCTCATCTCAAGGGTTACAAAAGAATGCATATGGTACTTAAGTCATAATTCAATGCAACGTGAACAAACATGGACGATCAATAAAGCGATTTGCTGGATAGAAAACAACACACTCCACCTGTCGAATCCGCTACGAATCAGTTAACCGTAATTGGAGTACAGTCTATAATTAATATATTAAATTGATGCACACTAATGCGATTAGAAAAGCATCATTTCGTCAATAATGTGTCAAATGTAAAAAAAAATGTAAAATTGATTTATTTATTAATTTATGTATCTTTTATTCTGATAGATGTTTTGTAAAAACAAAGCTTTAATAAATATAATAATAACACACGCACACACAAACACACACGCACACACGCACACACACCAACACACACACACACACCACACACACACACGCACGCACACGCACACACAGACACACAAATCGTAATTTATTGCAAACAAAGGATAGCTCAGTATATTTATAGTATAGATTGCCGTGCACTGTTATATTAGTTGTTGAAGGAGCTATCGAAAAATCACACGTTATGTCGCGAACCACTAGCTTGTTTTTCGTATTTCGCAAGTAGGCTGTGAACTTGGATTTGTGTTGCGATAAAAGATACTGTGCCATAAAACCAACAAAGATATGCACTTACCTTCAATGTTCAGGCTAGTGGCTTTTGCATGCGTGATTGGCGCTATCCAATCGGAAATAAATCTCCGCTTACGGAATTGCAAAAGTTTCAGTAACACACAAATGCAAGCATATGTGTATCAAATCCAAACACAACCGCACGGGCTCCCTACAACTGTCGAGTGTTGGTGCTAAACCGGTGATAGATAATACCTCCCTGGTTTATCGCTAACAAACCTTGACTTTTATATTAAACCAATTGCAAAATAAAAGCAAGTACTCTAAAGGCCGTCTCAGACATCCCCACCACCACCACCACCCAAAATAACTAAATTATGAGAGCTTAAATTAGGAGAGAAAAGCAAAAACAAAAAGTTATTTTGTTAGCTCAAAAAAGTAAGGAACAGAATAAATCTTTTTGTGGAGACAAAAAGGAACTAAAAAAAGTTTTCCATTTGATTGTTAATCACGTTATGTTAATTTAAGAAGCGGAAGCGGTTCAGCCTTATTAGTTGCACGTATTCATCACTCCCGAGTATAATTTTTTTTACTCGAGCCAAAGGCCAACACGCCGGTGGTGTACCTGGAATAAAATAGAACACCCAATCACCTCATTCTAACCGTTTGGCAGGGGTTTGCCCTTTAGGTTCATTCTATAGGGTATGGAGATATTCATTTCACCAACGTTTCCAGATTTCCTACATTAACTGTTGACACAGCCACCAACAAGTAGCCTGTTAGTAGCAGTAGTTGTCATGTTTATCTCGGCTCGCGCCAAAATAGGAACGCCTGTCAAAAAATGTCCACGGGTCAAGGCATCAGTTTCTTTATCTGGAAAGCATGTAGCTGGCAAAACGGTAGGGAGTTCAATATTCCTTCAATTCTGATAACGATCATGTTAAATTCTTCCAATGTAAATTGGTTGTTATTAATAATCCTCTTTAGATAGATTTTAACACTGTTGATTACCGTCTCCCATAATCCACCAGAGTGTGATGCATAGGAAGGATTAAAACTCTATTCAATATTCCGGGTAGCTAAATAATGTGCGACCTCGGGTTTGGACAAATCCAAAAATTGTCGAATATCGGATTTGTTTAGCAGATCCGCGAAAATTCCGTCCTTGATAAGAATAAAATTTAGCTGGAGGTTTGCGTCTAGAAATGGAAGTCAGTGATGTGACGACTTCAATATGAATTCCACGCAAAACTATGCATATAGGCGACGTAATGTAAGCCTTTTCATACCAAACTAAGCGCATATTAGATACTTTGACCATAAATGGTTCACCAAAATCGATATCCGTGTATGTAAAACATTTCCCCGGTTTGAGTCGGCAAGCTGGCAGGTCAGCCATAGTAAGGTGAATAGGTTCCGCCTTAAATCGGTAACATGTAAGGCAGCTAAATAGCATCTATGTACCTAGAAAAGCTAAAAGCGCGCAAAGCTAGTGGAAATATAATACCTTGATCATCCAACGATTGTTTCAAGATACGAAGGTTCATTAGGGTTGAACCGCCAAAATATGTGAAAAAGTTTCCTATCATCAGGGTGTAGCAAAATCGATCTAAACATTTGGCGAATATCGCATGTAAGGACAATTCGTGGAATTCTAAATTTTACGATAATAAGACCAAGATCTGTTTGTAGTTTTGGACCTGGCGTCAGAATATTAAGACATATTATTAGAATCCGTATCAGCAGGCAGGGTTAAATACTACACGAATTCTTTAAACCTCCGTAATGAGTCATGATGTATGGAGATATATCGACTGCCGGTACTAGGTACTTCTGTGATACATAATCACGAATGCGTTCTGAACCCTCGATGAAATTTAGATTGACAAGAAGTCTACTTCATCAACGACGCAGACAAGATGTAATCCAATTATATTGGAACAATAAATTATTAAACTAGTCTTTATTGATGTGATATTAGTTTTATAAGTAAAATGTCCTATATCTAATGTAATAGTTTGATAGATTTTCTATTTTTAAGCTGACATGGTATCAAAAATGGCTAACGCCGAAATCGCTCTGCAGTAATTTTTATAAAGATTTTTTAAATATTATATTATTTTACATGAGAATACCCTCTTTTGGATTTTATTGAAAATTTTGTGTACACAGTCAAGAATTAACTCTTCAGATTTTTTCTACTACTTACTATGTTGCGTTTTTCCTTGTCTGCATGGAATACCGTAACACGTAAGAAACAAATAAATAAATACTATAGCAGAAAACCATGTTTTCACAAATAGAAGATATATGCTTCATTTAATGTTAGTAGTGAAGGCCGGTCTGACTTCAAAACGGTGTACGCGTATGTTTTTTCCATGTAACATATGCGTGCACCGTTTTGAATAGAGACCGGCCTTATATACTTTCAATGTAAAATACGTGTGGACACGTTTTGAAGTCAGACCGGCTTTATATTACTTTCAATGGAACATACGTGTGCGACTTCAAAACACACGTATGCTACGTTGAAAAATGTAAGTGCAGAGAAAATGTGAAGCTGTTTTGAATTCGCTTTTCTAGCGAGAAGCTATAAAGTAGGCCAGATGCAAAATATCGCATTCAAGTCAATTGTGTTTAATTAAAGTGGATTCTGATTTATGTTTTTTACTTATGTTTTGAGGCTGCAAATACACATGGGCCAGTTTAACTTCAAAGTGTGCCCAACAGTAGGAAAAGCAGCGGTGGTAATCAAGGTCAATCCTATCTAATATAAGTAAAAAATCTTTGACTAGCAATCATAAGAACATAAATTAGTAAACGGAGTGTTGTGTGTAAGATAGAAGCAAGTAATTAAATGCAACATGGATTTTAATACTCTTAATAAAACCACATATCGCAAACCTTATGTAAATTCAAAAGATATTGTAGTGAATAAGAGGTTTGAATTTTTGAAAGTGGAAACTGTCAAAACAAAATATGGTGAAAGAGTATTAGTGGAAGCAGAAGAGTTCAGAAGTATATTGCCATTGAGATATTTTGAATACTTTGAAGCACATGGAGTGAAACAATTAAAAGAAAGTATTGACTCAAACAAACACGTATACATAACTAGTAAGGGATCGATCGGTCTAACTGTCAACATAGAATTTTCAGAATAATATGTCACTATTCTAAGAAATTAGTTTATTATAATAATATACATCTTGTTCTTTACTGTTTATTTTATTATAACACATCTAAGTCGATTGTATAAAGAATGATGTATTTAATTAAAGTGGGTTCTGATCTATGTGTGTTTTACTTTGAGGTTACTACCTCGTTTAGAGAAAGTCTTGTTTCAAAAGAAAAACTTTTATAAAATACTTTTATTAAAAATTGTTGAATATTTTGATCTAACTATTTAGTTAAAATCTAACTATTTATAAATAAAAAAGCATTAATTAACTCCAGTTCTTGAAGTATCTGCTGCTCCCTTGCAGCCAGTTCCTCTCTTTTTTGCTTTATTATTTCTAGTTCCAAATCTAGACGACGCAGTAGCTTCTCTCCACGCTTTTTAAATGCGTTAAGCAACTCTACTTTGTCATCTTCGTAGGATATGTCATCTTCACAGCAAACAGCCATATTTGGTCATGCACATAACTTTTTCATAGCCAACACGTTTTTGCCGCATCTGTGAGCATAACATAACAGATTATTGTAGGTTCCCCTTTCCTTTTGTATACTACCTGATGTTTCTGAGAGGATCAGAATGTGCCAACGACCCAACGATGGCCTCAGAATTTCCAGAATTCTTTTTTGACCCTAATCTAATATAAATTATAAATTAGTAGTGTTTGCATAAACATAAATATATTCTAACGTACATGTATGGTTCTGCTTTACTATGACGTTGATCATTGGTACATCTAATTTCGAGTAGAAAAACTGGCTGCGGTGGACCAACAACAAGAGCGGCAGACTCGGACATTTCATTGCTCCTAAAACGCGCAAATCTATCAATATTAAAACATGTATAAATGTGAAAAAGCACTTACCGTGATATATCTATTACGTCACTATCAAAAATAGCAGCAGTGTCAAGTTGACGTGAAGAACCAAAAACTTCTTTAATCAAGTCTTCGTTAGAATGAAATATAAATTGTTCTAGAACTTTTACACTATCGTTGGTACTGCTACCATTTTTGATCGATGATAAGTTGTTCATTTTTTAAAGTTGCTAGTAGTAGTAACTAATAATTATACAAAAGATTTGATTGAATACTGTTGGTAAAATCTACGGGAAGTATTTATATCAAATAAGAAACTGGCCTGTTAGAAAAAATTAAAAATTTGCTTCGTTTTCTGAAAAAATTGCAAATGAAAACGTTATATAAATATATTCTGCTATGTAATCTATTCTAATGAATAAAAAACAGTATGTAAGCAAATATAATTATGCCTCAGCAGAAATAACGAATTGGATTCATTGTCTGAAAAAAATTGCAACGAAGGCACAGAGTAAAATAAAAAACCTAAATTAGTTAAATGTCGTTTACAATAATGTAATGCAAATGGCCCTTAACTAATACAGTAATATAAAATAAGTTTTAGATTTTTTTCCAGTAAAACTGAAAAAAATTGACTTATATATATATATATATATATATATATATATATATATATATAGGTATGTTGTAATTGTTTTTACATTGAAAGCGTTTACACGATTTATGCTGCATCATAAAATTCTTTAATTGTCAAGGTACTGCTATATAGCTTACAATAAATTAAATTACACGACGTTAATTGTATTATGATAAAACTGCAGCATGTTTTTTAATACTGGTTTTTGTTAACCTTTCTCAGTCGCACATAGCCATGAGTGTGTAAATTATTAAACAACATTGAAAGTTTAATCTGAGATATTTCAAATTTGCTCTATTATTTCTAAAAAATTTTTATATGTAGCCATAAAATAAAAATAGCACTGTACTGCTAGCATATTTTCCGTACATACAGCATAAATCAAAGGTCGTATAAGAATATTACTAGCAAGCAAGCATATTTTCCGTAAACACATGCTGAATGAAATGATACAAGATCGTCGTCGTGTCCATGCAACTGTTAATAAAACGAAATCAGATACTTTGTATATTAAAACTGGATTTGTTGGAAATTAAAAATTCAGTGTTAATTTTTCTGTTGAATATTCTTTAAGAATTAAACCATTCAAGCTTGAAAATTGTCTTGAATTAAAACGTAAATAAAGGCGATTTTAACAATTGCATCCAAAGCAATTTGCTATGCAATTATTTTAATTGCATAGAAATAAATATTATGCATTGTAACATGTTGATGCTAATTTTTTTACAATTGTTTTGCTTACGTCAGATGATATTTATGTATAAATAGCCAATAAATCTACATATATTAAGTAGTGTAGTGTAGTGATGGTATAGAATCATGAATTCTGAAACGGTAGCCGAGATTAGTAGCGATATTTTAAAGTTAACAGTGAAATGTATGAATCTAATCAAATCAGTTGATAAAATTATGAAACACATGATAATTCTAAAAACAAACATAAGTTTATTAAAGCTTGCGATTAAAAACAAGGTACATGAAGACAATCGCCAGGAAAATCCTAGTAGGCTGGAATCTAATTTGGCACATCTTAATAGTTACTTTGCACGATTGAGGCACTTGAAACGCTCTTTGAAATACCAAAGTAAAGGTATTGATGCAACGCTTTCTATAGGTCATATTCGACATTCGATTTGGCATAATGTACAATCATGTTTCGGAAGTCGAATAATTACGAGACTTATTACCAATTTAAGTTATAAAGATCCTCTAGTGCTCTTAGACAAGGCGTTCGCTAGTTTTAAACGCTAGATTGTTGCTTGCTTAAAAAAAATTCAATGTTGAAAGTTAATGTAATATTGACCGCTAACTTTGTTAAGCCTACAACTGGTGAAATAGATTTGAAGACGTTTCCTACTGCAAATCGTCACATCGATATAAACACCAATCGCAAGCAGTAGTATAAGGAGAACGTATTGGACAAGATATCGAAGCGATTGGAAGAATTTAGTGAAAAGGATTCAGGTTAGGCAATCCAAGAAGTTTTACACTTAAAGGTAAATATAAACAATCATGATTTGCTTAAAGGAAGGTGTTCAACATTTGTTCCGGTTCCGGACTTTATAGCAAAAAAACGAGCTATGGTAAATGTAATAAATAACAACCAACATTGCATCCTTTTGGCCTTGGTTTCCGCTTTACATCCTGCTAAACAAAATAGTCATAGAATATCTAGCTATTCACATTTTGATACAGTATTACGCTACAATTCAGTTCAGTTTCCAATCGCATCAAAAAACATAAAAAAAATTGAGAAGATCAACAATCTCGCAATTAACCTTTATTGTATACAAAATACTAAAATACTGCCATTTTGTTTAAGTGAAACTTTAGGAAAAATAGAACCTATTAATCTGTTAGTTTTATATAATGATTCCTTACAATATTCTCGTCCGACAAATGCTAATGAGAATCACTTTTATTTTACTTGGATTAAGGATATGTCAAAATTATTTGCAAAACAGTTGTTTTCACATCACCATAGAAAATTTTTTTGTTATAGATGTTTAAATAATTTTAGTACATTATAATTTGAATAAGGGCCGCTATATTTGCGGCCACGTCCCCAATGCTCCACCCGGAGGTACTACATTGGGTTTAAACGCGAAAAATAACGTGCTTCTAATTTATACTAACTTCATAGTTGATCCACCCTAAATAAAAACTAAATAAAAATCTAACAAACCTAAAAATCTAACAAACCTAACAAACTCTAACAATCTAGCAAACCTAAAAATCTGACAAAATTGAAACAAAAACAAAACAAAAACTAAAAACAGGGTTGTAAATAATGGTATCCCTAGCGCTGACTTTCGAGTGTACCCGATCAACAAGACACAAGCAAAAATGAGAGGGGGGAGGAATCCGTAATACTGGATAGCAGACGCCGGCTCTGCTTACCAGTGCGACCTGAAGGGTCGTCTTAAAACTATCCAAATCTAGCTAACTAATTTAAATCCAACCCTAGCTTTCCCTATCATTCCCTAACTGATTTATATTATGATTACAATCTTCGCAATTATACTCTTACTTCCCAAATATATACTGCAACCAAAATGGTGACAGAACGTCAAACAAAACAAATACGCCACTTAATACTACAATACATGCTAATAAATAAATAAATATAGTGTAAATATAAAATATAAATAAATATAATTATGTAAATATATAAATAAATGTTTAATAAGCGTTAAGCGTTAAGCATATAGCAGTGCACAAAATAGCAAAAGCATCACCCTATTTATCAGGTGCACTCGCACAAGCATTATGTCGGCTAGCGCCTTTACACACCAAACGTGCTTGTTAAATTATTTCGAAAACTACTAATTAATCTAAATCAATGCTTGTGCGAGTACAGCCGCCACAATTTAAGTCTTACCTCGATAATAAAATTCTTCAGCATCCGAAGATCTGGGCGTCTGCCTACATCTAACTGTAACTTACTTCTGAGGGGGGGGTTTTACTCTATTTTATTATCTTTATTTATTTTATTGATTTAATTTAATGAGGGTTTCTGATTTATTTGTTATTGTTTATTTGTTATTATTTATTCCCGATTTCCCGATTTTCCGCGCATAATTATGAAGATAGGCAGTGACTGTATTAATGGTGCGGGGGTTTTTCGTGCATATTGGACATTTGGATATAATTATTATTATTGTTATTATTATTATTATTTTGTTTTTTTATTATCAGGTTTTGGTTAATCTATACTCGTATCCTTACTCACGCCAAGTCAATTTAAATTTTTCCAATCCTCCCACCAACCCCACCGATTTACACGCGGTTGTCATTGTCTAATCTCGCGACCCTTCCCGCGAATTCTTTTAAGGCTGTCCAGAACGCCTTCTGGTTAACCACTTCACCGACTTCCTCTAGGCTCTTTGGCCATGCCAGACCTAGGATAGCTAGTTTGCTATCAGCCAATCCTCGATTTCCCGCCTCAAGCGGGCAGTCGAAGAGCACGTGTTCTGCGCTTTCCGCGCCCTCACCGCATTCGCAGCGGTCGCTGTTGGTTAGACCGAACCTTTGTAAATACGCTTTTAGGGCGCCGTGCCCTGTTATCAACTGCACCATTTTGTGATCGAGCTTAACCTCGATCCTACCTCTAGCTTCTATGCTCGGTATAAATTTGTGGGTCAACCTGCCCGTGGCAGCGTTGTTCCACCTTTCTTCCCATTGTCGAATTGATTTTTCGCGCAGCTTTCTTTTAATTAAAGACCTCGGTATCGACGAATGTGATATCCGAAAGTCGCTCGTTGCGGCCTCTTTAGCTAATTCGTCAGCCCTATCATTCCCTACGTTACCATCGTGCGACCTAACCCAACAGAACTTTAAATGTCGAAACTCGAGCGCCGTATGCGCTATTTTCCAGACGTCCGCCTGGAGGTCTGTCGAGGTATTCATGTTAGTTAATGCCGTCAGCGCTGATTTACTGTCGCTGATTATGTAATAATCGTCTCTGCCTGTGTGATTTATTACGTAATCGATAGCCTCTCGTATGGCTACCAATTCGCACTGGAAGATAGTGCTCCAGTTCGCGAGTTTGGTTTGATACCGGAACACCTCCCTTTCCTGTTTAAACACGACAAATGCCGCGCCTGCTTGCCCGTCATACATACGTGAACCGTCCGTGTAAATTCTGACACCCGTTGCGTCCTGATCACTTTCGACAAACTCGATTCCTCTAATATCGGCCGGGTGCCCCAACTCTGATACCACGATCTTTCTTGCAACGTCCCTATTACCAAGATTAATATCTTCGATAATTTCGCGTCCTTTCCCTATATCTATAAGTCTCCTATCTCCAATCTCCCTAACAACATATTCGATAGGGAGAGTCCTACTGATCACCAGGACAGCCTCCATGGAGGTGGTCCTGTATGCCCTCGCCGCCTTTACCGCGGTTATACGTTGCACGCTCGTTAATTGACGCATCTCCCGGACTTTACAACCTTCCGCCCATACGGATGCTGCGTACAGCATTGCCGGTTCAATTGCTCCGGCATAGACCGTCCTCAGCGATTCGCCTCGGAAACCCCAGTTTATTTTCGCCGCCGCCATCATTCTGTTTGATATTTCTCCGCCCTTACTTTTTACATACTGTACGTGCGCTTTCCAATTTAATTTATCGTCTATTTTAACGCCGAGGTACGTGATGGCTTCTTTGAACGGGATTTTCTCCCCTCCTAGCTCTAGCCTAGGAGGTCGCTGTCCCGGTTTTGTACCGAAATAAAGCGCTTCCGACTTCGACGTGTTAAATTTTAGTTTTACGTTCTGTGACCATTCGTGTAATTTACTCAGAGCCTCGTTTGGTTTTGTACGCATTTCCATTAGTAATCGCGATCTGATAATTAAAAGCGTATCGTCCGCAAATCCAACAATTGAGCATCCTGCGGGCAACTTGACCCTAAAGATGCTTTCATACAACAACTTCCAAAATGTGGGACCAGAGCATGACCCCTGCGGGCACCTCTTTCCACCTCGCGCGACAAAACTTCACCCGGAATTTCGACCTGTGCCAGTCGCCCCGAGAAATAACTCTTGACTAAAGACATCAAGTTCCACGGACAATCTCTACGTTCTAACTCGCATACGATTAATGGCCACCAGACAGCATCAAATGCTTCTGAAATGTCCAAAGCAACAACGACACAGTACTCTTTAGCATCTCTTGCCTGTTTAATTTCCCCGACAACAAACTCCAACGCGTCGATAGTCGACTTACCCTCCATAAAACCGAACTGTCGTTTATTAAAACCGCCGCCGTCTCGCACTAAGTGCTCAATTCGCGTAGTCATGACGCGATCAAAAGCTTTCCTCAGCACCGGTAGCAAGCTAATTGGACGATAGCTGACGGGGCTGACGCATCCGCATTTTTGGGTTTCGAGATAAATTTCACGTTCTGGATTTTCCAGCAACGCGGAAATACGCCCCTCTCTAAACAAAGATTAAACAACCTGGCAAAGACACACGGGGCTAACAGGCACGCCTCCAGAGCTGCGTCTGAGGTGATTCCGTCATGCCCCGGCGCCTTCTTAGGGTTCATCCTCCTAAGAGCCCTGACAACCTCGTGAACTAGGATTGCCTTATCGGCACCTGTTCCTTGCGCCTCTGCAGCTTCCCGACGAACTAAATCATGCGACCCTTCATCATCCTCGGGATTATCCGATGGGAAGAATTTTTCTAATAAATAATCCGCCGTGGTTTTAAAACCGTCCGTGTATTCGCCATTTGTTTTCTTTATATTACCGAGAGCGATTTTTTGTTGTTTCCTTCTAATTACGCGGTATGCGGTTCCCCATGGTTCTTTCTCTGAGTTTCGCGTGCAAAATTCTTTAAATTTATTCGTTCGCGTTTCTTCTATTAATATTTTATATTCGCGGTAACTTTGATTATATTCGAGTCGCTGTTGTTCTCTTATATCTCCCGAAACGCGTTGATAGCGGCGCCTTAGGTTACGCGTTTCTTCCCGCTTAGTGGTTAGTTCTCGTGTCCACCAGGGTACGCTATCTTTAAATGCTTTCTTTGGCGGCATGGAGTACGACGACGCGAGTAGGTATGGGGTCACTTGAGACTGGGAAAATGTTGAAGACCGTGGGAAAATTCCTTTAAAGGGCGTGGTCCTTTGATGTTTGCCGCTTCCGGGTGGGTCATACTCGCAAATTTTTTGGGGGTCCTAGTAATTTTCCCTCCGCTGACGTCACAGTTACACAGCTCTTACAGAAAAAAAGGTTGACTGAAGCGCGATTCGAACTCGGACCGCCTGCATGCAAAGCAAGTACTCTAACCACTAGGCCACAGAGTTGATCGATATAAATACATTCACTCTCTTAGTAATGCAGTACGAGCGCATAAACAATTTAATTTATTTTTGAATATTAGCATAAAAGTGTGTCTAGTTCTAATTTAAATATATAAAAACCTTTTGGGTGAAATTCGCATGACTAACAATGCGATTGTACTTATTCTGGGTACGGCCATTTTAATTACATCCGTATATTGACGTATTTAACGACAATTGAAAAAGCTATTAGAATATACGTGTTTAGTAAGATTTACATTCCATTTTTAAACTTTTCAGTATAATTAAATAAATATAGGGCCTTGTAATTATTTAATAATTTTTCTACATTAGGTTAAATTTTTGATATTGCAATAAATAAACATTATATTACTACGTATAAATGAGTTGCATCAACAACAAATAAGAGTCAACGTCCTTCCTTGGATAACTGACGAGGTTTTCAGTTTACTTTGAGTGTAGCTATCAATAATTAATTTCTTGTTAATTAATTTACGATATAACACAACAAGGTTCCGAAAATGGTAATAAAAGTTAAATAATAATGGTCGATGTTCATTGTGTTAGCGAGTACATTGACCCACTTACCTGTCCGACCTTAACCTACATTTCGTATAATCATACGTTTGCAAATTCAAACGCTTTATAGTAATGAATATTCTCTTCAATCAAATGCACAAATGTCCGTTCATACGTATTGTAACGTTTGTTTAGGATTTTCGTTTTGTTATTAGTTTTTGAAAACTGCGACAATGCTTTCGGCGACCTTTAGACGGTAGTTTAAAATGCGTAGGAGAAAACATATTTGACTGAATTTTAATACGCTAAACATTCTAATTATTGTCATTCTTAGGGCACCTCCAACAATTTATGTTTTAAGTTCTATACGACCGATTTTCAATAATTATGAAATAGAAATAAGGTTAAAGTTTTGTGTTAATTCAAAATGGTTAACAGTTTCATTTAAAAACTGCGAATGATCATACCTCGATAACAATACTAGCTACATAATATTAGTAATGATTGCGTCACCGGACCGCATAGTCGTTGACAGACAAGTTCATACAGGTTCCGCACTATGATTACGTGATTTGTTTTTTCTGTGTACATAAACTATAAAAGAGAACATCTTGCGATCGCTTGATCAGTCTTACGTCATTTGTTTAACTAACCTGATCGGTTGTTTTTTGAGAATTTTGTTACAAAAGCAAAGATCAAATAATGGATAAATTTATTACGATCAGAGATTTTGTAAAAAGAATCCGCCGTTTTAACTTAATGGGGCGTACGCTTGAATTCAAAATAAAGCCGTTGCCCGAAGGTGAAGAACCTGTGGCGTGGATGAAAGACGCTGTCAGGCAAGTGATAGAAACCGCCACTGAAGGACTTGCAGCTGGTGATCAAGTAGGGTTTAGTTTCTGCTCCAAGGATTTGCAGAGGGGAGATGGATGGGTTCGCTTCCGCCCCGTGGAACAGCTCACATACGATGACGTTTGGGATGTTATAAGCAACATATACTAATCCAATTCGGAAGGGTGCAGTACATTTTGCCTGAGCGTGACATCGGTTAGAATGCCAGTGGGTAGAGGGAGGGGAAGAAACTATAATACTTTTAACGAAGAGAACGGCATGAAACGTGGAATTATTGTTATCAGTAACAAAGACAACTTGTGTTTACCGCGAGCTTTAGTGATGGCTATTGCTTGCGCAAATAAGGATCCAGATCGTGCCAAACTACGGCGCGACATGGCTAAAATACAAACCAAAAGAGCTGTTCAACTGTGTCTTGATTCCGGTGTAGTTGTTCCTGAAGTAGGATGTGGAATATCTGAACTACAGCAATTTCAAGAGCATCTTAAAAACTACAGAATTGTTGTTTACAGTTATGGCACTAAGGGACGCGATATAATTTTTGAAGGGTCTGCAGAAGGCACATCGTTAAGTTTATTATACCACAAAGGACATTACAATGTTATAACATCCCTCACAGCCGCATTCTGTTGTACGTACTTTTGTGAGAAGTGCCACACACCTTACAATACCAAAGACAAACATAGGTGTGGAAACACATGTCCCTGTTGCCTACAAGCTCCTCCTTGTGAGAAGGAATTTAATATTGTGTGTGAATTGTGCAACCGTGTTTGACAAATCATAAAACAAAAGGTGTATGCGAAAAAATTAAACGGTGTAAGGGATGCTCAAAAACGGAGAAAAATAATCGCGAGCACAGTTGTGGCGAAGTATATTGTAAAATATGCTGCGCTCACGTTCCAGAATACCACCTCTGTTATATGAAACCTGATACAGAAAAGCCAAATTTAAAAGGTGTTCTTTTGTTTTCTATGATTTAGAGACGAGACAAGAAAGAATATTAGAGAACGGCGATCACCTACATGAACCTAACTTATGTGTATTAGTTTCTAGATGTGATATGTGTTTAAATGAAGATCATCTTTACTTTTGCCAGAAATGTGGATATAGACGGATTGTATATAGGGACAACGTCATTCGTAATTTTATGAACTATATTTTAGCATCAAGAAAAAAATTCAAACACCTGGTAGTTATTGCTCATAACGGACAAGCATTTGACCATCAATTCTGTCTAAATTATATATTAACAGAAACAGATTTAAAGCCGGAACTCATCATGAGAGGAACGAAGATAATATCACTGACGATGAAAAATGTGCAGTATTTGGACTCCCTTAATTATTTTCCAATGGCTTTAGCCAAACTTCCAACAGCGTTTGGACTGGGAGAAAGTTTTAAGAAGGGGTATTTTCCTCACCTGTTTAACACCGCCAGTAACGCAAATTATGTGGGACTTTTACCTCCCATCGAATTTTATGAGCCAGACACTATGAACGAAGATGACAGGAAAACGTTTATGAAGTGGTATCAAGAGCACAAGGATGACGTGTTTGAGATGCAGCGCGACCTAGTCGACTACTGTATTTCAGATGTGGAAATTTTAACTACCGCATGTCTAAAATTCAGACAGCAAATGCTTGAAACACGTGGCGTGTGTCCATTTACCGAAGCGTGCACTATTGCTTCAACATGTAACAAGGTATATCGACGCAATTTTCTTAAATCAAATACCATTGGGATTATCCCTAAAGGTGGCTATAGGTGGCGCGATAACCAGTCTAAAATAGCTATTCAGTGGCTTGTGTGGGAACAAAAGCAGCGTCAAATTAACATCATGCATGCTGCTAAACAATAAGAAATCATAATCCACGGTCTTAAAGTCGACGGCTTTTGTTCCGAAACAAACAGGTCTTCGAATTTCACGGTTGCTACTATCATGGTTGCTCTAATTGTTTCAAATACGGCAGAGACAACCCTTTACACAATGATCCCGACCAAACACTAAGTACAAGACGAGAGGCTACTGTGGCTAAAATGGAAAAACTAAAAGAATTAGGATATGATGTTATTGAGATGTGGAAGTGTAAGTTTCGGTCACATATAATCGAAAACAGAGAATTACGAACATACGTCTTACACCATCCGTTGGTTGTACAAACGCCATTAAACCCACGTGATGCTTTCTATGGTGGTCGTACGGGAAACACTTTTGAATACTATAAGGCTAAACAGGATAAAAAAATTAAGTACGTAGACGTCTGCTCTTTATATCCGTGGGTATGCAAATATGGAAAATTCCCCATGGGACACCCTATAGTTTGTGTGGGAGAAGATTGTGAACAGCTAGACTTAGAAGTAACAGAAGGATTAATCAAATGCACGATCCTTCCTCCGCAAGATATTTATGTTCCGCTACTGCCTACAAAGATGAACGGCAAACTCATGTTCGTCTTGTGCCGTACATGTAGGAGTGAAATGAATCCGAATGACTGCACTCACGACGAACAAGAACGCGCACTCACGGGTACATGGGTGATTGATGAAGTGCTAAAGGCTAAGGAATGTGGCTACAAGATAGCAAAAATTTATGAGGTTTGGTCTTATCAAATTAACCAATTCGACAAGATTAAAAAGATTGGCGGTGTTTTTCGAGAGATGATGGACAAGTTTTTAAAAATAAAACAACAGGCCCGGAAATTGTTCAACAAAAGGCGAAAGAGATAAAATACATTGACGACTTTTTAGCCCACGAGGGGATACAAATTGAGTACAGTGAGATTGTAAATAATCCTGGTCTACGATCTTTAGCTAAACTCATGCTTAATTCATTTTGGGGAAAACTGGGGCAAAAGGAGAACCAGCCAAAAACAAATATTATCAACGACCCCGGAGAGTTTTTTTGGAATGTTGTCGAACCCTAGTATAATTATAAATCATGCAATGCCTGTTAACGAAGACACTGTGATTGTTAATTGGCAGTATAGAGAGGAGGCTTACGATGTGCAAGCTACGGTAAACGTCGTCATAGCAGCATACGTAACTGCACAAGCAAGACTAAAACTCTACAGTTATATTGAAAAGTTGAAAACGAGGGTTTTGTATTTTGACACAGACTCCATAGTTTATGTGTCTAGCCCCGGAGAATACGATGTTCCCACCGGAAAATTTGTAGGCGATATGACGGATGAATTAGAGGTTTATGGGGCAGGTAGCTACATCAACGAATTTGTGTCTGGAGGTCCAAAAAATTACGCATATAAAGTTGTGTCTACGGACAAACAAGAAGAAGTTCTTGTTTGCAAAGTAAAGGGTTTTTCGCTCAACTACACAGCCGCACAACTTGTAAACTTTGAAAGCATTAAAAAGATGGTTTTAACCCCAACGAGGCCTATATTTATTGTTTCGAAATGTATCAGAAGAACAAAGGAACACGAACTAGTTACAAGAACTGAGACAAAATGTACAAACCAAATTCAACAAAGCGTAAATTTTTGATAACCACACTTCACTTCCATTCGGATATAAAACTCAAAATTCTTCGTAATTTGTGAATATCTGAAAATTTGCACAGGCACACAAAAGAAGTCCTTGTTTGCAAAAGTAAAGGTATATAGATATGGCTTACCTACACAACCGCACACCTTGTAAACTTTTGAGAGCATCAAGAAGATGGTTTTAACCCCATCGCGGGCTTTATTTATAGGTTTTAAAAAGTATCAGAAGAACAGAGAAGTACGAAGTAGTGACAAGAACTGAGAGCAAAATGTACAAACCAAATTCTACAAAACGTAAATTTTTTGATAACCACACTTCACTGCCATTTGGATATAATAAACTTAAAAACTCTTCATAATTTGTGAATATTTGTGGAAATTTGCATTTTTATAAACATTTTATGCAATTATGTATAACTGTAATTACAAATTAATATTAATAGGTGCAATCGTATACAAGTATTATTTTTGGTTCGAATGTATTTTAAATCTTCCAGTTGAATAATTTCCACTTATAGAAAATGCGTTCACATGTAGTTACTTTATGCCCCACGTTCTCCACATGATAGTTTACTGACTGTATATTTTCTAAAGATTGTATTAATAAATGTACGTACAGTTATCTGTATCGTATAACTACTGAAACAACATTATTTTCTGCAAAGTGTACTTTTTATTTTTAAAAATGTTGTACAATAATGACTATACATATGTAATTTCTGTTAGATTAAATAATAAAATATACGAGTACCGATGTGCAAGTGTATGTGTTTAAAAACAGGTTCACCGCTCAGTTATCATCGAAACTGCAAGCCGGTGTTGGTAAACCGGTATTGATAAAACCGTTTTTTGGTAACACCGGATTTTGGTAAAATCGGTTTTCAGTAAAACTTGTTTTGGTAAAATCGGCATTGGTAAATCGATTCTGACAAAGCCAGTTCTGGTAAAACCCGCTTCCGTAAAGACCGGTTAAAATCGTAAGCCTGTTCTAGTAAAACCCGCTTCGGTAAAAACCGGTTAAAATCGTTTTTAGTGAAATAGGTTTTGTATAATCGGTTTTTAATAATATCAGACGCAGACAAATGTTTTCGCATTCGCGGAAAAGGAAAATGGGCTGAGGCCTCTTATAAATAGCCAGATAATCGGAAATAGGTAAATTAGAAAGAATGCGCACAGATCGCTAATAAAACGTCGCCCCAGTGGAGATACTCCTAAAGGAATGGAGCACAGTTACGTCTGGGGAACTTGCGATACAACCAAAAACAGAAAAATTAGCATTATATGAATAATAAATAGTCATTGCAATGTTTTCGGACCTTATTCGAGATAGGACCATGGCGCCAACCGCTAACGACAGCATTGTTGCATTCTATAATTTATAATGAATACGACCGTGGGCTACTTCAGTTTTATTCTAGTATTTTTAATAGTTTGTAAATTTCGATATTGATATTGGAATTGATGTGTAAATATAATATAAGAATTAAAAATTAAAACCAGTAGTTTACATGGAAATTGGGCATGTCATCAACCAGTTCAAAAAATATATTTTATAGGTATTTCAGTTATTAATGACATTGCACCAAATTCATTCCTATAATATATCATGATGCTAACCATCATAATCCTATTACGTAATACAAAAACTAGTGCTAGCAGCAACTTAAGTTGGTGCTACAGTTTATAAACCTATAAAACTTAATTCATATACAAATTTTCATGCTACTGAATAAATAAGATGTAAATAAAATAGCCGAGCGCCTGCCTATTTGCAACTTTTATTAAAACGTGTATGCAACGGTCATATTAATATACACGTCTGGCAAATACTAAACACATAATTAAGCTAAAATGAATCTTTTAAAGTAAGCATCGTCATCATCTGAAACAATGTTTTGTTAAAATCCGAGCACTTTACGTTAATGTATCAGCATATGTCAAAAAGGAAATGCTCCGAGTGTAAACCCCGAGTGTAAGCAAAATACTTAACCATTACTATTATTGTGCTATTCATTAGCAGAAATCTGCACAAATCTGCATAAATATTACGTCCAATGCTCGATTTGATTGCATAAAATTAACCTTGTACTTGTTTTTGTTTGAGGTCTGAAAGCAGATAATTAAAATATTGCATCATCCGTTTTAAATAATTCACATTTGTAAAATTTGTAAACATTCAATATTTGTGCAATTTAAAGAACGAAATAATGCTTTACATAATCAAATGAGGTATTTTCATTATACAATACAATAATAATTATTACAATAGGTAACCCTATTTCGACTATTAAGAACAATGTCGATGTGTTAGCTCAAACGATTAGTTATTTGATAAAAACTTCTTGGGGGCGCGATTCGAGTGGTCAACGACCTACTTAAACATGTCTATGCTTGTATAAATGTGCGTGACGTCATAAATACCATAGCTCATAAATATTTCTAGGATTAGTTCGCTGTAAATTGCGGAAATGACTGCATTCCATACGATGGGATGACACATCTGTCTATAATTAACCGCAAAATACTAATTATAAAATAAGCTATATATTAAACCAGAGAAAAATTACTTTTACCTGACGTTGAGATATTCAAAGCGGTTGATAAATTAATCAATTTATAAAACTGAATACCCATCAAATCGATCGATTTACATATATTTTAAATTCAGACAATTAATTGTTTTATGATGTAACTATGGTGTCTTGACTCATCTAAATTCTTCGGCACGTTTATATAATATATCTGCAGAGCGAAGGTAAATTTAAGGTCATCATAGCTTTTATTAGAACTCGAATATTTTCGGTGGATCCTAAAATATTAACAAAAAATTATTAAAAATCTATTAGAAACCATAAATTACCCCGAAACTAAGCCGAATTTACGCTAAATTAAAATTAAATATGTAATTCATATATGCAACATTAAAAGCTCGTCAAAACGTGTCAACGATCATATATAATATACACGTCTATCTAAAAAGCGAATACTATACATATAATTAAGCTAAAATGTGTCTTTTAACACCGTAAAACTTGCAGAATAATCTGAAAAATATGCTGTTAAATATGTATACAAAGGTTTAATACTCACCTTCAACCACTTCTCAAAACTGCATTGATAGTAAATAGGAACCCGAAAAAAAAACTGGTCCGATACTACGTTTAGGAGGGCGTTTACAGAATTTGGACGTATGTTTTGAACAAAGTACCCTATTATTTTATCAACGAAAGCACATTTGTGTAAATTATTAATTTACAAATTTCATAATGGTGTACATCATAGTGGGGTAAACGCAACACTCCAAGCCTTACGTAAACGTTTTTGGATAATAAAAGGAAGACAGTTAATAAGTCAATCTTAAATAAAAGTGTTGTATGTAAGCGACTTCGTGAAAAACCAGGAGCGGAGCCTTTTGTACCTAGAGATCGTATACAGAAAGCGAACCCATTCGAGGTAACCGGAGTAGATTTTGCAGGGTCGCTATACTTTAAGGACAAAGAACAATTAAAACGTTGTTACATCGTTTTATTTACCTGTGCTGTCGTTCGAGCGATTCATCTAGAATTAGTTGTAAATATGAATGTTAGTTCTACAGTTAGTGCATTCAGACGTTTTTTTGCGCGCAGAGAAATTCCAAGAGTGATTTACTCAGACAACGCAAAAACCTGTAAAAGACTCTCCTTAGAATTAGCTGATTTAAATAAAGTGTTAGGCAGTAAAGATTTAGCTGAGTTTATAAGTGAACATCGAATAAGTTGCAAATTTATTGTGGAACGTGCTGCGTGACATGGTGGATTTTATGAAAGGCTTGTTAAAAGCGTAAAGAATGGGCTTAAATCTACAATTGCACGCTCCTTGTTAAGTTTCGATCAGGTAAATACATTCCTTACAGAAATAGAAGCTACAATTAATGCTCAGCCGTTGACCTACGTAGGTAGTGATCCTGAGGATTTAATTCCGTTAACTTCGGCACATTTTTTATTAGGACCTGTTGTAAATAGAATGCCATTTATTAATCGTAGTCCAGCAGGTGAAGAAATTCGAAAGCTTTGGAAGCGAGGAACTAAAGTAATCTATGGTTTCTGGAAAGGATGGAATGTAAAATATCTGCAATTATTAAGAGGTGCCTATCACAACGATAATGGGCGTGAATGTTCGATTAAGCAAGATGACGTTGTGCTATTACATGGTAGTGATAAGCGCCAATTACTGTAGAAGCTCGGACTAGTGAAGGAGATAATTATCGGACGTGACGGAAAAGTGCGTGCCTGTTATATAAAATGTGTGGACGGTACTCTTCGACGCCCCATTCAGTTATTATACCCTTTAGAAGTAAGAAATGAAAGTAATTAATTGCGCCGCCGGAGGATGTAGAAAATTGTAAGGTCAGGTACTGGAGCCGCTAGGATTAGGTTAGAAGGGAAAGAGGCGCAGGATGTTGAAACTGCGGTACCTAGTTTAAGTTTAAAGTCAGTCTTGTATTGGTAGCCGATTGGTTCAGTTGGTATTTTAAATAAACCTTTAATGCGTATTTCTTTAATTAAAGAGCAACCCCCTTTTATACACTCTTTTAGTTATGTAGGCGTCGTTGCGGAAAAGGATGGTACTAAATCCGTATATTTTTTAGAAGGTTATAATAAAAACGTATTTATCAAAATGGCAGATAACATAGACGAACTAAGGAATGCGGGTTTCGTAACCTTGGCGTACACCACATGCAAAGGGGTTCTGCTAAACATTGTATATTTGCCTAGTAATGAACTTTTCGGATTATTTATACCCGAAGGTCTTACAATCTATAACGATCATATATTCTCAAAAGTGGCGAATATGCAACTACGCAACAGTGAGAGGGAGAATAAGGATTCCCTCCAATGCCGACAAAAAGAAGTCGATCAAGCTAACAAGATGCGTATGCAGGATAAAAAAACGTATACCGAGGGATGTTTACCAGAAGCTTTTAATGAGATCAATCAAGGTGTTGTAACAATGTACTCTGCTAGTAAGAAGTTGAGGATTGTGGAGGGATGTGGAGGCTCTTTCTCGCATGTTTCTTGACTTGATTTTACTCTTAAAGCCTCGTCCCCCGCGAGTCGATGTCTTCCATATTCCTTACAATTTTAATTTGCATCTGAGTTTTGCACTAGAATTGGAATCCGCGCAATACTTTTATACAAATTTTAATAAGTTTGATATTAGGTATAAGGGTACAATGCTCCAGAGGGGTGCTTCGATTTGAAAAATTCGTAAAGATTTGGGTTTCCCAAAAAAATCTAAACTAAACTTATGTGTCATACCCTAAGACGATTTCGGGTAACATCCTAAAATCGAGAATATAACCTTAGTAAAGCGGTTTGATTTAAACAGTTCCGACGGTTTTAAATTATCCTGGAAAATTCCGGGTTAAAGCAAATATCTCGGTAACCAAAAAGGATTTAAAGATCGAATTAAAATTAAATAAACAAAAAATTTAAAGTTTCGGGGCTTTAGCAGGGTGTAACTTTGTAAAGGTGGTCCGATTTGAAAAATGTCGACGGATTTAGATTGCCCGAGAGGTTTTAACAGAGTGTAACTTTGTAAAGGTGGTCCGATTTAAAAAATTTTGACGGATTTAGATTGCTCGAGAAATTCTAGATAAGATGCATATGTATAGTCGAAGAAAACTCTTACCTAGGTTATAGGTATAAGGGTGCAATTCTCCCGGGGGTTGCTCTGATTTGAAAATATCGACGGATTTAGATTACCCGAGAAATTCTAGATAAGGTACATATGTATAGTCGAAGAAAATTCTTACCTAGGTGAGATATAAATGCAATGAACAAAACCTAGGGTACGAGGCTTTAACAGGGTGTAACTTTGTAAGAGAGAATCCGATTTTAAAATTTCTAGCAAGGTTAGATCGCCCGGAAAATTAGTGTTTAGTTCTAATTAATAGACTCCTAAACACTTTCCAGGAACCGAAATACGGAATAATGCACAAAAACTGTTCTGAAAACCAAGTTAACATTCTACTATCGGATCCTTGAGAATAAAATTATAGCGTATTTTTATTAGTAATAAAACATTTTTAAGGATAATTTAATCTCCACAGTATTTTATAGTTAAGGAATTCCCTGCCTCTTTACAAACGAACACGTATTAACACGAAGGTTAGTGTTGGAAATGTTTTACTACAAAGAAAATAATATTTTAAAATAGTAATCTTTTTCGCAGGGTTTTGATAAAGAAGAAGCAGCAAATATTGTAGTTAAATAAAATTACTAATGATTTCACATAATACGTTAATTCGAATCTGGTTTGTAAATGCATCTCAGCTTCTTCACGTGGATTTTCTAATGCCCAATGGTCTATATTATGTTTATTAAAAACTCCACAGTTAGTACACCTACTATCATCAGACCACAGCACACAATTGGAAAATTCTGAATCTTCAATACATTTAGTAATATACTATTCAGAAAAGCGTACCCCTCTAGGAGAACCAGTTTCTTTAAGTTCTCGTACAATAGTAGGTTTGTACGCATGATATTTGTTTATTTTTAGAACTCTTGAGTAGTTGACTTCGATACATTTAATTAACACTCTACAGTTCATAAAGACGTCATAGGATTTTTATTAACAGCCTGCAAAATATTTTGGATGCGATTATTCAAAGGCATTATAGTTTTATAAATTTACAACAATTTTTCGAAAATGTGTTTTATGGGACTGTCATCTTTCGGAATATGTCTCCAAATATCTAGCTGATGTTACGTCAGCATTTCTGTTTGACTGCAAATACAGCGCCAACATATCAAACTTCTCTTCATTTGAATATGTACCAGCCATTTTGTATAACAATTTTAACAAATTTCAAATACACTAACACTAAAACCAAAAGCTTTTTGAATAATTTTGTCAAAAGCAACAATACTTAATATCATCGACTTAATATCATCGTACGACATTGTCACGGCCGACTAGATATAAAATTAGACAAAATTTTAAAAAACATCATCTTTTGCATAGCAAATGTCAATTTTACGGATTTGTGAGGTGCTGTTGGAACGGAATTTTTGGGCCCTATCTAAAAATTTAAAAACTTATTATGTCCGCCATAAGAAAAACAAAAATTGTAGTGCATTCCAAAAAAGCAAATGCTATCGCAGCTTGTCGTGCACATCAACTTGTGAGTCGTGAAAGAGTGTCTTAATAATGTCACACTTCGATAGCTGTCAAATTAATAGTTTGGAAAGATAACTTAAGTCTTAAACCGGGAATAAATTCATCACTAAATTCTCTAAAACTCTCCCCAATTAACCTTTGCTGTAACTATTATAACAAGCGAGATCACACGGTAGAGAAACGGATTTAGGACACACTGTGTAGATATATAGATGGTGCATCTTTGTGTACTCCGCACAGGATCATTTCGCCACCGTTGTCTTTTAAAATAGGGCGTTTTGAAACTTAAACGTATCCATTGTTATACATGTAATAATATTACTTCAAAGCTTATACAGATACCGATATTTAATTCATTTTGTGTATCCTGAACAAAGTTTCATCCAATATGACGTTAAGTATGCAGTTTCTCATTGTGATTATATTCTAATTACATTAGGTTTATTACTTATTGCACTCGATATCGCGAGTTAAAATTTTCGGCATAAAAGGAGTTCGGTTCCATTATAGAACTGTAAATCCTATTACGCTTTCCAGCATCATATACTTTGTTAAACTGAAAACTTTTCGTTTTATATTTTGTTAGATTTTGCATTTATTCTTTAAAAGTTTGCATTTGAAAATATTTTAAGTATCCTTGTATAAATTTATTTTTTTAGTTTACTATATTGTTGGACACTTTTCAAGCATATATCGATTTGTGTTGCTCGATAGATTTCATACTAACGCGAGGTCATCGAACGTCTGCTACCTTGGCAACCGAGCAGTAAAACTGCGTATTTCTAAACTTGTGCAGATTTAGTTTCCTTTGTATAAAGTCTGTCTGCCATATAACAGAAAACAAAGTACTTCTATGTTTTTACTTTATGTAATAAAACTATGTATTAAATTACTTGACCGAAACAAATTATTTAATTGAATTCTTCTTTCTTAAGAACTTTATTGGATTGGAAATGAGAACTGACTAACATTGTAAGCACCTAGTTGTACTCAGAGTTCCAAAAATCATAGAACTTATAATTTCCAATTGTGAAGGTTCAACCACAACAATCTTTAGGAGTTACAAAGATAAAAGTTAACGTGAAATAGAATAGTGTACAGAAGTGATTGCTGTTTTCTAATTCAATCATGATACTAATCTTAGGACTTAGAATATTCCATCAAGACAATTAAATCAGTTACATAGCCATTGATTGTGTAAAAAAATGATCCAATGCGTTCAGAGTATTTGGCATTATTCCGAAAGGAAGTGTGCTTAAAATTAATAACATTTCTTAGTTATGCAAAAATATTTATGGAACATTATGTAAACGCGCAAATAATATTCACTGAAAAATATAAAGAAACTTATACAGCAGACAGCACAGCATTATTGATTGTGTATTGTATCTTAAGACAGCGGGGAGCGAAATAACTTTTGATTATTAACTATCAAAATTCGAAGTTTGTTTTTAAAATTAAAGGCTCAACGTCCCTTATACACATCCGTTTTGAAAAACAATAAAATATGAATATTTTTAGATAAAATACTTTATAACATTCCACTTGTTCTAAGCTGTTTGTTCCCTTAGGTTGTCAAACATATCCATGCATAGCTTCTATTGTTCTATTTCAACATAAACATTAGTAGTGATGTAAGGCCGGTCTGACTTCAAAACGGTGTACGCGTATGTTTTTTCCATGTAACATACGCGTGCACCGTTTTGAATCCAGACCGGCCTTATATACTTTCAATGTAAAATACGTGTAGACACGTTTTGAAGTCAGATCGGTTTTATATTACTTTCAATGGAACATACGTATGTGACTTCAAAACACACGTATGCTACGTTGAAAAATGTAAGTGCAGAGAAAATGTGGAGCTGTTTTGAATTCGGTTTTCTAGCGACAAGTTATAAAGTAGGTCAGATGCAAAATATCGCATTCAAGTCAATTGTGGTTAATTAAAGTGGATTTTGATTTATGTTTTTTACTTTGGTTAGAGGCTGCAAATGCACATGGGTCGGATTCAATTCAAAATGTGTGTTCACTCTTGTAATAGGTTGAAAAATAGGTTGGCAAAATACGCAGATGGTGGTAATCTGCTATATAAGGAGATTGCTCCTAATATTAATTTAATTAGTCGAAGTTTACTGCATATATTTACATACAGACATGTATATAATTGATAATCAGGGATTTAACTACAAGAAAAACGAGTTTGTGTGCAAAGAAATTGCGGTTTTGGACTTGTTGTTAGGTGATGTTTGGCATCGAATTTTTAAACTGCCAATACAGTCTAGTTGTTTGAGCCAAGATCATATAAAACATAACGACTGGGTGACAAGGAATATTCATGGTCTTTCTTGGGATGAATCTTCAACGGCTGGAATGGTGTCATCATATATCGTGCTTCATTTGAAGCAAATTATCCGACCCAGTAAAGAAGTATTTGTGAAGGGTCTAGAAAAGAAGAAACTGATGGAAACCTATCTAATGCAAAACGTTGTAACTGATATGCTTGCACTAGGTTGTCTTAAGCTATCGGAGTTAAAAATCAACAATCGTTTACTTTGTAACATCTATTGTTATAGACACAGCAATAATAATCTGCAATGTGCAAAACAAAATCCCTTGTTATTAAAAGAATGGTTTGATAATAATAAAAAACAATAGAAAGATTTTTCCTGTATTATTTATTTTAATATAATTTTACAATGTTAGCCTTATTAATTATTATTATTATTATAACAACTTCTAGCAAACATTATCTTTATTGATCCGGCTATTGTGTACTTTAGAGAAGCCTAACCATTTTACAAAGACTTTATTTCTACTCTTTCTTAGGACTTTTTCTACCAGGTAAATTCCTGGATGTTTAACCTTTTCCAACTTCGTTTCATAAAATGCACCTTTGATTTCTTTCTTGTTTTGATCTTCTAATATATATTTTGTCGGATTGGTTACATTTACATTTTTAATCTTAAAAAATTACATTTGACCAGCTTGGCGTGTAATCTTTCCGTAAATGCTTCCCTGTGTTTACTAATCGTTACACTGTCTTTAACTGAATATTTTGGTATTTTGGTTGCAAGTTTGATGTGGGTAAATGATGATTTAAGAATAGTTTTTTTATTTGATTTAGCAACATTTACAGGTTTGACTCCGCTAGTACTGTGCACTGTATTGTTGTATTGTTTCACATTTTGTATCCAATTGTAAAAACCGTTCAGGTTAAACAAGCGCCACATTTTTTCTCTTTAAGGTTCTAATTACACGTTCCACAATGCATTCTTTTTTTGTAGAAAAAACACTATAATGGTTTATGCCATATGTCTGCATTAAGGATTGAAAGTGTTTGTTATAATATTCTTTACCAAAATCAGACTGCAAATTTTTTGGTGGATTTTTAAATTTATTTAAAATTGTTTTCATTGCAGCAGTAACATCAATACCCGTACTACTTTTAAATAGTACAGCCCATACGTATTTGGAGAAACAATCAATAACTACTAAAATGCATTTAAATCCTTTGTTTGTTTGCGAATATGGTAGCATTTTAATCAAATCGGTCTGAAGAAGGTCATTTAAATCTTTTACTATCACTTTGCGTTTCTTAAAATTTATTCTTGCTGGTTTATAAAGCTTATTTACTATATCCTATTTCACTTTTGATTGAGCAACTATTATAAAACTTTTTTTTTCTAATCAGGAATTATTAAATACAATTAATAAATACTTCTATGTTTGAATGTTGAGGGCTCCACTTGCTTCGAAAGGCATTTTTAATATAAAATCAAGAAGCAGTGTGGTATTGTTTATGATAGCACCGCTGTCACGAAAGCTGATTACATCCATACGTTTAAGCAAAAATCCTTGTAACTGTGCAATTACATAACTTTTTTCGTTTATAAGAATTTCAATGTCTTGCGGGTATCCTTTAATATTCTCAATGACTGCTTACTCATAAGAAAATTCATAATTATGTTTAATGTTAAAAATACGGAATGTCTTGCAACTGTCAAGGAATGTACTAGAGTAAAACGTTGCTACTACCGTGTAATGTAGCATATGTAACTTGTACTCAATCAAGGTTTCAAAACCTTCATTTTTGTTTTCATATTCTTGTTCACTTATATATATTTTACGGTTGTTTAAGTGCCTTCCAAATTTGTCAATTGTCATATCATCCAATCACTTTCGCCTCGCGCAATTCTTCAATGATCGAATTTATTTCGTTGCCGTGACCTGTGTGTCCAACAGTCTGAGATTAAACTAAAAGCCGTAATCTATCAACAAGTTCATTGGGATCATGCCAATATAAATAATCTACGGCGTTATTTAATACTTCCATTGTCAAGACGCTTCTATAGGGTAATGTTCTAGGTCTACGAGGTGTTTGGGGAAGTATGTTCAATGTAGATATTATATTTTTGTATTTATATGAATTATTACTCTGAATTTGTTCTGTTTTAGAATAATATCTTCTATTAGCATTTGTTCTTTTCACAATATCAAGGTATGACTTTAGATCTTGCGGTCTGTACCGGACAGGATATTTTTTAAACAGTAGTTCGTATAATCCAAGGAGTACCTTTATATTTCAAATCATTTATTAGAACATTTTCATCATCCAACGCGAAATTCGAATTGCCTATCATAAGACCATTTGGACCAGGGTTAAACCTAATACCATATTTATGATCAAATTCATCGATTTGTCTTGCTCGATAGATTTCATACTAACGCGAGGTCATCGAACGTCTGCTACCTTGGCAACCGAGCAGTAAAACTGCGTATTTCTAAACTTGTGCAGATTTAGTTTCCTCTGTATAAAGTCTGTCTGCCATATAACAGAAAACAAAGTACTTCTCTGTTTTTACTTTATGTAATAAAACTATGTATTAAATTACTTAAATCAGTTACATAGCCATTGATTGTGTAAAAAAATGATCCAATGCGTTCAGAGTATTTGGCATTATTCCGAAAGGAAGTGTGCTTAAAATTAATAACATTTCTAAGTTATGCAAAAATATTTATGGAACATTATGTAAACGCGCAAATAATATTCACTGAAAAATATAAAGAAACTTATACAGCAGACAGCACAGCATTATTGATTGTGTATTGTATCTTAAGACAGCGGGGAGCGAAATAACTTTTGATTATTAACTATCAAAATTCGAAGTTTGTTTTTAAAATTAAAGGCTCAACGTCCCTTATACACATCCGTTTTTGAAAAACAATAAAATATGAATATTTTTTAGATAAAATACTTTATAACATTCCACTTGTTCTAAGCTGTTTGTTCCCTTAGGTTGTCAAACATATCCATGCATGGCTTCTATTGTTCTATTTCAACATAAACATTAGTAGTGATGTAAGGCCGGTCTGACTTCAAAACGGTGTACGCGTATGTTTTTTCCATGTAACATACGCGTGCACCGTTTTGAATCCAGACCGGCCTTATATACTTTCAATGTAAAATACGTGTAGACACGTTTTGAAGTTAGATCGGTTTTATATTACTTTCAATGGAACATACGTATGTGACTTCAAAACACACGTATGCTACGTTGAAAAATGTAAGTGCAGAGAAAATGTGGAGCTGTTTTGAATTCGGTTTTCTAGCGACAAGTTATAAAGTAGGTCAGATGCAAAATATCGCATTCAAGTCAATTGTGTTTAATTAAAGTGGATTTTGATTTATGTTTTTTACTTTGGTTAGAGGCTGCAAATGCACATGGATCGGATTCAATTCAAAATGTGTGTTCACTCTTGTAATAGGTTGAAAAATAGGTTGGCAAAATACGCAGATGGTGGTAATCTGCTATATAAGGAGATTGCTCCTAATATTAATTTAATTAGTCGAAGTTTACTGCATATATTTACATACAAACATGTATATAATTGATAATCAGGGATTTAACTACAAGAAAAACGAGTTTGTGTGCAAAGAAATTGCGGTTTTGGACTTGTTGTTAGGTGATGTTTGGCATCGAATTTTTAAACTGCCAATACAGTTTAGTTGTTTGAGCCAAGATCATATAAAACATAACGACTGGGTGACAAGGAATATTCATGGTCTTTCTTGGGATGAATCTTCAACGGCTGGAATGGTGTCATCATATATAGCGCTTCATTTGAAGCAAATTATCCGACCCAGTAAAGAAGTATTTGTGAAGGGTCTAGAAAAGAAGAAATTGATGGAAACCTATCTAATGCAAAACGTTGTAACTGATATGCTTGCACTAGGTTGTCTTATGCTATCGGAGTTAAAAATCAACAATCGTTTACTTTGTAACATCTATTGTTATAGACACAGCAATAATAATCTGCAATGTGCAAAACAAAATCCCTTGTTATTAAAAGAATGGTTTGATAATAATAAAAAACAATAGAAAGATTTTTTCTGTATTATTTATTTTAATATAATTTTACAATGTTAGCCTTATTAATTATTATTATTATTATAACAACTTCTAGCAAACATTATCTTTATTGATCCGGCTATTGTGTACGTTAGAGAAGCCTAACCATTTTACAAAGACTTTATTTCTACTCTTTCTGAGGACTTTTTCTACCAGGTAAATTCCTGGATTTTTAACCTTTTCCAACTTCGTTTCATAAAATGCACCTTTGATTTCTTTCTTGTTTTGATCTTCTAATATATATTTTGACGGATTGGTTACATTTACATTTTTAATCTTAAAAATTACATTTGACCAGCTTGGCGTGTAATCGTTCCGTAAATGCTTTCCTGTGTTTACTAATCGTTACACTGTCTTCAACTGAATATTTTGGTATTTTGGTTGCAAGTTTGATGTGGGTAAATGATGATTTAAGAATAGTTTTTTTATTTGATTTAGCAACATTTACAGGTTTGACTCCGCTAGTACTGTGCACTGTATTGTTGTATTGTTTTACATTTTGTATCCAATTGTAAAAACCGTTCAGGTTAAACAAGCGCCACATTTTTCTGTTTAAGGTTCTAATTACACGTTCCACAATGCATTCTTTTTTTGTAGAAAAAACACTATAATGGTTTATGCCATATGTCTGCATTAAGGATTGAAAGTGTTTGTTATAATATTCTTTACCAAAATCAAACTGCAAATTTTTTGGTGGATTTTTAAATTTATTTAAAATTGTTTTCATTGCAGCAGTAACATCAATACCCGTACTACTTTTAAATAGTACAGCCCATACGTATTTGGAGAAACAATCAATAACTACTAAAATGCATTTAAATCCTTTGTTTGTTTGCGAATATGGTAGCATTTTAATCAAATCGGTCTGAAGAAGGTCATTTAAATCTTTTACTATCACTTTGCGTTTCTTAAAATTTATTCTTGCTGGTTTATAAAGCTTATTTACTATATCCTATTTCACTTTTGATTGAGCAACTATTATAATACTTTTTTTTCTAATCAGGATGTATTAAATACAATTAATAAATACTTCTATGTTTGAATGTTGAGGGCTCCACTTGCTTCGAAAGGCATTTTTAATATAAAATCAAGAAGCAGTGTGGTATTGTTTATGATAGCACCGCTGTCACGAAAGCTGATTACATCCATACGTTTAAGCAAAAATCCTTGTAACTGTGCAATTACATAACTTTTTTCGTTTATAAGAATTTCAATGTCTTGCGGGTATCCTTTAATATTCTCAATGACTGCTTACTCATAAGAAAATTCATAATTATGTTTAATGTTGAAAATACGGAATGTCTTGCAACTGTCAAGGAATGTACTAGAGTAAAACGTTGCTACTACCGTGTAATGTAGCATATGTAACTTGTACTCAATCAAGGTTTCAAAACCTTCATTTTTGTTTTCATATTCTTGTTCGCTTATATCTATTTTACGGTTGTTTAAGTGCCTTCCAAATTTGTCAATTGTCATATCATCCAATCACTTTCGCCTCGCGCAATTCTTCAATGATCGAATTTATTTCGTTGCCGTGACCTGTGTGTCCAACAGTCTGAGATTAAACTAAAAGCCGTAATCTATCAACAAGTTCATTGGGATCATGCCAATATAAATAATCTACGGCGTTATTTAATACTTCCATTGTCAAGACGCTTCTATAGGGTAATGTTCTAGGTCTACGAGGTGTTTGGGGAAGTATGTTCAATGTAGATATTATATTTTTGTATTTATATGAATTATTACTCTGAATTTGTTCTGTTTTAAAATAATATCTTCTATTAGCATTTGTTCTTTTCACAATATCAAGGTATGACTTTAGATCTTGCGGTCTGTACCGGACAGGATATTTTTTAAACAGTAGTTCGTATAATCCAGGAGTACTTTTATATTTCAAATCATTTATTAGAACATTTTCATCATCCAACGCGAAATTCGAATTGCCTATCATAAGACCATTTGGACCAGGGTTAAACCTAATACCATATTTATGATCAAATTCATTCTTAAAATTTTTTAACATATTGTAAATATATTCTCGAGGTAGCGGATGTAGCTGTTCGAGATAATGTGTCATACCAGGTGAATTCGCAAAGCTTTGTATGTATTCCTGGGCTTCTTGTGCATTTCGATTAACTTCTGCTTCGTATTCATAATCAACATCAACATCATCATCATCATCATCTTCCTCTATGAGATCATTCTTTATATTCGGTATATGTTGAGCAATAACCGGCGAATCAATATAGTTAACGTTCCTTTCTAACAATTTAGGTTTAATTTTTTTTACACTACTATGAGGCAGTTCTTTTTCTTCTTCTTTAAATTTTTCTTTCTTTACCACACTTTCCCCATCCAGTTTATTAGCAATAGTTTCTAATCGCGATGTTATGGGTAAGATTGATTCCACTTGGACGACTTCACTATCTTTTAACTGGCGCAATTTGTTTTTTACAATGTTTCTTTTCTTAATTAAAATTTATTTAAGTTTTACCGCCTCCTTGGTCATTGCGTAAAAAGTTTATTGTAATAAAAAAATTCTTGGATACTAATGATACTTGCGTCTTTCTCTAGATTTAAATATGTATGAAGTGATCAAAACCTATTCGGTACCTTCCTTAACCTGGATCACTATCCTTGCCTACAACTAAGAAACCGTATTTGTCTTGCCAACAAGCAGCACATATTTCACGGAATTTATCATACTTCATGTCAGTTTTGACGTGATCGTCATATATGTGTTTTAAGTTTAAATCATCTTGTTTAAAGAAAACTAAAAGATTAGCATTATCACGTAGTGCTTAGGTATACGTGTATAACTTTGACAAAGGTAAAAACTGTCTACTTGTTTATGACGCCCCATACTAAAGTATTCCCTAATGATACCTTGTTTATCGCAAGCTACATCAACAAAAACAAATATACGATTATTTTAAACATCAGATGGTGATATAATATTATCAGAACTAGAAAATGTATAATATTTGATCCCTTTTATTGGTCGCAGTAGACTTTTAAGGTATTGATACTTTGGTTGATAACGTGATTTATAGTTAACATATACGTTTTTAAACTTTAAACCATTAGGATGTTCTATCAACCCAATCATAACTTCAGTTTTACCGCTTTTTTATGGACCAACAACTAGACTGCGAATAGATGAAGGCAGAAGAACGCTATGTTTTGTTTTAGCTAAGGATTGCACGTCAATGTTATTATTGTTTATGGTTAAAGATGTTAATTGTTTCTAAACTAAATTCTATTGTAAAAGTGGAATTATATATAAGAAACGGCTAGTATATAAAGAATCATTAATTCACAATATTTTATTTATTTACTGCACAGTTTGAGAGGATAGTTGTCCGCTAATGATTACCTATAATAATTCTAAAACTACTGGGAACGGACTGTTAAATACTGTAATTAACAATTTACCATTTGAGGCGCATATTCCGGCTTACAAATTTTGCGGTCCGGGTACAAAACTAATCAAACGGTTAGCTCGGGGAGACAAGGAAATAAACAAGTTAGACGAGGCTTGTAAGAAGCACGATATTGCATACTCCAAAGAAGAGGATCTATCTAAACGCCATCAAGCAGATTCGAAGTTAGCTCAGATAGCTACAGAAAGACTAAGTTCTGGTGACTCGTCTTTAGGTGAAAAAACAGCAGCATTGAGAGTAGCCACAGCAATAAAAGCAAAAATTAAACTTGATATGGGTGCCTGTGCATCACTGAGAACAAAAAATATCAATAAAATAAGAAAACTGATAAAGAAACGTAAAATAAGAAGTACGCTAGGTATTAAAAGTATTATCAAACAAGCACGTACAGCCTTAAAAAAGGCTAAAGGATCTAATATTATGGATGCAATCAACATAGCAATTAAGGCCGCCAATACAGCAAAACAAAAGAAGCATATTAAATCAGCTCGTATTATATCAATTCCTAAAACAGGAAGTTTTCTACCACTAATACCAATTTTTGCAGGCCTAAGCGCCCTTGGTTCTCTTACTGGAGGTGCAGCTGTTGTTGCAAAAGTAGTTTCAGATACTAAAATAGCTAAGGAACAACTAGCGAAAAAACAACGTCATACCAAGGCAGTGGAGGACATTGCAGTCGGAAACGACATGCACATCAAACTTTATAAAAAAGGTTTTGGTCTTTTTCTAGCCCTGCAAAACCTCAAAGGAACGCAACTTGGTTTTACCTAATCGAGTACTAAGCAATGCAAAATTAATACAGTTTGTTAAGCAATTAGAAGTGCCATATTTCCGTGGAGTGTTCATGAGAAACAATCTTCCCAAAAAAGTTAATTTAAAAGAATGTGGTATAATTAATTTAGATGGAATAGAAGGTTTAGGCATGCATTGGACCTCTTATAATAAGTACGGTAGTAGCGCTATTTACTATGACAACTACGGAAACTTGCGACCGCCAACAGAGTTGATAAGTTATTTGAATAGCGGGGTAAATGTAAAATTCTTTATAACTTTAACCAAGAACAATCGTACGGTACTGTGTTTTGCGCACATTTATGCTTACACTTTCTAAGCAGTACATAGAACTGCGTATGAAATTGTCATGTCGTACACTTTTACTCTAACGGGAAACACTTCAGTTTTAACATGCAACTTTAATCCGCCTATAAACTTAGATAATGATTCGGAGTACGTATTAGGATTAACAAATTTTGAGTCTTATAACACAATTCTACACATTAAAAAAGGAATAAACATTAAATTTCATTAAGGATCTAACGGAGAATTCATACAAATACCTGAAGGTGCTTATCAGATTAGAGAAATTAATAAACATCTTCAAAAAGCTTTAGGCGATAAAAGATGGCGTGGTCGTATGGAACAATCACAATGCGCTAAAAGACGCCAGTGTATGTAGAAATTACAGCTGACAATAATACATTTAAATGTAGTATTAAATGTAGTGAAGATGTGGATTTTAGCAAAAAGGATTCAATTGGTTCTCTACTCGGTTTCAATCCACGAAAATTGCTAGCATATGCCACGCATCAAGCAGACTTCGCGATCAACATTTGTAAAGTGATTGCAGTTTTAATCGATTGTAATATTGCAAGTGGATCCTATTTAAATAGTAAACCAGCCCATGTAATACATGAATTCTTTCTTCAAGTACTTGCCGTTTTTAAAATTGTCGAGTGCCCACCTACGATTATATATCTATCAATCAGGTCACGTATAATAAATAAAATAGTAGTTAAAGTGTTAGATAAAGATGGAAATTTAGTTAATTCCAGAAACCATGGGTATTAAGTATAATGCACGCAACATGTCAAGAACTGCTATAAATGCTGGAAATTTTAAAGCAATCGACACCCGATTGATTGTTTCAAGACCGCTAACAACACAAAACCGGCAGTTTCTACATTCGTTAGGACTGCATTTATTTAATTAAAAAGTAGGATGAATGGTGAAATACTGAACGTGCGTGAAAAAGTTTACTTCGACAATGCAATTGTTAATATTGAAAAACATACTCATCAGCCTTATGCTAACACATCTAAAACAATAATGATGAAATTCGATTCCCTATACAACAACAAGATGTATACACCTTACCATCGAAGAGTGTGCTGTACATAGAAGGCAAATTAATTAAAACAGATGGAACGCCGTCTCAAACAGCAAAGTTTGTAAATGATTGGGGTTTTGTTGCTTTTTGATGAAATTAGATATGAGATTGGTGGTGTCATTGTAGATCGTGTTCGGAATCCTGGATTAACGTCTATAATGAAGGGATATGTTTCATATAATAGCAATCAAAGTAAATATTTACAAAACGCTGGGTGGTTTCCTATGGATGATTCGCAAATAGTTAATGCCAATGGGAATTTTAACGTTGCAATAAACCTTTCAATGGTTTTCGGATAATGCAAAGATTTTAAAAAAATTATTTTAAACTTCTGCCATGAGTTAGTTTTACTACGTTCTAGTTTTGATACTATTGCTATAATTAATCCTGCACCCGATCAAGAAATAAAAGTTGTTTTAAACAAAGTTTTATGGAAAATGCCGCATGTAGCCGCTGACGATACTCAACGAATTTATTTAATAGAATGCGTTGCTCAAAATCAGGATTTGCATATTCCGTTTAGAGGATGGGAGTTGCATGAATATCAACTTCTACAAAAAACGCAATGTCAACATGGAAAATTAAAACAACAACACAATTAGAAAAACCAAGATTTGTGATTGTTGGTGTCCAAACCAACCGAAAAAATAGATACATGGGTAACTACAGTCTTTTGATCATTGCTATTTAACCAACATGAAACTCTATATAAATTCAGAAATTTTCCCGTACGATAACTTAAATTTGAAGTTCGAGAATAAACAGACTGCGTTGTTATATGAGATGTATGCCCAGTTTCAGAATACATACCACGAAAAGGAAAATACATCTTGTAATTGCCTTATACTTCATCATAAGATAGTCAAATACAATCGACTCTCAAACAGCGTAAGAATATTATAATTACTTTATTATTCCTGTACCTTTACAAATTATGAAAAAAAGATAAAAAACAATAAATCATTTAGCAATCACAGTCTATTTATTATTATTTTACATGTTTTTTACAATATCAAATGTTTGATTGTTAATGGGTTATAATAATAATTTTTGCTTAAATATTTTGTACATGTTGGAATTATTAAGTGATATAGTAAACAGTCATAAACATTGTCAAATTTAAATAAAAGTTTTGTTATACATTTCTCAAATAAACTAACTGGTATGTTATTAACAACTGGAATTTCTTTTTAACAGAACAGTTACTACTACTATTTTTTCTCACTATACATTATTACTAATATAGTTCAACTCGGACAGATTGAAAGGTATCCTATTTTTAGACACATCCAAAAAAGAAAACGGTGTACTTGTGCAGGTATAATCAAATACTTAAGTTTTTATTACTAAAAAAATATTATATGTTAATCGGGATAAAATAAATTGCATTCTTTATTTGAGTCAGTGGTTAAAGCTTTACATACCATTTCTGAGTATATAGTTATACCCTCAAGGTTTAGTATCAGTGGTTGAGGTACTAAGAATTCTTTTATCATCACTTGGATTAAGAACAATTTTGTTTTGTTTAATAGTAAACACATCATGTTTGACTGATCTAATTAAACATTGCTGTTTCTGTACAGTCTATTTATAAAACAAAGTATTCTTATATCATCAAAAGAAATTTGCTTGATACTTGCTAAGGAAGATCTCTTTGACTTTTTATTACCCTATCCTGAACTCTGTAAGTGTATATTTTAGATCTAAACCCTACAAACTCTAGCATGATATCACCATTGTTTTCATCTTTCATAGTACCAGGAACATTTTTATTTGATAATGGGATATGATATTTGTTATGGAACTCATAATCGGAAGTATCAAATCTATGAATATCTTGTTTGTTATAAGAGTAAATATCTTCAACGCTAAACTCGTATATCAAACTATCCGTATCTGTGTACAGAAGCTTTGCTTTGCCAGCAAATTGCGATTTTATATAACTATAGTGAAATTCGTATAAATAGGTTTATGAAATATCTAGAATAGAGAAACCTGCATTAATGGGTTTGTTTAAATAAACCTCTAATTTATTCATATCTATTAAAACAAGATCTTTGTCTAACACTGTGCAACTGTGAAAATTAGGTTTCGCTATGTAACCACGAGCTCCAAAACGTCCTTCCCATTCGGCCACTAATTTCACATCTTTCCATTTCCGTACGTTTTCTATCATTTTCCATAAACCGAATTTATTATATTTTTATAAAAGCATATATCGAAACTGTTTTTTGACTGTTGTCTTAATTTCAATGTATTCTTTTAACCAAGGAGCTTGTTTAAACCGAATAACCTTATGAATCTTTTTCAGTTCTAAACAGTAGCTTAAATACATTTTTAAATTCTTGTAGTAAATAATATAGTTGAGTTTTGGATATAAAGTTGTAAGTAATTTCTTTAGGTTTGATTTATTAGAAAGTACTGGTAGTATCATATGTTCAAGCGCCAACGGTAAGTCACTGTGAATTTCATGTAAAGATACTGGGTACTGTAAATCGCATTTAAAAATATATCCTACATCAGAATCATCGGGAACATTAAGTATGTTTAAATGTACTATATCTGGATTGGTGCCATCTAAAATTCAAATTCTCCATATGAAAGATATTCAGACATTGCAGCCCCGTATAAATCATTAACATCAAGATACATTAAATATTTAGAATCGAAATTCGGATCATAATCTGCATTCATATATTTCTTATTTGCTTTGGCATATCTATTCGAACATTGAGAAACGCCACCACGAATTTCCCGTTATAGAAACATTATTTTTTCAATATCAGTAAGCAACTCGAGTTTAACGTTCGTCGTTTTTAACTTTGCATTTAGAGCTAAACCAGGAGCCGTAAAGTAGTGAAATGGATCTAACTTATACGTGAACATACAAGTTTTTCTAAAGTTTTCAAATATGTCAGTCAAGAGCAGTACATCTGTTTTTATATTAAATGTTTGCTAAACGTGTTTAGCATGATTGTTGTTTTCATCTGAGACTTCTTTATTGCGCAAACGAATGAAGAATGCTGTTTTACAGGATAAATTGGTTTTTTATTAAGCCTACCCCAAGAGTTAATGCAATCATAGGGAAATATGCTTTTACGCGTAAGTAACCAAAACCCATTATCAGTGTTACAATTTTCTCTGGTGATGGATTTTTTATTATCATCTAAATAGCAAGCTAATTTTTCGATGCTAGATGCCATAAACCTGATTGAATCGATAAATCTAAAACTAACTTTCGTACCTTTTACATATTTTGTAAAAGGTATGTATTTTTCTTATTTATTGGTAGAATGCTTAACAAAACTGAAAACCCTAACGCGATTTTTTTAATAATGAAATGCGAATCGTAGCCTGATAAGTTATGAAAAACTACTGGTATCATATAAGAATTATGATAATTGATGTTGCAATCTTGATGAGCCGCTCCTCGAAATTCACCTATAAAGTGACAGTGATCGCGAACTCTAATGTCATCTATACTAAAAGGTTCGCAAATGTGACAGTGAAAGGCTAATCTAATGCTGACTTTTGTTCTTTTGTTAAGGGATTCATAGGTTTTGGGTTACAGAAAATTTTATTTGTCGTTTCTGAAATCAGTTTCAATTGAGCAACAAACCATTTTATACAATCCTTTCCGCGATATAATCGAAATTTAGAATATTTATTATCATACGAGCATTTTAAATAGTACGCTACACTAAAGGGTATATGTCTTTGGTAACGGACTGTGTTTATTATTACCTCCGGCTCATTGCATGGTTTCTTGGTAGTGGAAATGTTTAAATTTTAGATACTTTTCAGATTCTTCGGGTAATCTTATTGAGCAAGTATTGTGTTTTTCGCAATGATTTGAATGATGCTTAAGTAATGCTGCTGTACTAAAATTATTTAAACATCTATAACAAAAGAATTTTCAATGATGATGTGAAGACAACTCTTTTGCAAATAATTTTGAAATATCCTTAATCCAAGTAAAATGAAAGTGATTCTCATTCGCATTTGTCGGACAAGAATATTGTAAGGAATCATTATTTCAAACTAACAGATTAATAGGTTCTATTTTTCCTAAATTTTCACTTAAACAAAATGGCAGTATTTTAGTATTTTCTATACAATGTAGGTTAATTGCGAGATTGTTGAGCTTTTCATTTTTTTTTCTTTTAATGCGATTGGAAACTAAATGGAATTGTAGCGTAATACTGTATCAAAATGTGGATAGCTAGATATTCTATGACTATTTTGTTTAGCAGAATACATAGCGGAGACCAGGGCCCAAAGAAAGCAATGTTGGTAGTTATTTATTACATTTACCACAGCTCGTTTTTTGCTATAAAGTCCGGAACCGGAACAAACGTTGAACACCCTCCTTTAAGCGGATCATGATTGTTTATATTTACCTTTAAGTGTAAAACTTCTTGGATTGCCCAAACTGAATCCTTTTCACTAAATTCTTCCAAGCGCTTCGATATCTTGTCCAATACATTCTCCTTACACCACTGCTTGAGATTGGTGTTTATATCGATGTGACGATTTGCAGTAGGAAACGTCTTCAAATCTATTTCACCAGTTGTAGGCTTAACAAAGTTAGCGGTCAATATTACATTAACTTTCAACATTGAATTTTTTTTAAGCAAGCAACAATCTTGCGTTTAAAACTAGCGAACGCCTTGTCCAAGAACACTAGAAAATTTTTATAACTTAAATTGGTAATAAGTCCCGTAATAATTCGACTTCCGGAACATGATCGTACATTATGCCAAATCAAATGTCGAATATGACCTCTAGAAAGAGTTGCATCAATACCTTTACCTTGGTATTTTAAGGAACGTTTCAAGTGCCTCAATCGTGCAAGGTAACCTTTAAGATGTGCCAAATTAGATACCAGCTTACTAGGATTTTCCTGGCGATTGTCTTCATATGCCTTGTGTTTAATCGCAAGCTTTAATAAACTTATGTTTGTTTTTAGAATTATCATGTGTTTCATAATTTTATCAACTGATTTGATTAGATTCATACATTTCACTGTTAACTTTAAAATATCACTACTAATCTCGGCTACCGTTTTAGAATTCATGATTCTATACAATCACTACACTACACTACTTAATATATGTAGAGATTTATTGACTATTTATACATAAATATCATCTGACGTAAGCAAAACAATTGTAAAAGAATTAACATCAAAATGTTATAATGCAATAATATTTATTTCTATGCAATCAAAATAATTGCATAGCGAATTGCTTTGAATGCAATTGTTAAAATCGCCTTTATTTACGTTTTTATTCAAAACGATTTTCAAGCTTGAATGGTTTAATTCTTAAAGAATATTCAGCAGAAAAATAAACACTGAATTTTTAATTTCCAACAAATCCAGTTTTAATATGCAAAGTATCTGATTTCCTTTTATTAACACTTGCATGATACGACGACCGTGTATCATTTCATTCAGCATGTGTTTACGGAAAATATGCTTGCTTGCAGTACAATAGTAGTAATATTCTTACACGACGTTTGATTTATGCTCGTGTGTACGGAAAATATGCCAGCATTACAGTGCTATTTTTATTTTATGGTTATATATAAAAAAATTTCAGAAAAAATAAAGCAAATATGAAATATCTCCGATTAAACTGTCAATGTTGTTTAATAATTTACACACTCATGGCTATGTGCAAATGAAAGGATAACAGAAGCGATCTTGTACCTATCATAAATAGAATGCCGTTTTCTGGTTGTGATTAGGTACACAAATTTTTTTTAAACACCAGTATTAAAAAACATTCTGCTGTTTTATCATAATACAATTAACGTTGTGTAATTTAATTTATTCTAAGCTATATAGCAGTACTTTGACAATTAAAGAACTTCATGATGTAGCATGACTGGAGTAAACGCTTTCAATGTAAACACAATTACAACATACCTATATATATATATATATATATATATATATATATATATATATTGCTGTGAAACCTCTAAAATTCGGAAAGTATTTTTTTTCGAATCGAGCCCCACGTTGGGCGCCATTAAATGCTGTGAAATGCTCCTTTGAATGCAGGAACTGGTACTTTCTGCTGATCGTTTGAGCCCCACAGATTGGGCGTCATTAATTGCTGTGACATGTACAAAAAGCCTCCCCAGTTTCCTGGAATAAAATCACAAAGAAATTTTATTTTTGAACTCGTGCCCCTCTTTTGGGCGCTACGATTTGCTGTGATTCTCTTCTGATAATCGCCTCTTAACTCTTTCCGCCTCGGCTGCTCACCTAGTTAAAACTCTCATCCTCATTCATAAAAAAAACAGACATTTTCCTACCACCAAACATCAACGTTAACTCTATTTACATCAATATTCATAATACATTAAAATTTCAAAATTAAATTGTAGCATAAATTTCAGTATCATAAAATTTCAAGATTTAATTTGTCATCATTTTAAATTGCATCCAGAATTAAAGTCCTTGTAGGATGCCTACTAATTAATTTAACAATATTTGCAGACCTGAATCTGAATAAAAGGGAGCATCTTCCACCCCTTTACGTTAATTAAACAGGTTCGTCTAATTGAGCTCAAAGACAAACCCACCTTTTCATCATAATCAAGAACATAAATGCTAAATACTCCTTTCTACTTAAACAAGAAAATTTCACCTTAAAATTAAAATTTTGTTGTTTGTACAAATTCAATACTGTCCATTTTAAGTAAACAAATTATAAAGTTATTCAACACACACCAAAACATCAAAAATCGAACAACAAAGCATAAGTTATCTGAAGGTTAATGCACTCGTGGCTCCAATGTACATCGTCCTTTGTTAATCACACCATTCCAACTGGGTTATGATTACGGTTTCTGATTCTGAACGCTTTAAAAATTTTCTGCACCACCATTCATCTAAAGTTGTTTCAGGGCTTTTCCGGAACTCATCTATGTATATCTGAATCTTGTTTTGTGGATCCAATCACGTTTACTAATCATTTAATTATTAACACCCCCGAAAAATAGCAAAGAAATTCATACTTCTTTCACTCTATACCCAAAACTGCCTATTTTTGTTTATTCATTTATCGTTACAAATTTGGATACTTAGTACAGTAATACTCGCAAATATAACTAGACTTTATTACCTTGTATCTTCTTTTCTAAGTGCACTAACGCATACTAACTTGTATCGTAGCACGTAAATAGCAAACTGTTTTAAAGTATCCAATAATCACCAACAATATAAGAGCAAACTGTTTAAAGTATTCAATTAAAACCGAAAATCTAAGAGCACTGTTTAAAGCATCGAATAATCAAAAATCTAAGAGAGCCCAACTGTTTAAAGTCCGGGTTTATATATCGGCTAGCCTGTTCGTCGCTTTTGTCCCCACAACGGCCAGTTTTCAGAATTTCGCATTCTCGGTTCCCTTCTCGACAGCCGGGCATGCGATTCTATTAGATTTGTACACGCGCCAGTTGAAAATCTGAGAAATTTTCTACACGGCACGCAACCACGTCCGAGAATAACTAATTAATTTTGTATCGAAATCGTTACGTTTACACTTCTCATATCTGCATCTGATTACAACAAATCGTAGCTCTCGCGACGCTGCTCGACTCACGCCTTTAATTATTATTGTCTCTGCTTGACGCATTTTCTCTTTCCTTTTCTAACTTGGCCTTAGTGGTGCAAGTCGATACTCTTTACTATCGGCTGTGTACAATCCACGTGGACTGTTAAATAACCCACTTTATTAGCATTTCCCGTGAATATTAAACAACGGTTTCTCCAACATTCTCTGTAACCATTTGTTATCTACAAAATTTAAGCAGAACGTGACTTTTAAATAAACGCTGTTTTGTATTTCGTGCTAAAGCATCCGACCGTTTCCAATATACGTAGAATCTACATGTTTATCTAAACAAATTAAACTGAAATTGACTTTTAAAAATACTCACGTGTGTTCAATCGTAACATTTTAAATAACACTTCTACGATTTGAATATTATTGGGTTTTTACAAGCTTTTATACATATTATACCTTAATAATCGTTCAATTAACTCCAATTAAAATAATAATGAATGGCGTTGACTTCTACCCTTTAATTTTTAGTGAATCCTAATTAAATATTAAATTATTATTTGTACACTTTGTTTAATACCCATTACTTGAAAACTGAATTAATTAATATAAATTTCGCACATAATTTTTAATTGTTTCTTGGAACAATTAAATTAGACACGTTAAGCATTTTAGTTCTGCTTTTTTTTATAGAGCGTCTAGTGAATATTTTAAATCTCTTATTTTTAATGAAACGAATAAATTTTTATGCTCCCCGTTTTAATAACGCGTATTATCTAATAAAATTCCTTATACACGATGATTAAAATTATTTGATGTAATTAATTAATTTTCTACCCTGGTCTAAATTTGAGTAATATATATATATATATATATATATATATATATAAAAGTCAATTTTTTTCAGTTTTACTGAAAAATAAATTATGTCACCAATAATCTAAAACTCATTCTATATTACTGTATTAGTTAAGGGCCATTTGCATCGCATTATTTTAAACGACATTTAACTAATTTAGGTTTTTTATTTTACTCTGTGCCTTCGTTGCAATTTTTTTAGACAATAAATCCAATTCGTTATTTTTGCTGAGGCATAATTATATTTGCTTACATACTGTTTTTTATTCATTAGAATAGATTACATAGCTGAATATATTGCTATCATACTACTGGAATTATCGGCGCCTCTTCGTTGGGCTGTTATATTAATTATGCTATGTCCCTCTGTCCCCATCGTCTGGGCGACCTATTATTTATGCTATAAATAAACAAGATTGTAATTATCTTTTACGACGTTGGGCCGTCTATTAATGTTGCAATAAATTCCCTCCAGAAACTTAACTGGATTTTATCTTGAACCAACCTTGTCTACCAATAGCAAAATTCGATACGTTACCGCCTTACTTGTTATCAATTTCCTATTCAACTTGTAGCTCCTCCTTGAACTGTTTAAATTATCAAATGACTCCCATTGACTTTATCTTATGACCTCGACTAGCATTTATTTGGAATTATAAAATTCAGGTAATTTGATTTCTATATAATGAAACCAATATTATGTACAGCTTTTGTAAATTATTTAAAATACACTTTTCAATTAATTAATGTTAGCAAATCTCATTTATCAAAATCATACACTTTTTACTCAAAACCCAAAGTCACCAAAAAAACCTATTATCTTTATGAACGAAGTGTAGAACATTCTAAACCTGTTATCATGTCGCGCACTTTATACGTTTTCAAATCCTCTTTTTGTTGACTTTCACATTCATATAATATTTAGCAAATTCAATATTCAAAATAAAAAATATAGAGAAATAAAATGTCTTATAACTAAAAATCTGACCTGGTCTATTTTCTTCGCATTGACGCATTCATTTGAATAAAAATTATCTTCCCCCAATTCAGGATTAATACATGCCCATTCGAAATATTATTTATCCACACACTTGAACCATTGCATTTAAATTGTTGCCATTACCCTCTGTACTACCATTATCTTATACTTATGCACCCCAACTTATTGACGTCTCATTCCAGACTTAGAATTACTTCTTATTAATTTTCTTCAAACTTAGAATTGGATTATCATCATTTATTTTCCCATTTATCCTCTACGTACTCGAATATCGTAGTTTATTTTCTCCCCTTACTCGTAGTCTGATTCCCCGTACTTAGAAGTCGTAGTTTGTTTCCCCGGACTTAGAATAGAATTCTTTTTATCATTGTCCTCTGACTTGAAGCCGTTTAATCGGCAATTATAATTTTCATCTTAGGCACTTTTACAATTTTTCACTTTAAATTATTATTATTACGTATCACTTTATTTAAAGTGGCGCACTTCGGCCTTCGACCTGCTAATATATCATTGAGTTCCCACTCCGTCAGTGGGTATGGTCTTGAAACTCGTCGCCCATTTATAACCAATCAAATGCTTACATTCAAAGTAATTTCTGATGTAATTTTCTATGCTTCCCAATAATTGTAACCTGCTTGCAGCTGTCTTCGTTATCAACATGCGGTGTTTTGATGAATCTAATTGCTTTTCCATAAACAACTGATGCAATTCGACTTTTAATTTTCATATCTGCCTGTTATTCACGCAATTTTTAATCTGCTTTCTTATCAAAAATGGTTAACTATTCGTACGCATTTATACTTTGCTTCCTGAAGCTCTATTTCTATCTCCGTATTAATTTAATTGTTTGGAACTCTTTTGAATGCGTGTCTGATTACACTTTATTATGTTTACATATAAATATACGCGTGCTTCTACTGAAAAATATCATTACTTGCCTTACCTAAATTAACTAAAACTTTATCTACAGGGTATTAAATATTTACTATTTACCTAATGCATGTTTTCCTGGTTTCTACGCTAACTATGCGTCTTCCTACGTTTATTTGCGTCTCTTAAAACTATCTATACTTTATATACAGGGTGTTGACTGCCTACTATTTACAAACTATCTCCATTTCTCAATTATTTACTAAATAACTGCAGTTTTCTGCTGCCTATGGTAATTTCTCATTTCTAAATGACTTTTACTATCAAGTACACCCTTAAACAACCCCTTATCACAGCAATATATATAACATTTTCATTTGCAATTTTTTCAGAGAACGATGCAAATTTTTAATTTTTTCTAACAGGCCAGTTTCTTATTTAATATAAATAGTTCACGTAAATTTTACCAACAGTATTTAATCAGATCTCTTGCATAATTATTAGTTACAACTAGCAACTTTAAAAAATAAGTAACTTATCATCGATCAAAAATAGTAGCAGTACCAACGATAGTGTAAAGGTTCTAAAACAATTTATATTTCATTCTAACGAAGACTTGATGAAAGTAGTTTTTGGTTCTTCACCTCAACTTGACACTGCTGCTTTTTTTGATAGTGACGCAATAGATATATCACGGTAAGTGCTTTTTCACATTTATACGTGTTTTAATATTGATAGATTTGCGCGTTTTAGAAGCAATGAAATATCGCCCGAGTCTGCCGCTTCTGATGTTGTTCCACCGCAGCCAGTTCCTCTACTCGAAATTAGATGTACCAATGATCAACGTCATAGTAAAGTAGAACCATACATGTACGTTAGAATATATTTATGTTTATGCAAACACTACTAATTTATAAGTTACGTTAGATTAGGATCAAAAAACCATTCTGGAAATTCTGAGGCTATCGTTGGATCGTTGGCACATTCTGGTCCTCTCAGAAACATAAGGTAGAATACAAAAAAAAAGGGGAACCTACGATAATCTGTTATGTTATGCTTACAGATCCGGCAAAAACATGTCGGCTATGAAAAAGTTATGTGCAGGACCTAATATGTCTGTTTGCTGTGAAGGTGACAAATTCTACGAAGATGACACAGTAGAGTTGCTTAATGTATTTAAAAAGCGTGGAGAGAAGCTACTGCGTCGTCTAGATTTGGAACTAGAAATAATAAAGCAAAAAGAGAGGAAGTGGCTGCAAGGAAGCAGCAGATCCTTCAAGAACGGTAGTTAATAAATACTTTTTCATTTATAAATTGTTAGATTCTAACTGTAAATGGTTAGATCAAAATATTCAACAATTTGTAAATAAAAGTATTTTATAAAAGTTTCTCTTTTGAAACAAGACTTTCTATAAACAAGGTAGTAACCTCAAAGTAAAACACACATAAATCAGAACCCACTTTAATTAAATACTGCATTCTTTATACAATCGACTTAGATATGTTATAATAAAATAAACAGTAAAGAACAAGATGTATATTATTATAATAAACTAATTTCTTAGAATAGTGACATATTATTCTGAAAATTCTATGTTGACATTTAGACCGATCGATCCCTTACTAGTTATGTATACGTGTTTGTTCTAGCCAATACTTTCATTTAATTGTTTCACTCCATGTGCTTGAAGGTATTCAAAATATCTCAATGGCAATATACTTTTGAACTTTTTTGTTACCACTAGTACTCTTTCTCCATATTTTGTCTTGACAGTTTCCACTTTCAAAACTTCAAACCTCTTATTCACTACAATATCTTTTGAATTTACATAAGGTTAGCGATATGTGGTTTTATTAAGAGTATTAAAATCCATGTTGCATTTAATTACTTGCTTCTATCTTATACACAACACACCGTTAACTAATTTATGTTGTTATGATTGTTAGTCGAAGATTTTTTACTTATATTAGATAGGATTGACCTTGATTACCACTGCTGCTTTTCCTACTGTTGGGCACACTTTAAAGTCAAACCGGCCTATGTGTATTTGCAGCCTCTAAACAAAAGTAAAAAACATAAATCAGAATCCACTTTAATTAAACACAATTGACTTGAATGCGATATTTTGCATCTGACTTACTTTATAACTTCTCGATAGAAAACCGAATTCAAAACAGCTCCACATTTTCTCTGCACTTACATTTTTCAACGTAGCATAAGTGTGTTTTGAAGTCACACACGTATGTTCCATTGAAAGTAAATAAAGCCGGTCTGACTTCAAAACGTGTCCACACGTATTTTACATTGAAAGTATATAAGACCGGTCTGGATTCAAAACGGTGCACGCGTATGTTACATGGAAAAAACATACGCGTACACCGTTTTGAAGTCAGACCGGCCTTACCACACTACTTTAGTGTATGTAAAACTCCCGAGTGGTGTGACTTCTAGATTTTAACTTTACCGATATTGACTTTCCTTAATAGTGTTACCTTTACGGACGTTTGATACGCGTAGTTATCACTCCACTCGTCAGTAGATTTTTCCGTCTTTGACTAAATTTTATCGTATACTTTGCATATAACGTAATAGTAATTTTCGTTTGTGCATTCTAAAAAAAATTTCCCTAAAGTCCTATATATTTTTTTTAATTCGTTCCGGGGCAGTGCAACATGCCAGTTTTCCATTGGTCATGTTCCAGTTTTTAAATTATTTCCTTACTTATTTTTCTCTTTCTTCATCTTTATAAATTAAAGAAAGTTCCTCTTTTATTTATCTTCATGTACCGTATTTTGTATATTTAAAGTAAGAATTATATTTAGGTTGTGTTATGTCATAACGCAAATATATAATTTTCACCCATGTAAACACTTAATTTCGTTTAAAATAAATGTATGTCCAATTATACCACGGTTAGATTGCTCAGGAAATTCTAGATCGGACTAAAATGGTTAACCGCAGAAAATTCTTACCTAAATTAGATATGGATGCAATGATCAAAGCATATTAGAGAAAATAAGGAAGTATTATAAGATTATTTTTGTGAACTGACTTAGATACCTCCGGGTTATACAAGCTCTATGCATTTGTGGTTAGTAAGAAAGACTAATTTAGTTATGTAGCGATCTTGCGGAAAAGGATGGTACTAAAACTATATACTTTTTAAAAGGTTATTCTAAAAACGTATTTGTCAAAATGGCAGGTTACATAGACGAACAATAGAATGCGGGTTTCGTGACCTTGGCGTACACCACACGCAAAGGGGTTCCGCTAAACATTGCCTATTTGCCTAGTAAATAACCCTTCGGATTATTTAAAACCGAGAGAACGTGGTATTACGCGATTGGACGCGATAATAAACAACTGTACAATTGGAAACTATGTCAGTGTGGAACAGGTGTATAATCCCTTAAAAGACTGTTTAACCTTATTGGAAGATAGTAAGTTATACTTCCTAAAGCCGCCAATGTACTCAGTACCACTTGCCAAAATGTGTACTACAGTACGTGTATTGGGGAATAGCTATACAAAGAAATTGACTGGCTTGCAAATTAAGTTGTCCGAAAAATTGCAGGAAAGGGGAAATATTAATAAAGTATATGCATTCAGCTTTTAGTTTTAACTATTTACCTGTAAATTATTTGGAGATAGTGGAGGAAGAAGACAGTCAAGATAAAATAAAAATCTTACACAAGTGCTAAATTAAAGTAAGTAGTATATATTTTACAAAATCTGCAACACCATATACTACAATTTCAAAAGAAATAGTCATTTCGGGATTGGGGTTGATAAATATGCGTAACATTTGCCCAGAGGTTGTACGACAACACGTAAATATTGCTATTAAACTCTATCCGTTTATGCTAAAGGAAATTGTCCATTATGCACGCCATACGCTGTAAGGGGAAGAAAAAGGCAGCTGAAATTAGAAGAAATGGATGCAAAAAGGCAAAAGTTGGACTACATGGCAAACATTGCGACAATACGCGAACAATACAAAGATGTGTTACTCAAGGAACATATTATTAGAAAAAATGAGCAAGAATTAAGAGATTATATACCTCCGGGTTCTACAAGCTGTATGCATTTGTGGTTAATAAGAAAGACTCGTTTAGTTATGTAGGCGTCCTGGCGGAAAAGGATGGTACTAAATCCGTATATTTTTTAAAAGGTTATTCTAAAAACGTATTATCAAAATGGCAGATAACATAAACGAACTAAGGAATGCGGGTTTCGTAACCTTGGCGTACACCACACGCAAAAGCGTTCTGCTATACATTGTATATTTGCCTAGTAAAGAATTTTTCGGATCATTTAAACCCGAGGGTCTTACAATCTACAACGATAATATATTCCCAAAAGTGGTGGATATGCAACTACGCAACAGTGAGTGAGATAATAAGAATTCCCTCTAATGCCGACAAGAAGTCGATCAAGCTAACACGATGTGAATGCACGATAAAAAAACGTATACCAAGGAATATTTGTAAGAAGGTTTTAATGAGGTTAAATAAGGGTTGCAACAATGTACTCTGCTAGTAAGAAGTTTAGGATTGTGGGTGATGTTGGGGGATCTGGAGGGATGTGGCGTATGTGGAGGCTACCTTTCGCATGTTTCTTGACTTGATTTTACTCTTATAACCTCGTCCCCCGCGTAGTCGATGTCCACCATATTCCTCACCATTTTACTTTGCATCTGTGCTTTGTAGTAGAATTCGAATCCGCACAATACTTTTATACAAATTTTAATAAATTTGAAATTAAGTATAAGGGTATAATGCTCCCGAGGATTGCATCGATTTGAAAAATTCCTAAAGATTTGGGTTTATCAGAAAAATCTAAACTAAACTTATGTGTTATTCTCTAAAACGATTCAGGGTAACATTCTAAAAATGGGGGTATAACTTTTGTATGGGCGGATTGATTTAAACAATTGCAACGGTTTTAAATTATCCTAGAAAATTCCGGGTTAAAGCGAATATCTCGGGTACCCAAAAAGGATTTAAAGATCGAGTTAAAATTAAATAAACAAAAAATTTAAAAGTTCGGGGCTTTAACAGGATGTAACTTTGTAAGGTTGGTCCGATTTGAAAATTTTCAACGGATTTAGATTACCCGAAAGTCTTTAACAGGGTGTAACTTTGTAAGGGTGATCCGATTTGAAAAATTTCGACGGTTTTAAATTGCTCGGGAAATTCTGGATAAGGTGCATATGGAAGTCGAAGAAAATTCTTACCTAGGTTATAGGTATAAGGGTGCAATTCTCCCGAGGGTTGCTCTGATTTAAAAATTTAGACGGATTTAGAAAAATTTTGGATAAGGTACATAAGGATAGTCGAAGAAGACTCTTACCTAAGTTAGATATGAATGCAATGAGCAGAAACTTGGGGTACGGTGCTTTACCAGGTTGTAACTTTGTAAGGGATAGTCCGATTTTAAAATTTCTAACAAGGTTAAATTGCCCGGAAAATTAGAGTTTAGATCCAATCAACAAACCCCCAAAACACCCTCCGGAAGCTGTGCCTTGGATCAATGCGGAAAAATTTGGGGTACTGGGCTTTAAGAGGTTGTAACTTTGTAAGGGGTATACCGATTTTAAAAATTCTAACAGGGTTAGATCGCCCGTGAAATTAGGGCACAGGTCCAATAAAGAGACCACCCAAATACTCTCCAGGAACCGAAATACGGAATAATGCGCAAATCTGTTCTGAAAACCCTGTTAACATTCTACTTCCGATAAGGAACAACTATTCTGTAATTTCGCTTTTTAAAATAAATTAACCAGTTTTTGTATCATGGAATCGACTCATAAGTCTACTTCTTTATGTTTATAATCTAAACGGAAAAAGATATTTGTGTCTTTTAAGAAATGAAGATGAATTTGAGAAAATTTGGTTTCAACAGGATGACTGCCCGGCACACAATACAATTGAAGTTAGAAGCTATTTAGGAGAACAGTTTGAAGGAAGGGTTATATGATCTAATGGCTTAATTCCATGGTTAGTCAAATCACCTGACCTGAGGGTTGTAGAAAGAGTTTTGAAAAGTTGTCATGAATGCCAACGGTTCAACGGTAGACATTTTGCACATTCCTATACCAATAATTAGTTAAGTAGTTCTAGACATAATTATTATTAGTACCCACTAGTTCATAAACATTGTTGTGTTTGTTTTATTAGCTTAAATTCATTTTGTTCTATTTAATAAATTTATAATATTTTTCAAATGCAAATTTCTAATTTTATAAGATGTACTTGAGGGATTTACAAACACATGGCGCAAGCACAATGACATTATACATTATTGTCAAGGCCGATTAGATATAAAATTAGAGATAAATTTTAAAATATCATTTTTTGCTTAGTAACTCTCAATTTTACGTACTTGTGGGGTGCTGTTGGAACGGAACTTGTGTGTGGTGAAAAATTGTCGTAATAATGTTACACTTTGACAGCTGTCAAATTTATAGTTTAGAAAGTGCAGGTGAAACTCAAAATGCACATTTTCAGTTTATCTCAGTTACCTTTCAAACGGATGAAAATAATTTAAGTCTTAAACTGGAAATAAATTCATCACTAAATTCTCTAAAACTTTCTCTATTTAGCCTTTGCCGTATCTATTGTAACAAGCGAGATCCTCTTGTAGAGAAGCGAATTTGGTACACACTGTGAATCCATCAAGCGCATGTTCCAATTTTCATTTATGGTTATGGTGATTGGGTTGTAATCTATCAAATTGGTAAGCTACAGGCTTTAATAGAATGCACTCGTCGTTTTTCATTAACGTCTTTTGCAGCAAATAATACTGGATTGCTGTATATAAATGTATAGAGTCCATAATAAATACAAAACACCAACACATTAAGTAAAATGTCTCGAGTGATGTAAGTTTCAGCTAACGAAGCAAAAATATTTTGACTTGTTAGCGACCCAACTTATAACCGATATCTCGATAGATGTTTCACTTTGACTTACTGAATTTTCTAGTAAACACTAGTAAACACGGTTAGTTGCTATTGCTGGACGAGCACTGCAATCTCGTTTGAATACTAGAAACTCGAATCGGTGTTGAAATAATATGCCCCATGTCAAACAAGTTATAATAAGTAGTTAATCGTTGTCAAATTATAGATACGTATTAATAATGTGTTTAACGAACAGATTCAGTAAGCGCTCCTCCCATAAATAAGCGCCAAATTTAAATAGAAATTTTGTATTGGTTGGCTGGGTTTACCAAACCACTCAATAAAGGTTTATATTACCAACCTATACATGTCAATTAATTTTTCACACGTGTTTATAGTTACAGCAATGTATAAATTTGTTTGATGTAAATTAAGCTTGTTCAGTTTGTAGCGCACAGCTAAAGCCCACCCTATTATTTTAATTTCTGAATCTGTTCGTTAAACGTACTATAGTTAAATCGTAATCGTCTATTAGAAAATTGAAATTGTACCATTTTCAAATTCGTTAAAACTGGTGTAAAGTGACATGACATATCTCATAAAGGGTTAACAACAAACACTGTTTCCAGCGTTGCTTTCGTGGACGGCTCGTAAACTGTATGAATTCATAAAGGGTTTTGTCAAAAGTCACTATCTCAAAATTTCTATATTTTATAATAGTTAAGGTAAACTATTACCGTTTAATAAATTAAAATTTATTAAAGTTGCTACATACCTAGACGTTGCCGGATGAAAAGTAGATACCAGGCTAACTACCAACCGCGGAGAGTTGGGGGATTCGCTTACATACCAAAAAAACCAAAAAAAAATAAAGTACATCGCCCACGATTATCTATTAACACATAAAAATAAATAAAGGATTCTGTACAAACAAACAAAAAGAAAATAAATTAAGCGTTACTATTTTACAGCAAACAATTATAGTATACGGACAATTTAGGAATCTAAATACGAAGTGCGCATCTCGTATTTACACAAAATAAAATTAATCAATAGCAAATAAAAACAGTAAGAGCTTTTGTCAAGTGTTTTTAAAATTTCAGTTAATACTTTTTATAAAATAGCTAATTAATGGCGACAAATTAACGTGTGAGAGTCTTTGTCGAACGTTTTTAAAATTTCACCTAATAATTTCTGTAAAACAAATAAACGTGTGCGTTCTTATGACAAGCATGTTTAAAAATAGTACACCGCACCTATAGAGCGATTATATCGAATCGCAGCAACACAAAATAGTTCTACAATGCGACGTTTCTTGTCACGTAACTACATCAAACGTGGATACGGAATATACCATTGACGCACACAAAAGAAAACAGGTTGCATACCTGTCTGTGTCCAGATACTTAACTCGCAAGCCGTCAGGGGTGAGTCAGAACAGCAACGCGATAGTCGTCAGGATACATTTACCCTGCTACCATAACTGTAGCAACGGTCTACGGACAAAAAGAGTTGTTCTACATAAAGGAAGAACCCATTTGGCCTTCAGCTAAAAAAGCGAATACACGCAAGATACCTTCTAGTTGTCGAACAGAAACACGGGCATCGCTTTTGAAATATGGTGACGAATAAAATGTAGAAAACACTTCGACGCACAAGCTGCAGAACAAACTCAACAATCGTTCCAACGACACAAATTCGAATTTTAAATCCTCTCTTATCGAAACGCGATAACCGGAAAACCCGGCTTATATCGGATAGTTTGCGACCATTATTTCAACAAGTCGTTACCTTGGAACAATAGAAAAAACTATTATACGGTGGTCGTAAGGTATACCAAGATAGCGAGTACCTAACAACAGGATATAATTATTCACTTGTGGCATAAACTTGTCGTTTTGAAATAAATAAGTTCAAAATAAAAATTTGTAGAAAGCGTATTTATTATTGTAAACAGGATGTTATTGAAGAATTCAGGAAGTTACGGGATACCTAACACAAGGCATAGACTATTTAATTTATAAAATAAATTTTCGTTTTAAAAGCAAAAAGGGGTTTGAGTTGAGGAGTTTATTGGAAAGCGTGTTTATTATTAATTATGTTGAAGAATTTAAGGTTTGAAACGAGTAATGAATTAACAAGGGAGAAAAATAGGGTAATCAATTTATGTCGAAAATAATCGTAACACAGTTCAGCTTTGAAAACAATCGTCACATATCGTCTGTACACGAGGTGTTCTATAATATTTATAGTGAAGTTATCTCAATCGCAGTACTATCGTTCTGTAGGTAATTAGCATCAACTAATGCCTATGTAAAAATGTCTAATAAATATAATCTTCCTCGCAGACAAATGTCATTTAATATTGGTGATACCGTTTGTAGAACAAACAAAGCGTTGTCTAGTGCAGCAGATACCTTTTCCGCAAAACTCGCCCCTAAGTATATTGTATGTACTGTAAACAAGAAATTGTCAAATTTAGTTTACAATTTAACAAATCCAGATAGCTCCAAAACAAATAATTGGCACATTAAAGATTTAAAACCTTATACTGGAGTGGATTTAAATGAACCTCAACAATATTCTTAAACTATTTAGTCTACCTTATCTAAAAATGTATTTGTTCCGCTAAATATACCTAACCCTCACCTAAAATTTAATTTTAGATTATTACCTAATCTCTATCTTCTCTTGCGCCTATATATATATATATATATATATATATATATATATATATATATATATATTCGTGGAATGGAGAATTAAGCTTTAAACAACGAGCCCTAGCGTTGGGCCGTCATAAGATTGCCGTGGAACCTCAGAAAAATTCTTGAACGGAGTGGGACAACATATAATTTTCGCAAATTCAAAAATTTCATAAAAGAATTCCTTACCATTCTATTTCTGCTTCAAAAACCTTCTGCAGCTTCTTTGGCTAGCTCTGCTGTGCTTCTTCTCGGATACCTAAACTTACCATACCTCTTTCACACTCGCACACCATTCAATAAAATCTCCAAATAATACAACAATGATACAATCTTTTATTTACGGCTATTACTAATAAATTATATTCACATGTATAAAAAACAGTTTGATACCCAAATTTTTAAACTCAAAATATGGTATGTTTTAAAGTCCTTGTTTTTCTAATTACTTTCAAACAAATTCAATAATATATGAGTAGATGGGCCCCACATATTACCCTAAATTGACTGTACACTAGAGTATGGTGAGCTCATAATAACATAGTTTAGTTTGTATATGCTTTCTACACCTTGCATAAATTAAAACAAAATTTATAGACTCGTTTACCTTTTACAATCCAATTTATATCCAGAATAAAATTTTGTAAGTTTTAAATACACCCTTTTTCAATATGTAACCTTAATAAATTGTGCTGTACATGCATCTTTTCCACTATGTTTCTACAACCCTAAATAAATAAGCCCCAACAAGTCAAGTACACAGCACAAAATTTCACAAAAGTTTTATCAAACAACAGAAATTTCAAATAAATTACCTGGAGAATTCTTCAGGCTTCCATTCCTTTGAAGATGATCGCTAGAACCCCTCTGCTTTGTTACTGTTCGCAGTGATGCTCAGCGAATCCACAAACGATAACACCATTTAAAAGCCAAGCGCCTCAGTCTCCCAGTACCATTCCATATAGCTGCTTAACCCACATATATCACACTTCCATTTATTGATTTTCGTACTTTGTATTGTAGTAACCAGACCTCTATTAATTTAATATACACTACACGTATTTCGCGGTAATAAATAGATACCCGCTACAACTGTGTTACCCTGTAACCACTATTTACTGTATTATCAACACATACAATACTCACAATAAATCTCTACTATTATGATGTTCAGCATTTAGTACTTTGTTAAAGTAAAGTAATCTAGAAGCAAAAAGAAGACAAGAGAGCCTTAGTAATTTAGCTCGAGTATTTATATCGTTTCAAACTACTACCCCTGGACACACTTCAAGTGAAAAGCTTATTTTCAAATCTAAATTCTACAAATTTTGAATACAGCCGTCTTTAAATTCCTGAAATTTTATAGCTTGCTACGTGCTGTTTCACCGATTTGCTATCACCTGTCGCGTGTGCGTACGTTTAGAAAACTGTCCATTTTTAACCAATGATAAAATTCTCTGTCGTCACAAATCCCGCCTAAACTATCTTTATCTCTGTCTGATGCATGTCTGCTGCGCGTTCAAAACCCCACTTGAGTTATAGAAAATCGATATTGATGACAGCCCATCTCTACTCCACGTGTATATGGTACGTGCTTTTTAAATTTCAACGTTTCTTTACTTGTCTCTATCTGTTGTATATAACCGATCGTGCACTTCCCTTGCTTTTTAAGAAGTTTGTTTAGCCTTGTTGTTCAAACCAAACTGACGGTTGAAAATAATTCTATGAAATCCTATCTTAACACATGCTCGTAACCTTTTAAAAACGCAAGTGTTTGTTAATTATCGAACGTTTAACACAACAATTATTAGAGTTTATATTTCGTCGTATTTGTATAGAACGAACTATATTCGCCTTGGAATTATTGATTTTGTTACGCAAACACGTTCTCCTATGCTTATACGTGTTGGATTAAAATGAATTAAAATTAATTATGCGTTTCTATTTGCTTTAAAACTGTTTTTCCTTTATGTAATTTTTAACATCCCAATTAATTTTGCGCGTAAATAAATCGTTCTTTTCTATATACAGGGTGGTTGAAATTATTGTTTACCACTGATTTAAGTCTATAAATCTATAACAATATATATATAAAACAACATTCTAATCTAGTTTATAAAATCCCGTTACCCCTTATATCTGCACAAAAATATGTTAGTATATGTAAAACTCCCGAGTGGTTTGACTTCCAGATTTTAACTTTACCGATATTGACTTTCCCTAATAGTGTTTCCTTCACGGACGTTTGATACGCGTAGTTATGACACCACTCGTCAGTAAATTTTTCCGCCTTTGACTAAATTTTATCATATACTTCATATATAACATAGTGGTAATTTTCGTTTGTGCATTCTAAAAAAAAATTTCCCTAATGCCTTATATTTTTTTTAATTCGTTCCGGGGCAGTTTAACATGCCAGTTTTCCACTGGTCATGTTTCAGTTTTTAAATTATTTCCTTACGTATTACTCCCTTCTTTCATCTTTATAAATTAAAGAAAGTTCCTCTTTTATTTATCTTCATGTACCGTATTTTGTATATTTAAATTAGGAATTATATTTAGGTTGTGTTATGTCATAACGCAAATACATAATTTTCACCCATGTAAACACTTAATTTCGTTTAAAATAAATGTATCTCTAATTATACCACAAGTTATTTGGGTTATTACTTCGAAAGGAAGTAACAGAAACTAACCTCTATGTTTTTGGTAGTTATTATCCAGTAACACAAATGAAGTAAAAAATTTGTAAAAGAATTATCTTGAGTAGTTTCCTCCCTGTAATACCGGCCGATCGATCTTTAGTTGTCTGCGCATAGCAAATCTTTATTCAAACCCGCTTGTGAGATATCACGCCATTTGTTCCCCAAGGTGCCTGGTCTTCACATGGTTTGTATTAGAGTCCTACGCTATGTTACAATATTTTAACAAAAATAATTTTATAGAAGCACTTGATATTACGTTTCAAAATTCCTATGATAACTTACCCATCAATTGGTTTAAAGATGGTAAGAATTGTTATAGATAAAATCTGTTACAATTTCAATGTACCTCGTGGGATTTCCTAATGCTTACACAAAATTGTATTGTATGGTCCTTCCAAGAGGCTAACCTGTACTTGTTTGGAAGTGTGTGTTTGCTCAACTTTGATGCTACCTTATAATTTCTACCTAGTTTAGTTTAAAGTACCTCCATTATTGATTGCAAGAAGATGTCTCTGAAATACTAAGTTGTTTCTAAATTATGTGCCGTACAAGGCCATCGTATTAACGTTGCAGGGGATTCAATTATCTGGTATTTGTCGTTTTACCTTACAACTACAACACAAAATGAAGTTGGTGTTTTATTACTTTTAAAGTTTATCTACTTTGGATATCAGATGATTTGTTCCTTGATTTGAATCTACTCAACTACCAGCTTTGAATATGGTTCACAAACCACCTGTCTGAGTTTCTAGTTCTGTTTGCAATATAAAGCAGTAGGTACCTTTCTTAACAAGCTGTAATTAAGGAAATACAGAGGTACGTGTTTTACATTTAAGTCATTTTTTGAGATGATTTTACACAAGAAAAATTGAAGTAAAAGTTTTGTTACTGTGTGTGGACTGCTTTAGTGTCTGTAAAATAAATTTGTTAAATTCACATAGACCCGCTTCAACGTAACACATGTTCAGATAACCTTAAGTAAAGAATTTAATACAACAAAAGTGTACGCCCTAGGTTTCATGAAACTGGAAGTTTAAGTACTTTTATTGCTCTTTGTTTTGCTAAGGCAATAAAAGTTTCCTTACGTACTTAACACAAGATAGGTACATATGTGTTTTTGATATATTAATAACTAAAGTGTTTCCTCTTATTTGTTGCTTATAATAATATTTGCATATCTTTAACTGTGAAGTTCCTTACACGTAGGGGATACGAAAACTTACTTATGTTTGAAAGTTTTCTCAAACATAGTAAAATCAAAATTGTTTTCAATAATAGTAACAACTAAGTTAAAGATAAACTAATTCAACCTAATATTTAATCTAATTGTAAATTTTCTTTCGAATTGAAGTTATTTTGTAATATAGCCAAGGTACTTAATTTATATTCTCTCTGTTTAATTGTTGACACCCCCATAACTTCCCCCCTGAGATTTACAAGTCCATGCAGCCTCCGAAGCCTATAAAGGTCGATGCCAGCTGCGCCAAAGTAAGCTCCATACTTCGTCGTGTGATTACTTTTTTATAACACCGGGAAAAAGTAAGCAGCAATGTATGTATTTTTAAATTTTTGTATATATTAGCTTTAAGATTTTATCATTTTTAAGCACCTTCTCCTACCTACCCGTTTTTCAAATCCCTCTCCTCTTCTATCTTGGTGGACAAAGTGTACGTGTTACCTCCCCGTGGTATTCGCTGGACAGTCAATATTTTGTTGTCTTTGTAATCTGCAAAATGTTGGTTGACTATAAAAAAGCATACCAGCTGCAATTATTACGATTAATGAAACACTGTTTTAAGTTTATTGAGTTTTCTTTCAAAGGTTTTGAGAAAAATGTACAAGTAATTGTGAATCTTTAGCGCTTATAAAAGGGATCCTACATCAAAATTACTCAAATTAGAACCCAAGCAGTATTTTTATACAAATTTTAATAAATTTGAAATTAGGTATAAGTGTACAATTCCCCCGAGGGTTGCTTTGATTTAAAAATTCTTAAAGATTTGGGTTCCCCAGAAAAATCTAGGCCAAACTTATGTGTCATACCTTAAGACGGTTTGGACAACTTCCTAAAATCATAAGTGTAACTTGGCAAGCGTTGGTTTGATTTAAACAATTCAAACAGAGATAGATTGTCTAGAAAATTCCAGATCAGGCTAAAATGGCTAGTCGAAGAAAACTCTTTTCTAGGTTAGATATGAATGCAATGAGCAAAAACTCGGGGTACGGTGCTTTAACAGTGTGTAATTTTGTAAGGAATAGTCCGATTTTAAAAATACAAACACGGTTAGATTGCTCAGGAAATTCTAGATCAGACTAAAATGGTTAGCCGCAGAAAACTCTTACCTAGGTTAGATATGGATGCAATGAGCAAAGCTGTTCCGAAACGCCTGTCAATATTCTACTAGCATTTTTTTAGCGTGTTTGCCGTGTGCTTACTATCATATAATTTATGCTAGCTTTGTGCATCCCTATTGCAGCTACTGTAGAGTACTTTGAGAAACACACCTCCCATACTTTCCACGCATTCCAATGAGAGCTTGCTACAAGGGTTAAGTTAGTTTCCCCTTAAAAAAGACATCTTTCTACTCATTAATGTATGAATTATTGTTAATAGTTATTTATTTATAAATGGATATATAAATATTAACTATAGAAATTAATGAGGCCAAATAGCTACACTTAGATTTTTTACGTGTGTAAAGGTCACAGGTTATGCAAGTGCTTACTGGCAAGTTTTCCCGTCGGAATATTTGCAACTTCTTAGGCAAAAACCTTTGCTTGAACTCTCTTAATGAATAAATGGATAACCTCTTGCTGCTGGGCGAGAGACAAATCTTTAGGAAATTTTGAACGTAAATCCGCTGAAGATTGAATGTTACGAATAAAATGACTAATATAAAAAATAATCTCACAAATAATCTGTAAATTTTAAATTTGATCTAAAATCGAATCTAAGAAATTCTCGGACCCAACAACCGTTAACATTAAAACACCATGTTCCAACTCCATCGGAGATGAATCGATAAGTTGTGGTATAAGTCTCACCGGCCAATCTTCTCGAGAATGTACTAACCAGGGAGATCCTGACCACCATAACGAATGATGAATTAACTCTGAAATCAAAAATCCGCGCGAGAATTGTCTTGAGGCTCTTAACATGAAACCACGACGACGGAGGAAGACGTCCTTAAATATGTGAAACGGTTTACTGACGAGTGTTTTTTACTTATGCGAGGAAAACCGGTTACAATATAAAACAAACATGGAATCTAACCATGCAAAAACGCTATTAAAAGATAAACTATCTGTATACGTAATTTTGCAAATTCTACTAAATCTGCTAAGAGTACAGGAATGAAACGCGATAAGTAAAAATCACTTTCGATTTTGCGTATATTAATGAGACCATAATGTTGTCTTTCAAATCAAATAAACGACATTAAACGACTGCTGCATATTCAACTTCAGAAACTTTAAAGAAACCGGCAGTTCCAATTTTGTAAAACCATTAGCCATGGAACGACGCGGAATTTCAATATTCGAGACATCTTGCAATTCAATTAAAAAATTTCTCCATTTTGCTACCAATTCCAACGACGGCTCTTGGTCCCAACCGAAGCCCATAAGTCAAAGATATTGAACTAAACATTTATTGAAAATTACTAAAGGCGTTATCAAACCGAGAGGATCAAAATTTTTTGCAATAGCCGATAAAATATTACGCTTAGTGCAATTGCGCTCTTCAACATGTAAACTGTTTAAAAATACATCCGAACAAGCACGGCACGCGAGCCCCAATATTTTTGTCAAGCCACTATTATTATCTTGAAACGTAATGGCAATCGAATCGCAAAGGGATTCTTTTAAGTTGGACACCACTTCCCCACAATTACTGTTCCATTTTCTTGAAAGAACTCCACCACTGACACACATGTTACTCAATTTCAAAAGTAATTGATTCGTAACTACTATAGAGCTGCAACTAGTGAGTAAATCGTCAACATAAGTATCAGCTGCCAATACCTTAGCTGCGAAGAAAATATTAGCCGATTCTAACTTAGCCAATTTTTGAATAGTGCGCAGAGCCAAAAAAGGTGACGACGAAACTCCATAAGATACGGTATTTAATCTAAAATCCATAGTAGAATTCGTGAGAGAAAACCTCTAGACGGTACGTTGAAAAACGCAATGAGAATCTTTAACCAAAATCTGCCGATACATTTGTTTAATGTCAGCTGTAACTACGATAGGGTACACATGAAAAGTGCAATAATAAAACTAGGATATCTTTCTGCAGAGAAAGACCAACAGTCAAACTATCATTCGACAAATTTCCAACTTGATCCTGAAACGATGCATCCAAAACCACACTCATTTTGGTGGTAGTTCTATCAAGCTTATCTACAGCTTAATGGGGAATGTAATACACCTCTCATCATCTGACGAATTTTTGAAAAGCGATTCCACTGGGCTCATATGACCATTCTTCATATAGTTTTCCTTAATTTTTTTATAATTCGAATACAATTCGAGATCCTTTAGTAAACGACTTTCTAATGACAAAAATATTTTAATAAAAATCGATCTAGCAGTCACAAATGTTGATTTCAAAATTTAAAAGGCAAGTACAATATAAAACGGTCGTCCTTGTTACGACTGTAGTTTTACACAAATTCCTTTTTACGTTTTCCCTCTTCAGGAGAAACGTGTACCACGGAAGGAATATTTTCTAACTGCAAAAACGAACAAATATCGCTGTCTAACGGCTCAACGAAAGCGAACAACGACGTAACAGAATTATTTGGTGAGAGATAATTTGTTAAGAATGAAACGATGTTTTAAAGAAATTATTGAAAAATGTCTATCCTTATTAATTATTATTGTTGGATCACCAAAGATAAGCAACGTTCAGAGTAGTTACAAAATTGGATGGGAGACCGTTTATTAATATTTCCCAATTTCTTGAGGTGTGCCCATGCTGATCTCTATCAAAATTTAATACATTCAAATGTACCTCCAGCGCAAGTTGTGTACCAAATTTGAAACTCTTAGCCCACAAGAAGTCTCAATTTACGTTAAAGGAAAGTATTTAAAAATAGAAAACTTTTTCCAGAATTGCTTTAAAAATTGCTTAGCTAATATTTACTAAAGTTTCATTTTGCAAGTGATTTGCCTATGGATACAAAACAGATTAACACCTTGTACATCAATGACTTCCCCTCTCCCTCGTATTTTACGTATACACTGCATTATTTCCATGTGTAATTAACTAAACCAATGCACATTTACGTTTTTCTATTACGGATATACTTGCCGATATTATCAACGTTACTGAAACTAAAAAAGCATTTTATATCATAATGCTGTGTTTTTTATGCAAGAGGATATTAGTAGGTTTGAAAATACTAATTTTGCATTATAAAAAATTTCACCATTTAACTACAAATTCTTTAGTTAGGTATGGTGATTGTATACAATGTTTTCAAAACCCGACTAGTTTTAAGAGGCACGTAAATCATCACATAAGAAGTAACAACGAAGTATTTTTGGAACCTACCAATATTAACGAATTTGCATTTTCAAATACTGCATACGTTCCAATCAACGTTTTCGAAGAAAGTAAATATCCCAAGTTATTTATAAACCCCAATAATTGCCACAAGTGAGATAATTCTACTATGCTTACTCAAGCTGCTAATTCTGAGGTTATCGAGCTAGATAGTAATTGCACCAGCGCTACTAGTATCGAATCGAACCCGATATTTAACATTCACAAAGTCAAAGACAAAATCACAAGTTTAACGTTGCTGTTAGTACTCTACCTACACCAAAAAATAACTTATCTAGAAAAGATGTTACTGACATTCAAGCTAGTATAACTCAATATATTATTGAGCTCCTCATAAATACATTAAAAGAATTCGTCAATTTATACCTTCAGGAAAATGTATTTACCTATAATGCATTTAATGATATGTTTAGCGATTTTGTACCGATACACGATTCTGTCTGGAAATTTCTTTTTAATTTCATTGAAATAATAGATATTTTGCTTTGTTTGGAAACTAATAAAGCATTTCTCAAACTATTGGAATGCAAGCTAAGAAAGCACAATTAAAGCTTTATTCATCCTTTTAGAGGTAATTTAAAACCAAAGTATCATAATTTAGTTCATTACCTAACAATAATTCGACAACTAGAACCATTGCGAAACTTATGGTGTTTCAAGTTTGAGTCAAATCACAGGCAATTCAAAATATATTCAGGCTGTACTACTTCGCGTAAAAACATTTGTGTGATCCTGTTCAAGGAATATGAACTTAAATTTAGCTGCATTTTAGTACAAAACGAATAGTTAATAATCTATAGGAACACTGTGGCACGATTTAAATAGAATTAAATAAAAACCCTTAACCACAAAAAATATTTAATTTACTAGATACGTATTTCGACCACTGTGTGGTCATCATCAGTAGGAAATCTGTAATTAAATAATAGTTAGCTGTTGTTCTGGAACACTTCAGAGGATATTCTCCTCACCACATAGGCTGAAGTAAACCTTCCCAACATACAATTTACTATATTGTTGCTTAAACACTATTGAGGATATTCTCCTCACCCGCAGGCCGGTGTTATTAACAACAAACAAGTGAATTGTGACACCATAACTTAAATCTACATAATTTATACTAATTCTAAATCTACTGAAGCGGAACCAATTTAATCTTACTTTCTCATTGGTTGTTGACCAATAGGGAAAGCAAAGCAGATGGCTCTAGTGGCCCTTTATCAGTGTTTAAGAGGGGTCCTTTATGTTTAACAATTTTAATTGATTCATATGCATTTAAAAAAGAAAACGTTGGTACCGCTTTTAACAATTTAACATTTTCTAGTTTAACGGGGTGGCTGGTTTAAAATATATGTTTGGCGATCTGAGACCTTTCCAAAGGAAGACATTATTGTTGGCATTGAAAAATCCATTTCAAAATTAGATGACAATTCAAAAAACTTTATTAGAAACGCGTGCAAAATTCAACTTTCGAACAACTTACGCACTTGCGCAAGGAATGCCTCAGAACAAACAAGAAAAGATCATCTGATTATTAAAGGTTTACGACAAAAGAATTGTTATTATTTAAAAGCTGACAAGGGGAATAGGTTGGTTATTCTGGATAAACAAGACTATGTTGATAAAGTAGAGACTTTGCAGTCTGAGGGTTCTTACAGACCAATAGTCAAAAAACGTAAAAATGAAGTTCCTTTAAATAAAATGATTAAATCAACAGAGTCTGTTTTGAAAGAATGTCCAAACCTAATTTCGCCCTCACAAAAATAATAAATCGATGAGACCAATAGTTTCAGGTATCAACTCACCGACTTACTATTTATCACGATGGCTGTCAAATGAATTTAAGAATTTAAAGTTTAACAGTTTGTCTGTACAAAACTCTTTGGAGTTTATTAATAAAGTAAAAAATATCACATTAGAAGAGAACGAAATCTTAATTTCATTTGATGTCAGTTCATTATTTCCTAGTGTTCCAATACCACGTACTTTAACATATTTAAAGGATGTTCTTATAGATAGTGATATTGATGATGATAAAGTAGAGGATTATATCAAGCTTGTTTCGCATTGCATGTCCTAGAACTGTTTTCAATTCAACAACAAGTTGTACGAACAACATGAAGCAACTGCAATGGGAAATAGCTTATCACCTTTCATAGCAAATTTATTTATGTTTCGCTTTGAGACCGAATTAAAAGAAAACTCCAAATACTTCCCAAGAATATGGTTAAGGTACGTGGATGATATTTTTGCAGTTTTTGACACTACTAAGTCAAATGTTGATGACTTTCTTAAAGAATTGAATTCAAAATTTCAAAGCATAAAATTTACGTATGAACTAGAAAATAATGGACAATTACCCTTTTTAGATACATTAGTAATTAGAAATGGTAATAAACTGGAATTTGACATTTATAGAAAAGAAACCAACGTAAATCGTTTTCTTTTGTCTTCCTCGAATCATAGCATACAACATAAATTGGCTACATTTAACTTTTTAATTAATAGATTATTGAATTTCCCTTTAAATAAAAACAGATTTAATAAGGAATTTGCTCTTATTAAGCAAATAGCGAATTACAATGGTTTCTCTTCTGATATTATAGATAATATTTTAGAAAGTGTAAAAGTAGAATTAACATCCGTAGATCAACGACTTTGCAATCAACCACCTCTAAAGATAATGTTAAATATGTTCAACTTCCATTTCACAAAACCACAAAGGATCTTGATAAAATATTCAAACAGATTAATTTTAAAATTGCTTTTACTAATACTAATAAAATTAAAGATTTGCTAGGTAATCCAAAAGACAAGGTGGAAAAATTGCAAAAGTCGGGGATTTATGAAATTAGTTGTGCAGGGCCAGGGTGTTTTCAAAAATATATTGGTCAGACCAAGAGGAATATAACAACAAGATTTAAAAAGCACATTGCTCACTTCAAATATGGTAAATACGAAAGGTCTCAGGTCGCCAAACATATATTTGAAACCAGCCATACGTTAAACTAGAAAATGTTAAATTGTTAAAAGCGGTACCAACGTTTTCCTCCTTAAATGCATATGAATCAATTAAAATTGTTAAACATAAAGAACCCCTCTTAAACACTGATAAAGGGCCAATAAAGCCATCTGCTCTGCTTTCCGTATTGGTCAACAACCAATGAGAAAGCAAGATTAAATTGGTTCCGCTTCAGTAGATTTAGAATTAGTAAAAAATTATGTAGATTTAGTTTATGATGTCACAATTCACTTGTTTGTTGTTAATAACACCAGCCTGCGGGTGAGCAGATTATCCTCAATAGTGTTTAAGCAACAATATAGTAAATTGTATGTTGGGAAGGTTCACTTCAGCCTATGTGGTGAGGAGAATATCCTCTGAAGTGTTCCAGAACAACAGCTAATTATTATTTAATTACAGATTTCCTACTGATGATGACCACATAGTGGTCGAAATACGTATCTAGTAATTTAAATATTTTTTGTGGTTAAACGTTTTTATTTAATTTTATATACAAAAAGAATGATTCATTTATTTAGTGTTTTATAAATGCCGTATACAAATGCGATAGCGGTTATGTTAATATAATTTCCAAAAACTTAACTCTGAAAAAATATTTCTGAGATTTTACACTGGAGTAAAATATAAAGGATTTAATTATAAGTGCGGCAACTATGTTTCAGTGTTCAACAACAATTTTGAGTTTTATTGCATTTTACAAATCTGTGTTAAAGATAATGATGTAATATTATTCTGTCAACAATTAAAAGACCTTGAGTACAAACAGCACATTGTTGCTTATCAAGTAAATGTAAGCAATGGAGCGTCCCTTGCAGCCGCGACTACTCCTCGGGGGCTCAAAGGCTAGAACCCCCCAGGTTATTTTAAGGAATAGGTACCGTAAATAAACTTTTCGGCATAAATTAATTCATCGTAAAATGATTACTCAAAACTAGAAATCGAATGCATAAATGCTTTCAGCCCGGCATTATTAAGTGGTCTCAGTAAATAAATTGTAAATGCTACGTTTACAATGATGTATGATGCGGGAAGCAGATATAAATAGTAAACATATCCCGCCGTCGTCCTTAGTAAGCAACCACATCTAACCGTTTTAATAAAAATTAACACCAAAATGCATATAATTTTTTTAAATTTGTGGTTCAATTGATCAAATGTAACACTGATATTAATATTTTACAATTATTTAAAACAATAACGTTTCTAACTACATTCATTTTACATCCAACATTTAAGCAATAATAAATAAATACTTGTCCTAGACATTTTGACAGTGCTTTCTTCACCTTAACGGAACTTCTTGATTTTCTTTAGTACATCGGTGTAAGGTAGGGCTCCATTCTATTGAGCCCGGCTTAAATGTAAATCTTATAGGAAATCGAACAACGACGAATTCTGTCGAACGCAAATAATAACAGCTTCAGATAGCTTTAACAGGGCTCTCATCATTAGAGCCCTTAGCCGCAGTATCTGTTGGTATTTTAAGGCGTGTTTGTTGTTGTCCGGTACTAATTTGCGTGAGCGTAGAGATTATTTCACTTGTTTTCGTTGAAAGTAAAGACCGTGTCTTGTTTCTAAGTGTAGTCGTAGTGTATAATTTTGATTATAAGTTTGAATTATTCAAGATGACTAAAATAATATTCGTAATATAATCGATTTTAAATTTAAAACTTTTCCATTAGCAGAAAAGGTGCAAATTAAGAACCTAGGCCGTTCGACACCGGATTTAAATCTGAAACAGGTAGATAAGGTTGAAATCGTTCTTCACAAGGAATTTTTCAAAAGAAATTTATAAAACATGTTAGTGGATTTCCGGATGCTTTCAATCGAATGCTCTATTTTGTTTTCCATGCCATTTATTTTACTGTGACGGAATGGACAAAACATGGTCGGAAAAAAGCTTTAGAGATCTGAAGCATATAAACGATACAATAAAAAAGCATGAAATTAGCAAGTACTATATAAAGTCTTGCACGGATTTGGCTATGCTAGGTTCCGTGGACATTGCGGTTCAGTTAGATTCCGCATATAGGCAGAACATTATGAAGCATAATGAGCAGGTGACTAAAAATAGATACATTTAAAATAAAATTATCAATTGTATTAAATTTTGTGGAAAGATGGAATTGGCATTGAGAGAACACAATGAAAAAGAAGATTCCGAAAACCGTGGAATTTTGTTAGAATTAATTGATTTTACTTCGGAATTGAATGTAATTTTAAAAGAACATTTACACAAAGCGTGTGTATTTAAAGGTACATCTAAAACTATGCAAAACGAGATTTTAGAAAGCATGCTTGCGGTGTGTCTTCAAGAAATTGAAGATCTAATTAAAGGTAGTGAATTTTTGGCGATTCCGTGCGATGTGACGAGTGACATTTCATATCAATGCCAAATGGTAATTATAGTTAGATATTTTTACAGTGGAAATATTTATGAGAAATTTTGGACATTTCTACGAGTAATAAATAAAACAGCTAACGGTTTATCGTAGTGTATTGAGCAGGAATTAGATAAATTAATATTAAACTTGCCATCTAAACTAATTGCTCAAACTTATGACGGTACAAATGTTATGAGTGGTTGTGCTAGTGGAGTTCAGTCAAAAATAAAACTTAAATATAAAAATGCCCATTTTATTCACTGTTATGCCCATCAATTAAATTTAATTATGCAGAAAGCAACTAGTCAAAATGCTGAAGCTAAAATTTTTTTTCTAATTTATCCGCAATTCCTGCTTTTTTTCTCATTCTACTCACAGGTGTGATGTGCTAAAAGAAATAGTGAAGCAAAAATTGCCCACTGTTGCTGCCACACGTTGGGATGATAATATTCGTATTGTGAACGTCGTATATGAGAATAGAGAAAAACTAATCAAATGCTTTGAGGAATTAGAAGAAAAATGCAATAAAACTTTTACCTGCTGGGAAGTATATGGTTTGCGTAGAATTCTGGAAGATCCTGATTTTGTGTTGTTTCTCAATTTATTTTATAAAATTTTTCCACATGTTGACATATTATTAATTCAGTTTCAAGCTAAGAGATACAGACAGTGTTGCACTGAAGAGAAAAATGGATGACTTTGAAAGGATAATTGCATCTGCTAGAAATTTAAATGATGAGATAGAAAAAAATATATTCTGTAATGATACTCAACGAAGAAAAATTAGTAACGTGGAAAATCGGAATTTGATTGCTAAAGAAGGGTGCAATACAATAGCTGTTCAGATGAAGGACAGGCTCTCATACCGAATTCATTTAGAAGCCGTTTTTTTAGTAGACGTAACTAATTTTGATACTTACTCAAAAAAATTTTCAACATCGCATTTCCAATCGATTGTTAAGTGTTATCCGATGTTACAGCCAGACAAATTGAGGACTGAATTAGAAATGATGTACTCAAGAACGGATTTTAAAAATATTTGAGGCGACCTAAACATGCTTTCCTGGTTGACCCAAAATGGATTAAACGAAACATTTGGCAAAACAATAAAATTATTAAAAATTATAGTCACAACCCCAATGCCTACTGCCGAATCTGAAGTATGTTCTTCAACTCATTAATAGGATTAAAACTTATCTAAGGAACACAATGACCGAAGAACGTCTTAATGCCTTAGCAATCATGTCAGTCAACATAAGCTTAATACATAACATCAACAATTTTGACGAAAAAGTTATAGACCATTTTATTGCTCAGAAACACAGAAAGCTTGATTTCGTATACAAGCAGTAAAATTATTAGTTACGTAACAATTACAGTGCAGTGTGTGACTTTTTGTACATAAACCTATAAACAAGTATACAATAATTAATGGGTCTGTGTGAGTGACTAGGCTGAATACACCAAACCACTGAAGGTGAGTGTTGCTTATGTTATCTTGTATTATATTCATGCCATAAGCAGTTAGAGACCCTCAAATAAAGTCACCACGAGCAGCCACTGGTCGCTTGCAGTTATTTCTATCAATGACATTACTGGACTACTTTTAACTCCAATAAGATCGGCGAGAGGAATAACAATGCTAAGAACTAAAGAATTTTTTGAAATGATTTAGCGTATAACTGATTATATTTCTGCATAAGACTAATATGTTATTCAATACGCAGTCAAATAAACAAAAATGAATTCTTTTCTTGCAACTGATGAAGATTCACAACATGTCAGTATTGATTCGTATTCGGAAAATCCATTTACGGCTCAGATGCCTACACTAGTTTTACAAAATCAATCAGGAAGTGACAGACAACTTCTAGATATCGCACGAAAAGAGGAAGAGGTATATCATCATAGTTGTCAAGCTGAACAGCTTCAATCCTTATTGGCACACTGGAATATGGACTGCCTATTCAACCATCTTCTAGGTAAGTTATTCTGTTAATGTGAATTCCATATTTAGACTTTTAAAAAATAATAATTTTATAAGTGCAAAGATTGTTTTTATTGCATGCATGTCTCTTAATAGCAAACTTATTTTTAGATCACCAAGTATTTGTTAACGTTTTGCGTGTTATAAAAGGGCATCATATTGAAATTTTGTTAAAGGACTTCAACTTACGCACCCAGATATTATTTGAACATAGCCTAGAGGATTGGAGAGAAGTGATTGGTTTCCCATTACTTAAAGACAAATTAACGTCAGACAGTGCGCAATCGGTTTCTTCCGAATTCCGCTCATCTACACCAGATACTGTTTTGGTATGATTGCCACTCAAAGAAGCTCGGGTTTGACGTCAGCAGATCTAGGAACCTAATATCACTGTGTGCGCCATCTTAAACGAATTACCTCAGGCTATTTTATAGGTCTTTTGAAAATCTCATGGGCTGTTGCGCAAAACACCAATTTAAGTTATTTACGTTAAAGTGCATCCTAAAAACATTGACAACTCAACTGTTGATTTTTAATTCATCTGTCATTTATTTGCGTATTAAGATTTGTGGTTCATTATTATTGTTTTTGATTATTATTTATGAGATTTCAAGCCTTGATTCAACTTCAACCAGTTTTTCAAAATTACTGCAACTCAATCTAGTTTGTTATTTCTAGATATAATGAAGGTATCAATTTAATTAGAAGAATAATGTTTGGTTTTACAGATTATTTTGTTATTTCTAAGCTTTTAACTTTTACAATGAGTAACCGCAAGAAAACAGTTCACAGTCAAGGAAGAGAAATTATTTATAGTGTGTAAAGTTTATAAAAAAGAAAAGAATGGAATACCTGTCATTCCTATGAATAATTTACAAGAACGAGTGGCAACAGATTTTGAAAGACCTATACTTGTTGAGCATTATCACAAGATGTCAAAGCTTCAAAATGAGCAACGAAATGCTTTATTGGAAACATTGCACGATATTTTGTAAGAAAGGATATAGTAATGACCCCAAGAACGAGTTTGGAAAAGGCGATTATTGAAAGGTTCCCAAGCAAAAAGTTGGTAATGGAAGAACGAGAACCATTTTAGCAATACAATATAATGTTATTTGTTTTAGTACTATCGTAGTACAAGGAGGGCAAAACTATATAACAAGTGGTACAATTCAATCATATCTTTTAAAAATGCTTTTCTGAGAAAAATGTTAATAAATCCTGTAAAAAGTACAACAGAAGCACGGTGAATGAAACGAGTTTTTGGCAAGTACACATACTAATGTTGTTATGAATTTGTACGCAAAAATTAGATATTCACTATTAATTAACCTCCTTCTATCAAGTTATAATTGCTTATACATAAAAATGCTTGCAATAAAAGTTGTGTAACTATATGACTGAATTTTGTTAAAAAACCTTCAAGAACACAGTGGCGTTCAGGTTTCAAGAGATACAACAAAAAATTTAATTTTGTTAAATGAGATACACTGTATATTATTATATTTGTGGAATGCTATTCATTTTCTGATTTTAAAAATATACCATAAAGTAACATATCTCTAATAAAGTTATCATAAAACAGGTTACGGTGAAGAAAAGGTACAAATATTAACTTTGTACAAAAAAGCAAAACTTTTAACGCTTAATAATTTGTAAACGGTTTAAGATACGAGTATCATATGGTATATCTTTGAAATCAGGAAAAATTATCATTTTAAAAGGTCAGTAATATATAAGGTATACCATTTAAAGAAATATATTTCTTGTTGTAGCCCGTGCAATTTGTACTAAATGTGTATTATTTCAGCTCCTTAAGAAGATGGAGAAACCAGTGCACTGGCAATAAAATTTGACAAGTTTTCTGCGGAGCAATTGACCGTTGCTGGAAGGCGTGCAGTCAGTACCGGTTAAACGGTATCAACAGCCTTAACACAATCTTTGATATTCTAGAGAAGTGACCTTCTTGTAGGACACCTACGGGATTCAGATTGGTAATTAATTTCTAATGCAATTGTGTTCTAGAAAATCTTAACACAATCAAATTTTTTTTCTAATTGCAAGTTACGACAAAATTACAATATGCTGGAAAAACATTTGATGTACACAACAAAAATTTAGTACTTATTTGCAAAAAAGTTTAGTTATTTCAGTGACTGCTGAACTTTAGTTAATAGTAGCTACTAGTATTTTACTAAATACGTTTAGTTACTTTTCACTTAATGTTATGTTTCTATAGCTATACAAATTTGTTATTTGTAGCTAAATGGCAAATAACTAGTTATTATTAACAATCTTGTTTTGTTGAAAACAGTAATCCAACTCAGATATTATTTAACCTAAACTTTGTTTCGTTAACAGTAGCAAAATTGTTTAGTTAATGATAGCTATCAAATTTTACTAAAATCCGGTTTTGTGGGTTCTTCGTAACTGTTTAGCTTTTAGATACCAAATTTTTTTGTAACTATGAACTAAAAGTTAGTTTGACTGAAATTTTACTAAACAGTTTAGTAAAATTATTGTTTTCGGAGAAAAGGTTCTTCAATATATTTTAATTGAAAGCAGATCATAAGTAATTATATAGCTTGATTGACAAATATTACAATGTTCTTGTTTAAAACCTATGCAAACCAGAATCTTTTTGAAATTGTTTAAAGCCGGAAATACTTGTTTCTCATTATTATTCAATACTACTACTGCTTGACTTTGTACGGTCGTTACTACATAGGATGACCTGAATATTTCAGTTGGACATTATTTTTTATTTAATTTCTATATATACATTGGAATCAAATTACCGGTTTAAAATTGAGCACCGTTCATAAATTATCCATATAAACTATGAAATTAGATCATAAATAAAAGTTACGTATCCAAATATTTAAAATGATCAAAGAACACGCTATCTAACATCTATGCATTGTAAGTGGATATGGATTACGACATTGCTTTTCAAAATGGTAATGGGCTTATAGAGGGATGCAAACTAAAAGTATGTATCTAAAATTGTTTCATATTTAATTGATGGCAATGTTACAGATAAACCAATTAGCATGTTGTTACAAAAAAGTAAAAAAATAGAAATTGTGGAGGAAAGTGAGTATTGCGTAGTTTTATAGCGAAAAGTAAATTTAATTCATGTTATGAGGCGCCATTATTCGGTCCTGAAAAATACCAGCGTTGTCTTGGCAACGTTTCGACTGAATTACAGCTATTATCTCAGGTCGTAGTTTTGTATTATACTTCCTGCTTCTTGTACAACGCGAGGCAAAAGCAGAATACAAACTAATAAAAGGCTTTTTTGTTTGTAACAGAAAGTTATACTTTTTGTAAAATGAATAACAATTTAGTTATAAACTGCACTTTTCCGTATTTCCATTTTTTTAAATTTTATTGATGCGCGATATGCCACACTTTTATGTGCCCTCCTAAGTTACTTTATTCCTACAAGTAGATCTATTTGAAAAACGGATCCAGTAGAAAGCATGTTGTACGATATACGATTTGAGATCCGCAGCATCGTTTATTTTCATTGGAAAGACTTACAGGAGACAAAAGATGACATAAAATTTTTACAAAGAAAAAAGCAATCTATTCGGCCATTTGTACTCTGCATTGTTGAAAATTGTACTGAAATCAAAGAGATATATGTGTTCCTTAATAATATTAGCTATACACTTTTCACCACAATTAGGACATTCGACATATGTTTAAAAATAATGTTTTTGTTTAATTTGGATTTTCTTGTCGAAAGCATAATGTTCTGGACTTTTATAGCGGATCATTTTTATAAATTAGTCAGGAAATTCGTTTACCAAGGTACATATAATTGTGCAATATCTACTGGAAAATAAAAGCCCATAGAAATTTAATTCTTTTATTTATTTAATTTTGTAGCCACTTCAGTGTTTCTTTTAACAGGATTAAGTTAGACACAATTGGCACTAAAATAAAGTTACTTAACTGTTTATTTTTGTTTCATTATCATAGTGACATTAGTATATTAATTATCCGTATAGTGTCAGTTTTTACTGGCCTTTGTTTATTACAATGCGAGTTATGTATCCCCAATTACCTATATATATTGATATATTGAATCTAATAGGAATTATTAGAAATTATTAAGTAAAAGTATAAGTTCAATGCAACATTGTAACACAAGGATAACCCAGAGAGGTTATCGACAGTTCATGAGAACGGAATGCAACTTTGCATCCGTGAGGGCAGTGATACTGCAGGTGGCAGGTCACAGGCGGTCAACAGACCGCAATTACTTAGAATTAAGTTGTTACATTGTAATAAAGTGTACAATTAAGAGAAACGCAGACATGAGATCTGCAAGTTCCCACAGCCGTGTGGAGGGCAGGTTATTATAAAAAGCCCGGGAGCTCAATGCCCGGCAGTCAGTCTTCAAACTCCATACTTCGTTGTTTGAGCTACTCACCCAGTACAAGTTAATTTTTATAAAGTTATTATGTACAAATTTTAGAAATAAAAAATGTGTTAAAGTTTCAACGTTTTTTAAAAAACCAGCTCCAAAGGCCCGAACTTTAACTGGCGCAGTCGTAACGGATGTCAAAAGGGCACTGAAAATCCAAAAATCGGAAGATTGGTGACCAAGAATTTTAATTCGAAATTTTGGCAGAACCCAAACCAAGTTGGACAAGGAACAAAAATCGTCTAAGGCCAACAAACAAACCAAGGTGGACAAGATACAGAATCGATCGAACCCACCAAAGAAAAAGATGAAATTAATGTAAGTTCATTTCCATAACTTTTTTTTCTTTTAACCAAAAAATATAACTGATATATGCTAGTATTATAATTATTGAGTACCATTTATAATTATTGTTTATGAATTTATTTTAGGAATATTGTTTTGAAAATAATTTCAAAGTGAATTATTTCAAAAAAAAACGAGACCTTATTTTAAAAAAGTATTAACTTATGAAACGAATGTTAAAGAGATATTTTTTTCTTTAAAAAGCAAATAAGAATTGAATTTAAAAAGAGATTTTCTTTTTAAAAGTAAATGAGAATTAATATTAAGAGATTCTTACCATAATAAATAGAACGAACTCAAAAATAATCCAAAAATAAACGGGCGCACATTCACTAACACCAAAATAAGAAACATCAATTACCGCGATTCAAACCACGCTATAAACCGGTGAGCTAGCGCAATTTAATTTCAAAGCTAAAGCTAATCTTTAAGCAATCACAAAACAATTATTTGAAACCATTGACCTCTACAATACTGAATAAATCACAGCAAAAAACACTCTGCAGTAACTAAAAATACGGTAACTTAAAACCACCTAAGAAAACAAAGCTCGCATCTTTTATACACTTAGAACCTCAGAGAAGTGCAATAACTTTCAACCTTTCAGTACTAAAGCAATTTGCATCATAAGTAATCACGACATAATAAAGCGACGCAGTTTCTACATTAATACCTACAATCCATAAAAGCGTGTACAATTGCAACAAAATCTAAACGTCTTTCAACTAATTAACCAGCATTATAAAGTGCATTATTTCAATACAGAATAACGCAAAACGGTCATCGTAAGAAGCTTTAATTAAAACCTGAAAACTAACTACGAAAAGTTCAATTACAAGTTGAGAACACCGAGATATCTAAAAATAAATAGACGTAACACTTTACGCAAGCACGGAAAGTAAATTATCTAATTCCTATAAACTAACACCTGTAAGTGCAATTAACTCAACGTACGTGACAAAGTAACAAATATTACATTCTTTAGTATTCGATTTCAACAATAAAGTGCAGACATAATTAACCTCAGGTCATAACTACGCAACTCAGTAAAACCCACGGAAGAATTTTAATTACGAGTGAACTAAAACAACGCTAAACGAGAATAAATCCATCCATTTAAGATTCCTTAAGAAGCAGGAACTCATGACAAATTAAAAGCTGCATAAAAACAATAAATCCAATACTACAAGTACGAAATTAATCTCAAATTTTTACCAAATTTTTATCCACGCAATCCAAACTGAAAATTAACAAATTCAAATCAAAAATAACGCCGAAAAATAACAAAATAAACCTCAACCTTTACCAAATTTTTATTTACCTAATCTAATTGAAAAATTAACAAACCAAAACCGAAGTTAACGTTTCAAATAGCTAAATCAACATCAATTTTTACAAAACTCTAAGTTATCCAATTTAAAAAGGAAAATTTAAAAAACCAAAGCAAAAATAACGTCATAAAAAGGAAAATCATCCCAAATTTTTACAAAATTCGAAATTACTTAATCCAAAAGAAAAATTAATACATCCAAAGCATAATAAACGCTACAAATAACAAAACCAACCCCAATTTCTACAAAATTTGAATTTTTACAACCCAAACGGAAAATTAATAAATCCGAAGCAAAAGTAACAATACAAATAGCGAAATAAACCTTAATTCAAAAAAAAAAAATTTTTTTTTAAATTTCCCAAAAATCGAAAACAACCCTTAACCAACATGAGTAACACAGACTTACGTCTCTATTTAGAGACAATACAGACGTTCGATGGCACGCAGGCCCATCTCTCGAATTTCATTGGAGCATGTGAAATGTTCCTAAAAACCTTTTACAAACCCGGAGATGACGCAAGAAATTCATTGCTTATACGCTTAGTAATAAGTAAACTAGCCGGAAGGGCACTAACCTTAATCGCTAGTAGGGACGACTTATCGGAATGGGACCAGTTTAAACAGCTACTAATTGCATATTTTGGAGACCAACGTAATATAAAATGCCTGGTACGAGACCTAATAAACCTTAGAATGGAACACAATCAATCCCCCTACCAATTCGGAATGAAATGCCAAGATGTGAGAAGTTTAATTTTAACCAAACTAAAAATCGAAGAACCCGATCAAAACGTTAGACATTTAAAAACAAAAATGTATGACGAAATGGCACTAGACACGTATATAAACGCTTTACCAGAACGACTATCGGATAAAATCAGATTCCAACGACCCCAAAATCTAGAAGAAGCTATGAGCCTAGTAATAGAAGAAGAAAATGTAATGTATTACCGCAACAGACTATACAACCCCAACGCGAATAAAAGCTATTCACCAATAAAAACTATACAAGCTACAAGACAAATAATCCCTCAACAAAAATTCACACCCTTTAACGCACAAACAAATCAACCGCGAAGTAACAACCCAAGTTTCAACAATACAAATTTTAATAATCAACTTAAAAATTTTTCAAGACCAGCATTCAACCCAACTTTTACGAAACCCGCATTCCAACCAAGATTTAATCAAAACCTAAACCAACAAAGACCAGCATTCAACGCAAACCCCAATAGAAATACACCAATGACTAATAATAATAACAACCCTAATAACTATTACAAACCAACACCAATGGATACCTCATCTGGTAACACCAGACAAACCACAAAAATAACACATATCCGACCAAACCCTCATCAGAAACGTAATTTTACATCGGAAGAACTATTTCATCAAGAAATAGAAAAATTTGACACTGACCAGAACAATTACATTGAGACACCTACGAACAATGAAACAAACCATACAGAAACTTATGAAGGTGACGAAAATACGAAACTTACGAGGAGTACGACGAAGAAAACTCGAACTCAAATTTTCAAATGGACCAATTCATAACCGACCAAACTTAATAAACTTAAATAACATAAATCACTTAGTATTACCATACATAGAAATACCCACGCCAAATTCAAACTATTAATCGACACCGGATCATCAAAAACATTAATTAGCCCCAGAACCGTACAAAAACACTATTTAGATTACGTAGAAAGAGAACCATTTAAAATTAAAACAGCCCATCAAACAACACTACACCAATTCGTAGCCAATATACCCTTACCAAGAACATTTAATGTTAAAATGAAACATAAATTTTGTGTATTCGAATTTAACGACAAATATGACGGATTAATCGGAATGGACCTTCTAAGAAAATTAGGAGCCAACATTGACATTAAAAATCGCTTATTAAGGACAAAATACGGAAAAATCCCAATTAAATTTCAAAACACACAAATTGAACAAAAATACACTATAGAACCCCGAACGGAAAGAAAAATAAAAATCCCAGTAAAATCTAACAAAAATTTAGGAATAATAAATCATATGACATTTCAGCAAGGAGTAGAAACCCCAACCGCCTTAGTTCAAATAAAAGATAATTATGCAACCACAACAATATTAAATTCAAACGACTATCCCGTGGAATTATCACTGACAGACCCAATTAACGTAGAAGAACTAAATTTTAACGAAATGGAAATAGACGAAAATTTAGAAAACGATTACAACCCAATAGAACATGACGAAATGTTAAGAGAAAATTTAACTAACATCCGCTTTAATCCCCCAATTACCTATATATATTGATATATTGAATCTAATAGGAATTATTAGAAATTATTAAGTAAAAGTATAAGTTCAATGCAACATTGTAACACAAGGATAACCCAGAGAGGTTATCGACAGTTCATGAGAACGGAATGCAACTTTGCATCCGTGAGGGCAGTGATACTGCAGGTGGCAGGTCACAGGCGGTCAACAGACCGCAATTACTTAGAATTAAGTTGTTACATTGTAATAAAGTGTACAATTAAGAGAAACGCAGACATGAGATCTGCAAGTTCCCACAGCCGTGTGGAGGGCAGGTTATTATAAAAAGCCCGGGAGCTCAATTCCCGGCAGTCAGTCTTCAAACTCCATACTTCGTTGTTTGAGCTACTCACCCAGTACAAATTAATTTTTATAAAGTTATTATGTACAAATTTTAGAAATAAAAAATGTGTTAAAGTTTCAACGTTTTTTAAAAAACCAGCTCCAAAGGCCCGAACTTTAACTTGCGTAAAATTTAATTTCAATCTTATGGCTGACTACTATAATTGGATAACAATTAAGCAATTTTACATAAATGCCCATTTAACTAAATCAAATGAGATATATTTCTAAAATGAAAAAGGATGAGTATAGGGATTATGATATAAAATAAATAGGTTCTTTAACTACCTATTTCATTGTTTTCTTTTCTCCAAGACCTCTGTACGTCATCGCAGTTATGCGTTATTGAAAGTTCTTGATTGGCCATATCTATATAATACTAGTCACAAGTGGCGTGGATTGTTGAAGATTTTTTTGGAATCGTTAAGAAAAACACAGATTTAGTTAAATTACGTATAATAACATAGTGCGATTCTCAGTGCACATTTTACAAAAGGTTCACGAACGCAAATTCCCGAAACTCGATAATTTCAAATTGAATTAATATCTGAAGTCCTTCGTTACACATTTAAAATGTGTTTGGTACTGCGGTTGCTGAACGTGTAAATGCCACCAACGCGTGTAACATCGATTACTAATTTTCTTATAAATCTGCCCTACAAACTCGTGGTTAAGTGAATACAATTAATTATTCAAAGCATCCCTTTGTGGACTTTATTTTAAACTTAATTCATATGAACAAGGCAAATATAACTGAACTCCTCACAGCTTCTGTCCGTTGGTCAGTTATTTCAGTCAGTATACCGACCCGTAAAAACCGGTCACTAACCCTGCGATCACACGTACCGATTTGTTGACCAGAAAAAAGTTAATCAAAAAGAACTATACACTCTACAAGATCGTCGCAAGCCACCCATAAACAATAAACAAAGGTTTTGCATTATTCAGTTTGAGTTTTTGTTTTGTAGCCAGCAAAATTATAATTTTTTTAGAATAATAGAATGTACTTATAATTATGCAGTACTTTCAATATTTTAGAGCGGGCGAAGCATAAATAACAATCATACTAAACATTATTATCAAAGTATTAAAGTAGCTGTATGATGCACAACTATCATTATTAGAAAGCCCTTAAAATCGGATCTAATAAGTAGTATTTAATGGTTCAGACATTATATTAACGTCAGTGAGTGTGGCAGTAATGTATTGAAGTTATTGAACCATGTACAACTAGTCCAGTCATTGAAGCTTTACCCTTGTGAAATTTTTGTATAAAAACCGATTGACTTGAAATTTGGTAAAAACCTAGAGGAATATGTCAATTAACATTAGTGACATAGCGCCGATTGCCACTTTCACCCCGGGGGTGGATGCCACCCTTTCTAGGAGGTGGGAAATATTTTATTCAAAATAACTGCAGAAATCGATAGATTGGCTAATTTTAGGGGGCCTGTTTGGGATAAAAGTTTTTCAAAAAGTCAATACTTCTTGAGTTATTGGCGGTTAAAAAATTAGAATTTTTATGAAAAAAAAATACGTTTTCTAGTAGAATGATGCGTGTCATCAGTTTTTAAGGGTTGAAAAATTGAGATAGTGAAAAATTATTTAATAGATAATAAGGGAATTTTTTGTTTGATCGATTGTATAAGTAAAGTATTACACACTATTAATAAGCAACTTTTTGTCATTTCTTTTCTGGAAGGGGTGTTTTTAAGGGCTGAAAAGTGACTATAATAAAAAAGTTCTCCACGAGCACTTACCCATCTTTCATTATAAATAAATGCATGCTTTAAAGAAATAAAGCTGTCAAAAAATATATTTTGAATAATATTTCGAGTATAGGGATGGTTTTTAAGAGTTAAAAAATTTATAAATAACTAATACCATTTTCCATGTAGTAATATTAAATATTCATGTTTAAAGTATATTTTTATCAATATAACGCTTAAACCTTGATTTTGGAATTTTTTCGCTAAGGGGTAGTTTTCATGCTTAAAATCTAAAAGCGGCAGTCGGGCTCATGTCACTTTTGAAACAGGGTAAGATAGACCTTGTATCAAATTTTCATCCAAATCGGTTCTTATACAAAGAATTCGGAGGTTATCGATTATTTTCAGCTTTAATGACTGGACTAAACATTCTTTACAAGAAAGACCTAAATAATTTCTACTAGGTAACGCTGTTTATTAATGTTTGTAGTCATAAACTCATGCTTACGCGTGCTGCATTAATGAAATGTAATCATTAAACGATGAACGAATGGCATAAAGTGTACGTTCGAAAAACAACGTTCCAATGATTGTCTACTAATGCATTTGGTTATCATGATTATATTATGTATCTACTTGATCAAATGACCTTAAGATAAGGTTTGTATTAACGAACGGTGATAATGAAATAATGTGCAGTCAGTCGCTGAGTACAATGCAACTGGTATTTAATATAGAATACTATATACATTCATTACTCTAGTTATTAACACAAACCCCAAAACATAAAACAATGAACAGATGATGTACGTGGCTTAAATGAACGTGGACGTTGATTAAAAATTAACGTACAAAATTAATTCTTATAATGCGTTCAGTACTTATTATTACATACGTTTCTTGTTCAGTGTATGATTATGCCGTTATAAGAAATCAACTTATTTTGCTATATAAAACACTTTTAGTTTGAATCAATATTAAAAATTAATGAATAATTTTGCCTGGCATGGAGAAAGAAATTCGAGCACAGGGAACGAAATCAATATATAAATTGTTGGTTATTTTGCTAAAAGAAAACGCCGTGACCGGTTTCACTGTTCTTGCAGATCATCAGACGGACGCATCTCTTTTTGCAAAACAACCAACTAAGTTCTAAAATAACACACAAATTAAGGTACATTTATGGTGCAAATGTTTCTCATGCGTCTTCTATATACCAGAATAAGCGACTAACGATCGAAGACTGTTTTCAGTCTCCTACGTAATAGTGTAGATAGCATTGCCAGACAAAATTTAAATAGCTAGTCAAAAGACAAGATGAAAACTAATTAAACAAACGACATGTTTCCTATCTAGCACTGGCGGACTTTCTAAGAAGATACTGCACTCAGTGCTAAACGAGGATGTTGGTCGAAGGAAACCAATCCGTTTCTAATTAAATATTAATGAGCAATTTTGCCTGGCATGGAGAAAGTAATTCGAGCATAGGGAACAAAATCAATATATAAATTGTTGGTTATTTTGCAAAAAGAAGGGCCGCGACCGGTTTCACTGTTTTTGGGGAACCTCAGACGTACGCATCTCTTTTGCAAAACAACCAAGTTCTAAAATAATACACAAATTAAAGTGTATTTATAGTGCAAATGTTTCTTATGTGCCTTCTTTACTCGAGAATAAGTAACTGACTATCAAAGACTCTTTCCAGTCTTCGACGTGATAGTGTAGATAGCATTGCTAGACAAAATTTAAATAGCTAGTCAAAAGACAAGATAAAAATTAAATAAACAAATGACCTGTTACCTACCTAGCACTGGCGCCTTCTAAGAAGATACTGCACCCAGTGCTAAACGAGGAAGTTGGTCGACGGAAACCAATCCGTTTCCATTTAAATATTAATAAAGGTCCGCCATTGCTAGGTAGGTAACAGGTCATTTGTTTATTTAATTTTTATCTTGCCTTTTGATTAGCTATTTAAATTTAGTCTGGCAATTCCATCGATAGTTAGTTGCTTATTCTAGAGATATAGAGGGCGCATGAGAAACATTTCCACTATAAACACACTTTAATTTGTGTATTATTTTAGAACTTGGTTGTTTTGCAAAAAGTGATGCGTCTATCTGATGATCTGCAAGAACAGTAAAACCGGTCACAGTATTTTCTTTTTGCAAAATAACCAACAATTTATATAAATACTCCCTGTATGTTTGTTGTGCTTTGTTTAGCATTCTTCTTAATCTTCTTTGGGAATGAAACCACTCATAGTTTTTAAAATCTATTTTATTTACGTTTCGATCCATGACCTAGGATCGTTGTCAAAATAATAAAAACTTCAAGTTTGACGTTTATGACATAAATTGAAGGTTACTTTGATTTATTGATGTTTGAAATATTTGGTTTGAGTACATTAAGCAAAATTTTTAAAGTTTAAAAGAATGATTGTCTTCAATTTGTGTTGCGACCTGGGATCGACTTTCCTATGGTAGCCAATACGCTTAACGTGAAATCAGCTGATTAATTTTTATTGGTGAATTTTATATAAATTCAATAATTTGGTAAAATAAGACAAAATCAGAAATCTCTCAATTGTATAAATAGAAACATGTTAAAAAATGTTTTCCAAATTATTGAATTTATATAAAATTCACCAATAAAAATTAATCAGCTGATTTCACGTTAAGCGTATTGGCTACCATAGGAAAGTCGATCCCAGGTCGCAACACAAATTGAAGACAATCATTCTTTTAAACTTTAAAAATTTTGCTTAATGTACTCAAACCAAATATTTCAAACATCAATAAATCAAAGTAACCTTCAATTTATGTCATAAACGTCAAACTTGAAGTTTTTATTATTTTGACAACGATCCTAGGTCATGGATCGAAACGTAAATAAAATAGATTTTAAAAACTATGAGTGGTTTCATTCCCAAAGAAGATTAAGAAGAATGCTAAACAAAGCACAACAAACATACAGGGAGTATTTATATAAATTGTTGGTTATTTTGCAAAAAGAAAATACTGTGACCGGTTTTACTGTTCTTGCAGATCATCAGATAGACGCATCACTTTTTGCAAAACAACCAAGTTCTAAAATAATACACAAATTAAAGTGTGTTTATAGTGGAAATGTTTCTCATGCGCCCTCTATATCTCTAGAATAAGCAACTAACTATCGATGGAATTGCCAGACTAAATTTAAATAGCTAATCAAAAGGCAAGATAAAAATTAAATAAACAAATGACCTGTTACCTACCTAGCAATGGCGGACCTTTATTAATATTTAAATGGAAACGGATTGGTTTCCGTCGACCAACTTCCTCGTTTAGCACTGGGTGCAGTATCTTCTTAGAAGGCGCCAGTGCTAGGTAGGTAACAGGTCATTTGTTTATTTAATTTTTATCTTGTCTTTTGACTAGCTATTTAAATTTTGTCTAGCAATGCTATCTACACTATCACGTCGAAGACTGGAAAGAGTCTTCGATAGTCAGTTACTTATTCTCGAGTAAAGAGGGCACATAAGAAACATTTGCACTATAAATACACTTTAATTTGTGTATTATTTTAGAACTTGGTTGTTTTGCAAAAAGTGATGCGTCTATCTGATGATCTGCAAGAACAGTAAAACCGGTCACAGTATTTTCTTTTTGCAAAATAACCAACAATTTATATAAATACTCCCTGTATGTTTGTTGTGCTTTGTTTAGCATTCTTCTTAATCTTCTTTGGGAATGAAACCACTCATAGTTTTTAAAATCTATTTTATTTACGTTTCGATCCATGACCTAGGATCGTTGTCAAAATAATAAAAACTTCAAGTTTGACGTTTATGACATAAATTGAAGGTTACTTTGATTTATTGATGTTTGAAATATTTGGTTTGAGTACATTAAGCAAAATTTTTAAAGTTTAAAAGAATGATTGTCTTCAATTTGTGTTGCGACCTGGGATCGACTTTCCTATGGTAGCCAATACGCTTAACGTGAAATCAGCTGATTAATTTTTATTGGTGAATTTTATATAAATTCAATAATTTGGAAAACATTTTTTAACATGTTTCTATTTATACAATTGAGAGATTTCTGATTTTGTCTTATTTTACCAAATTATTGAATTTATATAAAATTCACCAATAAAAATTAATCAGCTGATTTCACGTTAAGCGTATTGGCTACCATAGGAAAGTCGATCCCAGGTCGCAACACAAATTGAAGACAATCATTCTTTTAAACTTTAAAAATTTTGCTTAATGTACTCAAACCAAATATTTCAAACATCAATAAATCAAAGTAACCTTCAATTTATGTCATAAACGTCAAACTTGAAGTTTTTATTATTTTGACAACGATCCTAGGTCATGGATCGAAACGTAAATAAAATAGATTTTAAAAACTATGAGTGGTTTCATTCCCAAAGAAGATTAAGAACAACAATTTATATATTAATTTCGTTCCCTATGCTCGAATTACTTTATCCATGCCAGGCAAAAATACTCATTAATATTTAATTGAAAACAGATTGGTTTCCTTCGACCAACTTCCTCGTTTAGTACTGGGTGCAGCATCTTCTTAGAAGGTTCGCCAATGCTAGGTAGGTAAGAGGTCATTTGCTTATTTAATTTTTATCTTGGCTTTTGACTAGCTATTTAAATTGTGTCTACCAGTGCCATCTATACTATCACGTCGGAGACTGGAAACACTCTTCGATAGTTAGTTGCTTATTCTGGAGTATAGAGGGCGCATGAGAAACAATTGCACAATAAATACACTTTAATACGTGTATTATTTTAGAACTTAGTTAGTTATTTTACAAAAAGAGATGCGTCCGTCTGATGATCTGCGAGAACAGTGAAACTGGTCACGGCCTTTTCTTTTTGCAAAATAACCAACAATTTATATATTGATATCGTTCCCTATGCTCGAATTACTTTCTCCATGCCAGGTAAAATTACTCATTAATATTTAATTGGAAACGGATTGGTTTCCGTCGACCACATTCCTAGTTTAGCACTGTGTGCGGTATCTTTTTAGTAGATCCGCCAGTGCTAGGTAGGTAACAGGTCATTTGTTTATTTAACAATATTGAAAAGTTAAAATAACTGGCATTAATTTTTTTCTGCTTTATTTGTTTTGTTTAATTTAAATTTAAATTTTAGTTTTATTATTGAATTTTTTAAAAATAACTACAAGGATTAATGTGCTGTGTCGATATGGAATAAAATTGTGTTCACAGCCAATAATTACCTAAAATCCTAATAAATAGTGATATTATTATGAGTCTGAAGGTCCTAGAACCCAAAATTGCCTCCAAACTAATGGTAAGTGTCCCTAAACCAAAGTAAGTACTTAATTATTAGTACACTAGTAGTGTTAACGTAATTAGGAATATTATAATGATTACAATACTTTTAATTTTATAAGGTTTTAAATTGCTTAGGGAGCAATACTGGTAGCAACTTGATATATTTGGAGTTCACGCTAAAGCAAGACATTGAAAACAAGTACGTGAAGTTAGCCGCAACTTTGTAGGTACTAATGTTTATATAAGTACTGAAAGTTAGTGCTTGGTTAGTGCTCTTTAGTGATTAATAAAAGAAAATCGCCGAACAAACGTCTCTTCGAGAATGGCAATTTATAATTTTACGACGAAACTTCACACTTAACAGCGTTTTCTTCAATTAAAAATTTTTACCACCTAGAGTTAATGCTTCGTAAGTGCTCTTTAATTGCTTCATAACTCAGAGGCGTAAAACGAATAATGAGAAAGTTGTGGCCACTTACTTTATGCAGCTAACTTCACAACTAGCCGCGGCTTGTTTCAAATTTAAAAATTCGTTTTAGCCAAAAGATAGTGCATCGTTAGTGCTTTAGTAGTGAGGTAAGGCCGGTCTAAATTCAAAACGGTGTACGCGTATGTTTTCTCCATATAACATACACGTGCACCGTTTTGAATTCAGACCGGCCTTATATACTTTCAATGTAAAATACGTGTGGGCACGTTTTGAAGTCAGACCGGCTTTATATTACTTTCAATGGAACATACGTGTGTGACTTCAAAACACACGTATGTTGAAAGATGTAAGTGCAGAGAAAATGTGTAGCTGTTTTGAATTCGGTTTTCTAGCAAGAAATTATAAAGTAGGCCAGATGCAAAATATCGCATTCAAGTCAATTGTGTTTAATTAAAGTGGATTCTGGTTTATGTTTTTTACTTATGTTTAGAGGTTGCAAATACACATGGGCCGGTTTGACTTCAAAGTGTGCCCAACAGTAGGAAAAGCAGCAGCGGTGGTAATCAAGGTCAATCCTATCTAATATAAGTAAAAAATCTTCGACTAGCAATCATAACAACATAAAAATTAGTTAACAGAGTATTGTGTGTAAGATAGAAGCAAGTAATTAAATGCAATATAGATCTTAATACTCTTAATGAAACCACATATCGCAAACCTTATGTAAATTCAAAAGATCTTGTAGTGAATAAGAGGTTTGAAGTTTTGAAAGTGGAAACAATCAAGACAAAATATGGAGAAAGAGTATTAGTGGAAACAGAAGAGTTCAAGGGTATATTGCCATTGAGATATTTTGAATACCTTCAAGCACATGGAGTGAAACAATTAAATGAAAGTATTGGCTCGAACAAACACGTATACATAACTAGTAAAGGATCGATCGGTCTAACTGTCAACATAGAATTTTCAGAATAATATGTCACTAATCTAAGAAATTAGTTTATTTTAATAATATACATCTTGTGCTTTACTGTTTATTTTATTATAACACATCTAAGTCGATTGTATAAAGAATGTTGTATATAATTAAAGTGGGTTCTGATTTATGTGTGTTTTACTTTGAGGTTACTACCTTGTTTAGAGAAAGTTTTGTTTTGAAAGAGAAACTTTTATAAAAATTCTTTTATTTACAAATTGTTGAATATTTTGATCTAACTATTTACAGTTAAAATCTAATTATTTATAAATGAAAAAGTATTTAATAACTCCTGTTCTTGAAGTATCTGCTGCTCCCTTGCAGCCAGATCCTCTCTTTTTTGCTTTATTATTTCTAGTTCCAAATCTAGACGACGCAGTAGCTTCTCTCCACGCTTTCTAATGCGTTAAGCAACTCTACTATGTCATTTTCGTAGGATTTGTCATCTTCACAGCAAACAGCCATATTAGGTCCTGCACATAACTTTTTCATAGCAAACATGTTTTTGACGGATCTGTGAGCATAACATAAAAGATTATTGTAGGTTCACCTTTTCTTTTGTATACTACCTGATGTTTCTGAGAGGATCAGAATGTGCCAACGATCCAACGATAGCCTTAGAATTTCCAGAATGGTTTTTTGATCCTAATCTAATGTAACTTATAAATTAGTAGTGTTTGCATAAACATAAATATATTCTAACGTACATGTATGGTTCTGCTTTACTATGACGTTGATCATTGGTACATCTAATTTCGAGTATAAGAACTGGCTGCGGTGGAACAACAGGAGCGGCAGACTCGGACATTTCATTGCTCCTAAAACGCTGAAATCTATCAATATTAAAACACATGTATAAATGTGAAAAAGCACTTTCCGTTATATATCTATTACGTCACTATCAAAAATAGCAGCAGTGTCAAGTTGAGGTGTAGAACCAAAAACTTCTTTAATCAAGTCTTCGTCAGAATGTAATATAAATTGTTCTAGAACTTTTACGTTGGTACTACTACCATTTTTGATCGATGATAAGTTACTCATTTTTTAAAGTTGCTAGTAGTAGTAACTAATAATTATACAAGAGATCTGATTGAATACTGTTGGATAAATCTACGTGAAGTATTTATAATAAATAATAAACTGACCTGTTAGAAAAAATTAAAAATTTGATCGTTTTCTGAAAAAATTGCAAATGTTATATATATTCAGCTATGTAATCTATTCTAATGAATAAAAAACAGTATGTAAGAAAATATAATTATGCCTCAGCAGAAATAAGGAATTGGATTCATTGTCTGAAAACAATTGCAACGAAGGCACATAGTAAAATAAAAAACCTAAATTATTTTAATTTCGTTTAAAATAATGCAATGCAAATGGCTCTTAACGAATACAGTAATATATAGAATAAGTTTTAGATTACTGGTGGCATAATTTATTTTTCAGTAAAACTTAACAAAAATTGACTTTTAGATATATAGGTATGTTGTAATTGCGTTTACACGAATCATGCTGCATCATAAATTCTTTAATTGTCAAGGTACTGCTATATATAGCTTCAATAAATTAAATTGCATGATGTTAATTGTATTATGATAAAACTGCAAAACGTTTTCTTTGATACTGGTTTTTTAAAAAAACCATGAGTGTGTGTAAATTATTAAACAACATTGACAGTTTAATCTGAGACAGTTCAAATTTGCTTTATTTTTCTGAAAATTTTTATATGTAACCATAAAAATAGCACTGTAATGCTAGCGTATTTTCTTTACACACAGCATAAATCAAAGGTCGTATAAGAATATTTTATTACTGTACTGCGAGCAAGCATATTTTTTCCGTAAACACAGCTAAATGAAAATGATGCGAGGTTGTTGTGTCAATGCAAGTGTTAATAAAAAACGCAAAAATCAGATACTTAGCTTAATAAACTAAATTTATTGTTGGAAATTAAAATTCAATATTAATTTTCTGCTGAATATTCTTTTTAAGAATTAAACCATTCTAGCTTGAAAATCATCTTGAATAAAAACGTAACTAATGGTGATTTTAACAATTGCATTCAAAGCAATTCGCTATGCAATTATTTTGATTCTATGCTAATCCTTTTACAGTTGTTTTGCTTACGTCAGATGATATTTTTGTATAAATAGTCAATAAAGCTCTACATATATTAAGTAGTGTAGTGATTTTATAAAATCATGAATTCTGAAACAGTAGACGAGATTAGTAGAGCTATTTTAAAGTTAACTGTGTGTAGTGTGGTAAGGCCGGTCCTAATTCAAAATGCGTTCACACGTATTTTCCATATGTAATATACACGTGCACCGTTTTGAATTAGGACCGGCGTTATATACTTTCAATGTAAAATAGTTGTGAAAACATTTCAATGTAAAATAGTTGTGAAAACATGAATTCTTATATACTTTCAAATGTAAAATACTATTGGGCACGTTTTGAATTAGGATCGGCTTTATATTACTTTCAATGAAACATACTTCAAAACACACGTATGTTGAAAAATGTAAGTGCAAAGAAAAATGTGTGTAGCGGTTCTGAATTCGGTTTTCTAGCGAGAAGTTACACGTGCACCGTTTTGAATTAGGATCGGCCTTATATACTTTTAATGTAAAATACTTGTGGGCATGCTTTGAAGTCAGACTGGCTTTATATTACTTTCAATGGAACATACATACTTCAAAGCACACGTATGTTGAAAAATGTAAGTGCAGAGGAAATGTGTGTAGATGTTTTGAATTTGGTTTTCTAGCGAGAAGTTATAAAGTATGCCAGTTGCAAAATATCGCATTCAAGTCAATTGAGTTTAATTAAGGTGGATTCTGATTTATATTTTTTATTTATGTTTAGAGGCTGCAAATACACATGCGCCGGTTTTAATTCAAAATGTGTTCACTCTTGTGATAGGTTGAAAAGTGGGTTGGCAAAGTATGCAGATGGTGGTAATCTGCTATATAAGGAGATTGCTCCTAATATAAATTTAATTAGTCGAAGTTTACTGCAAAAATTTACATACAAACATGTATATAATTAATATTCAGGGATTTAAATACAAGAAAAACGAGTTTGTGATCAAGGAGATTGCGGGTTTGGACTTGCTGTTAGGTGATGTTTGGCATCAATTTTTTAAACTGTCAATGCAGTCTAGTTGTTTGAGCCAAGATCATATAAAACATAACGACTGGGTGACGAGGAATATTCATGGTCTATCTTGGGATGAATCTTCAACGGCTGGAATGGCGTCATCATATATAGCGCTTTATTTGAAGCAAATATCCGACCCGGTGAAGAAATATTTGTGAAGGGTCTAGAAAAGAAGAAATTGATTAAAACATATTTAATGCAAAACTTTGTAACTGATGCTTGCACTAGGTTGTCCTAAGCTATCGGAGTTAAAAATCAACAATCGTTTAAAATATAACATCCATTGTTGTAGACACAGCAATAGTAATCTGCAATGCACAAAACAAAATACCTTTTTATTAAAAGAATGGCTTGATAATAATAAAAAACAATAGAAAAGATTTGTCTGTATTATTTATTTTATTATAATTTTACAATGTTAGCCTTATTAACTATTATTATAACAACTTCTAGCATACATTTTTTTTATCGATCCAGCTATTGTGTACGTTAGAAAAGCCTAACCATTTTACAAAGACTTTATTTTCACTCTTTCTTAGGACTTTTTCTACCAGGTAAATTCCTGGATGTTTAACCTTTTGCAACTACATTTCATAAAACGCACCTTTGATTTCTTTCTCGTCTTGATCTTCTAATATATATGTTGTCGGATTGGTTACGTTTACCTTTTTAATCTTAAAAATTTCATTTGACCAGTTTGGCGTCTAACCTTTCGTAAATGCTTCCCTGTGTTTACTAATCCTCATACTGTCTTTAATTGAATATTTTGGTATTTTGATTGCAAGTTTAATGTGGGTAAATGATGATTTAAGAATAGTTTTTTCATTTGATTTATCAGCTTTTACAGGTTTGACTCAGATAGTATTGTGAACTGTATTGTTGTATTGTCTCACAATATCGCTTAAATTTTTTATCCAATTGTAAGGACCGTTCAGGTTAAACAAGCGCCACATTTTTCCCTTTAAAGTTCTAATTACACGTTCCACAATGCATGCTTTCTTTGTAGAAACAACACTATAATGGTTTATGCCATATGTCTGCATTAAGGATTGAAAGTGTTTGTTATAATATTCTTTACCAAAATCAGACTGCAAATTTCTTGGTGGATTTTTAAATTTCTTTAAAATTGTTTTCATTGCAGCAGTAACATCAATACCCGTTTTACTTTTAAGAGGTACAGCCCATACGTATTTGGAGAAACAATCAATAACTACTAAAATGTATTTAAATCCTTTGTTTGTTTGAAAATATGATAGCATTTTAATCAAATCGGTTTGAGGAAGGTCATTTAAACCTTTTACTATCACTTTGCGTCTCTTAAAATTTATTCTTGCTGGTTTATGAAGTTTATTTACTATATCCTCTTTCACTTTTGATTGAGCAACTATTATAATACTTTTTTTTAATCAGGATTTATTAAATACAATTAATAAATACTTCTACGTTTAATGTCGTGAGCTCCACTTGCTTTGAAAGGAACTTTTAATATAAAATCAAGAAACATTGTGGTATTGTTTATGATAGCGCCGCTGTCACGAAAGCTGATTACAACCATACGTTTAAGCAAAAATCCTTGTAACTGCGCAATTACATAACTTTCTTCGTTTATAAGAATTTCAATGTCTTGCGGGTATTCTTTAATATTCTCAATGACTGCTTCCTCATAAGGAAATTCTTAATTATGTTTAATATTAAAAATAAGGAATGTCTTGTCACCATCGAGGAATGTACTAGAGTAAAACTTTGCTACTACCATGTAATGTAGAATATGTAACTTTTACTCAATCAAGGTTTCAAAACCTTAATTTTTATTTTCATATTCCTGTTTACTTATATCTATTTTACGGTTATTTAAGTGCCTTCCAAATTTGTCAATTGTCATATCATCTAATCATTTTCGCCTCACGCAATTCTTCAATGATCAAATTTATTTCGTTGCCGTAACCTGTGTGTCCAGCAGTCTGAGATGAAACTAAAAGCCGTAATCTATCAACAAGTTCATTGGGATCATTCCAATATAAATAGTCTATGGCGTTATTTGATACTTCCATTGTCATACCGTCTCCAAGACGCTTTCTATAGGGTAATGTTCTAGGTCTACGGGGTGTTTGGGGAAGTATGTTTAATGTGGAAATTATATTTTTGTGTTTATATGAATTATTACCCTGAATTTGTACTGTTTTAGAATAATATCTTCTATTAGCATTTGTTCTTTTCACAATATCAAGGTACGACTTTAGATCTTGCGATCTGTACCCGACAGGATATTGTTTGAACAGTAGTTTGTATAATCCAGGAGTACCTTTATATTTCAAATCATTTATTAGAACATTTTCATCATCCAACACGAAATTCGAATTGCCTATCATAAGACCATTTGAATCAGGGTTAAACCTAATACCATATTTATGATCAAATTCGTTTTTAACATCTTTAAACATATTGTAAATATATTCTCGAGGTAGCGGATGTAGCTGTTCGAGATAATGTGTCAGACCAGGTGAATAGGCAAAGCTTTGTATATATTCCTGAGCTTCCTGTGCATTTCGATTAACTTCTGCTTCGTATTCATTCTCAACATCATCATCATCAACTTCCTCTATAACATCATTTTTTATATTCGGTATATGCTGAGCAATAACCGGCGAATCAATATAGTCAACGTTTCTTTCTAGCAATTTGGATTTAATTTCTTTTACACTGCTATGAGGCAGTTCTTCTTCTACTTCTTTAAATTTTTCTTTCTTTACCACACTTTCCCCATCCAGTTTATTAGCAATAGTTTCTAATCGCGATGTTATGGGTAAGATTGATTCCACTTGGACGACTTCATTATCTTTTAACTGGCGCAATTTGTTTTTTACAATGTTTCTTTTCTTAATTAAAATTCTTTTAAGTTTTATCGCCTCCTTGTTCATTCCGTAAAAACTTTATTGTAATAAAAAAAATTCTTTGATATTAACGATACTTGCGTCTCTCAAGGTTTAAATATGTATGAAGTGATCAAAACCTATTCGGTACCTTCCTTAACCTGGATCACTATCTTTGTCTACAACTGAAAAACCGTTTTTGTCTTGCCAACAAGCAGCACATATTTCACGGACTTTATCATACTTCATGTCAGTATTGACGTGATCGGGTTATATGTGTTTTAAGTTTAAATCATCTTGTTTAAATAAAACTAAAAGATTAGCATTATCACGTAGTAAATGCTTGGGTATACGAGTATAACTTTGACAAAGGTAAAAACTGTCTACTTGGACAAGATTTCGAAGCGATTAGAGGAATTTAGCGAAAAGGATTCAGGTTGGGCAATCCAAGAACTTTTACACTTGAAGGTAAATATAAACAATCATGATCCACTTAAAGAAGGTTTTTCAACGTTTGTTCCAGTTCCGAACTTTATAAAGAAAAAAAAGCTGTAGTAAATGTAATAAATAACGACCAACATTGCATTCTTTGGAGCTTGGTTTCCGCTTTATATCCTGCTAAACAAAATAGTCAGAGAATATCTAGGTCTCCACATTTTGATACAGTATTACGCTACAATTCAATTCAGTTTCCAATCGCATTAAGAGACATAAAAAAAATTGAGAAGCTTAACAATCTCGCAATTAACCTATGTTGTATAGAAAATACTAAAATACTGCCATTTTGTTTAAGTGAAAATTTTAAAAAGATAGAACCTTTTAATCTGTTAGTTTTAAATAATGATTCCTTACAATATCCTCGTCCGACAAATGCTAATAAGAATCACATTCATTTTACTTGGATTAAGGATATGTCAAAATTATTTGCAAAACAGTTGTCTTCACATCACCATAGAAAATTTTTTTGTTTTACATGTTTAAATAATTTTAGTACAGCAGCATTACTTAAGCGTCATTTGAATCATTGCGAAAAACAGAATACTTGCTCAATAAGATTACCCGAAGAATCCGAAAATTATCTAACATTTAATTATTTTCACTATCAAGAAAAGTATCATTTGTAGTTTATGCAGATCTCGAATGTATATTAGAACCATGCAATGAGTCAGAGGTAATATTAAACACAGTCCGTTACCAAAGGCATATACCCTTTAGTGTAGCGTACTATTTGAAATGCTCGTATGATAATAAATATTCCAAATTTCAATTGTATCGCGAAAAGTATTGTATAGAATGGTTTGTTGCTCAATTGAAACTGATTTCAGAAACGACTAATAAAATTTTCTGTAACCCAAAACATATGAATCCTTTAACAGAAGGACAAAGGTCAGCATTTAAATTTGCCCTTCACTGTCACATTTGCAATATACCTTTTAAAATAGATGATATTAGAGTTCGCGATTACTGTCACTTTACAGATAAATTTCGAGAAGCGGCTCATCAAGATTGCAACATAAATTATCATAATTCTTATATGATACCAGTAGTTTTTCATAACTTATCAGGCTACGATTCGCATTCCATTATTAAAAAAAATCTCGTTAGAGTTTTCAGGTTCGTTAAGCATTCTACCAATAAATAAGGAAAAATATATATCTTTTACAAAATATGTATATGGTATGAAGGTTAGTTTTAGATTTATCGATTCATTCCGGTTTATGGCATCTAGCATCGAAAAATTAGCTTCCTACTTAGATGATAATAAAAAATCCATCACCAGGGAAAATTGTAACACTGATAATGAGTTTCGGTTACTTACGCGTAAAGGCATATTTCCCTATGATTACATTAACTCTTGGGATAGGCTCAATGAAACCAATTTATCCTGTAAAACAGCATTCTTTAATCGTTTGCGCAATGAAGAAGTCTCAGATGAAGACTACAATCATGCTAAACACGTTTAGCAAACATTTAATATAAAAACACTAGAGGACTATTCAGATCTATATTTAAAAACAGACGTACTGCTCTTGACTGATATATTTGAAAACGTTAGAAAAACTTGCATGTTTACGTATAAGTTAGATCCACTTCACTACTTTACGGCTCCTGGTTTAGCTCTAGATACAATGTTAAAAACGACGAACGTTAAACTCGAGTTGCTTACTGATATGGAAAAAATAATGTTTTTAGAACGGGGAATTCGTGGGGGTGTTTCTCAATGTTCGAATAGATATGCTAAAGCAAATAACAAATATATGAATGCAGATTATGATCCAAATCTCGATTCTAAATATTTAATGTATTTTGATGTTAATAATTTATATGGGGTTGCAATGTCTGAATATCTTCCATATGGAGAATTTGAATTTTTAGATGGTACCAGTCCAGATATAGTACGTTTAGACATACTTAATATTCCCGATGATTCTGATGTAGGATACATTTTTAAATGCGATTTACACTACCCAGTGTCTTTACATGAAATTCACAGTGACTTACCTTTGGCGCCTGAACATATGATACCACCATTACCTTCTAATAAATCAAACTTAAAGAAATTACTTACAACTTTATATCCAAAATTTCACTATATTATTTACTACAAGAATTTAAAAATGTATTTAAGCTACAGTTTAGAACTGAAAAAAATTCATAAGGTTCTTCGGTTTAAAAACTGTTTCGACATATGCTTTTATAAAAATATGATAAATTCGGTTTATGGAAAAATGATGGAAAACGTACGAAAATGGAAAGATGTGAAATTAGTGACCGAATGGGAAGGACGGTTTGGAGCTCGTAGTTACATAGCGAAGCCTAATTTTCACAGTTGCACTGTGTTAGACAAAGATCTGGTCTTAATAGAAATGAATAAATTAGAGGTTTATGTAAACAAACCCATTTATACAGGTTTCTCTATTCTAGATATTTCAAAAACCTATTTATATGAATTTCACTATAGTTATTTAAAATTGCAATTTGCTAACAAAGCAAAGCTGCTGTACACAGATACGGATAGTTTGATATCCGAGTTTAGCGTTGAAGATATTTACTCTTATATCAAACAAGATATTCATAGATTTGATACTTCCGATTACGACCCCTATAACAAATATCATATCCCATTATCAAATAAAAAGGTTCCTGGTATTATGAAAGATGAAAACAATGGTGAAATCATGCTAGAGTTTGTAGGCCTTAAATCTAAAATGTACACTTACAGAGTTCAGGATAGGGTAATAAAAAATTCAAAGAGATCTTCCTTAGCAAGTATTAAGCAAATTTCTTTTGATGATTATAAGAATGTTTTGTTTTATAAACAGACTGTACAGAAACAGCAATGTTTAATTAGACCAGTCAAACATGAAAATGTGTAGCTGTTTTGAATTCGGTTTTCTAGCGAGAAGTTACATGTGCACCGTTTTGAATTCAGACCGGCTTTATATTACTTTCAATGGAACATAATGTGTGACTTCAAAACACACGTATGTTGAAAAATGTAAGTGCAGAGAAAATGTGGAGCTGTTTTGAATTCGGTTTTCTAGCGAAAAGTTATAAAGTAGGTCAGATGCAAAATACCGCATCCACATCAATTGTGTTTAATTAAAGTGTATTCTGATTTATGTTTTTTACTTTTGTTTAGGGCTGCAAATACACATAAGCCGGTACGCGTATGCTACGTTAAAAAATGTAGGTGCATGCAGAAGAAATGTGGAGCTGTTTTGAATTCAGTTTCTAGCGAGACGTTATAAAGTAGGTCAGATGCAAAATATTGCATCTAAATCAATTGTATTTAATTAAAGTGAATTCTGATTTATGTTTTTTACTTTTGTTTAGAGGCTGCAAATACACAAACGTGTCCACACACACACACACACACATACACACACACACACACGTATGCTACATTGAAAAAATTTAGGTGCGTGCAGAAAAAATGTGGAGTTGTTTTCATTTCGGCTCTCTAGCGAGAAGTTATAAAGTAGATCATATTCATAATATCACATCTAAGTCAATTGTATAAAGAATGCTGTATTTAATTAAAGTGGATTCTGATTTATGTTTTTACTTTTATTTAGAGGTTGCAAATACACATAGGCCGGTCTGACTTAAAACGTGTCCACACGTATGCTACGTTGAAAAAATGTAGGTGCGTACAGAAAAAAATGTGGAGCTGTTTTGAGTTCGTATTAGATGTCTCTAGCAAAAAATTATAAAGTAGGTGAGATGCAAAATATGCTAAGGCCGATTTGAATACAAAGTGCGACCACTTTGCAAATACACATAGGCCGGTTTCAATTCAAAGTGTGCTCACAGTAGGAAAGGCAGCAGTGGTAATCAAGGTCAATCCTATCTAATATAACAATCTTCGATTAGCAATCATAACAACATAAATTAGTTAACAAAGAGTTTTGTGTGTAAGATAGAAACAAGTAATTAAATGCAATATGGATTTTAATATTCTTAATAAAACCACATATCGCAAACCTTATGTAAATTCGAAAAGTCTTGTAGTAAATAAGAGGTTTGCAGTTTTGAAAGTGAAACTGCCAAGACAAAATATGGAGAAAGAGTGTTAGTAAAAACAGAAGAGTTCAAAGATATATTGCCATTGAGATATTTTGAATACCTCCAAGCACATGGAGTGAAAGAATTAAATAAAAGTATTGGCTCGAACAAACAGGTATACATAACTCGTAAGGGATCGATCGGTCTAACTGTGACATAGAATTTTCAGAATAATGTATCACTATTCTAAGAAATTAGTTTACTATATAATATTCATCTTGTTCTTTACTGTTTATTTAATTATAAGACATCTAAGTCAATTGTTTAAAGAAACTTTTATAAAATACTTTTATCTACAAATTGTTGAATATTTTGATCTCACTATTTACAGTTAAAAAATAATCACACTAAATATTTTTTACGACTTAAAATCTAACTATTTATAAATGAAAAAGTATTTATTACTCCCGTTTTTGAAGTATTTGCTGCTCCCTTGCAGCCACTTCCTCTCTTTTTTGCTTTATTATTTCTAGTTCCAAATCTAGACGACGCAGTAGTTTCTCTCCGCACTTTTTAAATGCATTAAGCAACTCTACTATGTCCTCTTCACCGGATTTGGCATCTTCACAGCAAACACTCATATCAGGTCCAGGACATAACTTTTTCATAGTCAACATGTTTTGGCCGGATTTGCGAGCATAGCATAACAGACTATTGTAGGTTCCCCTTTTCTTTTGTATACTACCTGATGTTTCTGAGAGGATCAGAATGTGCCAACGATAGCCTCAGAATTTTCAGAATGGTGTTTTTTTTATCATAATCTAATGTAAATTAAAAATTAGAAGTAATTGCATAAATATAAATACATTCTAACGTACGTGTACGGTTCGGCTTTACTACAGAGTTGACCATTGGTACGTCTAATTTCGAGTAGAAGAACTGGCTCTGCGGTGGAACAACAGGAGCGGCAGACTTAGGCATTTCATCGCTTCTAAAACGCACAAATCTATTAATATTAAAAGAACGACATGTATAAATGTGAAAAGCACTTACCGTGATATATCTATTACGTCAAATAGCAGCAGTGTTAAGTTGGAATGAAGATCCCACAACTTTTTTAATCAGGTTTTCGTTAGACTGGAATATAAATTGTTCTAGAACCTTCACTCTATCTTTGGCACTGCTACTATTCCTTGCTCAACGATAAGTTACTCATTTTTTAAAATTGCTAGTAACTAATAATTATGCAAGAGTTCTGATTGAATACTGTTTGCAAAATCTACGTGAAATATTTATATTAAATAAGAAACTGGTCTGTTAGAAAAAAATTACAAATTTGCATAGTTTTCTGAAAAAAATTGCAAATGAAAATTTTATATTCAGCTATGTAATTTATTGTAATGAATAAAAAACAGTATGTAAGCAAAAATACTGGTGCTCTCGGCAAAATAACAAATTTGGTTTGTTGTCTGAAAAATTACAAATATGCATTTTTATAGTGAATTATGCAAGGTATTCATATTAAAAGAAAAATTTCAAATGGTCTAATTTTATAGCTAACCATAAAATACATTTTCATTGAATAAGAAACTGCATGTTAGCAAAAAATAGTACTGCATGCAAGATTTCGCAATTGCGTTATTTTATGTAAAATTGCAAATATGCAATTTTAAGAAGCGACATGTTAGCAAAAATAGGTACTGGCAGCAAAATTTCGAAGTAGCTTTATTGTATTTATAATTATAAATAATGCAATTTAATAGTTAACCATGCGACCCATTTATTACTGAAAGTTTTTCAAAACTTGCAAATAGTGAAAATGTTTCAATCAAAGCATAATGTGGCGCATTGAATTCTAATTAATAACAGCGTTGTAATATTTTTTTTTATATCACAAATCGCTAAATAAGCGGGTTTCTCCAAGTTGTCACGTTGAAGAGATATTACTTAAATTTGTTGCCAAATAAAGATCTTATAATAATGAAAGTCTATTAACATGTTGTATATGAACCCACTAAAAAAAGATCGTCAAAGTCTCGGTGTACACGGAGCCCCTAAAAAAATTGACATTGCGTGACCTACTTTTGAAAAAGCAGTGCAGTGCTTTCTATACGTCTTGTTTGGGAGTAATGAAATATATTGGCATTCATTTCAAACAAGTATTTACTTTCCATAAACAAGAGCGTAAATGATTAGGGTCATATGAAAGGTACAAGGTCGTGTCGACGTTACTGTTAAGAATAAACATAACTATATACTTTGCTTTTATACATAGAACTAGATTTGCAAGTGCTCACAGTTGGAAATGATAAATTTCTAGTCAATGCCGCGCCAAGGCTATATAGCGCCCTGGGGCAAAAACATTAAAGCGCCTTTTTATTGTAGGAGAATTTTTTTAATAGAGTAGAATAGGAGCGTGTTGCTTGCATCTTAGCTTCTCTTACATTATTTAATTTTTTCAAAAAATTGTGCCTTTGCAACAAAGGCTTTGTTCTTTACTCTGTACATTATTTTCAAAAATTTATAAAATTGCCTGGCTAGGGACAAATATAAATAAGTACCTAGAACTAAAATTTTTTCATAATTTGAAATAAAAGTCGTTTATCGTTTTATACTATACATAAACTTTATAATAAGATAAACGTTAAAAGTGTATTATCACAAAAAATATTTTTTAAGTAGTACCACCAAAAAGTAACAATACGATATATTAAAAAAAAAACAAAATATAAAGTTATAAACATTTTAATCAAAAATATATCTTACATTTTTACAATATTTTTTAAATTATACATAGCTAGAGTGTATATATAATAGCATAGTAGTAGTAGCATTGCACTAAACTAAACGAACTTGACTTTGCGTGCTTTATTTTTGCAAATTTATTTATCAATTCTTCAGTTTTTAATCTTTTAGTAGTTTAGAATCAATTGAAATAATAGCAAGATTTGCCAGTCTTTCCTGAGCCATACTGGATCTTAGATAGTTTTTTATCATTTTTAATTTTGAAAACGAACGTTCTGCTGTGGCGACAGATACTTGCATAGATACTGGCAAAGCCACATAAGTGTTTGGAAAGGATTGTTTCAAATTATTATTAATAATGTAATTTAAAGTTTCTGTAGGAGTGGAAGTGTTCACTTCACCTAAATTAGTAAACTGTAATTCGTTTAGGAGTTCTACACCACTTATGTCACGTTTATTGAGATTTAGATCAGTTAATACTATTTCAAGGTCTGTACATAACTTTAACTGCTCCTGTTTAGAATATTTGGAAAAATTGGAAATGTCCCACAAAAAGTTAAAATGATTTGAATAAGCTGATAATAATTGAAATCTTTCATTTACAGATTCTATAGTTATATCTAACATATTAAAAAAAAGAATTTACTTTAAACTTTTTTCATCTTCAGTGGGTTCATCATCGTGTTCGTAACTGAATTGTTTCTTAACTTTTCTCACCCTCAAGCCATCTTTGTTTTAAATTCAAAATCAACGTCTAATGAATCAGCTATTTCACAAGCATCGACTAATAAGTCGTTGAATCTTTATCTGATCTGTATTCTGTTAACCAATTAACTAAAGTTTTTAAATTAGCACAGGCCTCTGCTATATTATAAAATCCTCAGTTTGTAAAAGTTTACTTACAATATTGACTTTATTTAAAATATTATACCATAAAATCAACATACATATAAACTCAACATTTTTTATTTTTTTGGCAAGCGATGATGCCGTATTTTTGAATTATTGTCAAAAGCTTTATTTCCTCCACTAGAGATTTCAAATCGAGCATCGTATATTTCTCCAAGCTGATATCTTAAAAGAGTTAAAGCATCAACTCTACTAGACCATCTTGTATCAGATAAGGGTTTTAAGGTTAAATTTGATATATTTGTTTTTAAGACTGACCAACGGTTAGTTGAAGCGGCAAAAAAATTATAAAATTCTTGTACTATAGAAAAAAAATTTACACTTGAAATATTTGATTTTGCGGCATCGTTCACGACAAGGTTTAAACCATGGTTGTAACAAGGCACAAAGAATGCTCTTGGATTTATATTAAGAATTTTTTTTTTGTAATCTATTTGTTTACCGCGCATGTTTGCACCATTGTCATATCCTTGGCCGCGTAAATTATAAATATCTAAGCCATTTTTTTCTAATGTTTCTATTAAGAAATTTTTTAAACCCTCACCTGTACAATCATTTATAGGGCAAAAAGTTAAGAAATGCTCTTCGACGATAATTTTTTTTTTCTGAATTAACGAATCTAACACATACTGACATTTGTTCTTGATGACTAGCATCCGGGGTACAATCAAGTACAATTGAAAAATATTTAGCTGTTTTAATCATGCCTAAAATTTTTAATTGAAGATTTTTTCCTATTAAATTAATTATTTCTTTTTGAATTTTGTCCCCAAGATAATAAGGCATTTTTATCTTTTCCTGCATTTGGATCCTTCTCGTGTGCTCAGATATTATAGGATAAAATTTTGCTAACATTTCAATGCATTTTAGAAAACTGCCATTATTTTTTACGAACAGTTTGCTATTGGTACCACGTAAAGCCAATATTTTGTTTCTATATTAATTAAATTTTGAGCCGCAAAATCAATAGTTGCCATTTTTTTTAAGCGAGTGAAACATTCTGACTATTTTTTTAAGTTCTCAAAATGAAATTTACTTTTTTTTATGGATACTTAAATGTTCACCATGTGGTGCCCGTCATTATACTCATTTTCATCACTTAATTTAATTGTTTTTAAAGTATTACAAAATATTCTACAACAAAAACAAAACACTGAATTTTTTTCTGTTGAATATAAAAGCCACTCCCGTTCGACTTTTTCATTATTAGACAAAATTCGTGAACAATATTTATCCGGAAACCTTCAGCCTGATATTTTATCATTGGGATAATTTATACAATTTTTACTTCGATAATGAGTAGGCCTATTTTCAATTAATATTTGTACATCTCTAGGAGACAATATTTTTGGCCACAAACCTGGATTTTGAAGAAGTTCCGTATCGTTCACTTCCGCAGAAACTACGTCTTCGTCTTCCTCAACTTCGTCTGTAGATCTTGATGAAATCTCTTGTAGTTTAGACTCCTCCCGGTCCTCTCTCGAAGTCGATGGAAGATCTGCATCTGTTTTATATTTGTGCTTGAAAGTGAAGGAAAAATACCGTAATTTTGGAATTCGTCTTTTCCAGTTCTTTTTTCCCGCTTTCTTTTTTTCATCAAATTTTGATATCCTGAAGGCTTTTTTTTTCTTTATTAAACATCTATAATAAATTATAATAGACTATTGCAGAATTGAAATTCCCCTAGATACGCCAATCTTAAAATTTATTGATTATTTTTGTATTCATATCTGCAATAACATACAATTTACGAAATTTTTAAACTATGAAGTAGTGATTTTGGACACCCTGTATCTCAAAAACTAACTGTTAAACTTACAGATTTGTTGCAATGGACACACTAATTCATTAATAAGTCAAATTCTGCAACATATCAAAATTTCGTCAAATTCAGATCGAAGGATATTTATTTTCCATTTAAAATGTGCCCTCTCTATCTAGTTGTAAAGTAAAGAGTAAAATTAGAAACTTACCTTTACCTTGAATCCTCTAATAATGTAAAATATCGAAGAACACAACTTTTTTAATTCAGGTGCACAATTTACAGTCTGTACGACACTTCGATACCCAATGTTAAATGAATTGTTTTTAAAAGCGTGGCGGTATTTACAAAGATTCAAGACTCAAGATTCAACAGGAAGGAATAAACGGGAAAACTAGCAGAAACAAGAATAAACTCGCTTTCTGCGTTCTAGTCAACATATAGGGATGAGCGTGAGCGCTGTTACGGCAAAACCTCGATAACCGATAATTATCGAATACTTAAACATAATAAAAATAAAATTGTGCAACTAACGCAACGTCGCGATATTGCAGTGTTGCCCTAATATTGTAGATCATCATCGGTTGAGAACATCTGATACAAAACATCGATGTTCCGATAATTAATGGAATTTAATTAGTTATTCATAGCGAATGCGCAAGTAAACGTACAGGGGACCTTTGGGAAGTCTCGTGTCTCAAACAAAAATAAGAATTTTGGTTAGTTTTAAATATTACTGTGAAGCGCCTCACGGCGTCTTTGGACTCTTGGCTCCGTGGGTTTTTGCCCTTGTTGTGCTTATGGACGGCGCGGCCTTGTTTCTAGCTACTTTTCTCCTGAACCTTCTTTGGGAATTAAACCACTCATAGTTGAAAATCGTCTTTATTTACCTTAGGTCATGAATCAAAACGTAAATAAAGATGATTTTAACAACCATAAGTAGTTTAATTCCCAAAGAAGATTAAGAAGAATACAACACAAACCACAACAAACATACAGGGAGTATGTACTTGCTACTTTTTTTGGCATAACGCCTAACGGTTTTAGAGTCAAGTTATTTGTACTATGTGGTTGCAATAAAATTAAAACATCAAGCTGCTTCCAAAAGCAATTCGTTTACAATACGATTAAGTTGTGGTTGATTTTTAAGGTACTAGATTTATCTCCAGTTAACTAAATGAAGATTAAAACGCCATCAACATTGTAAAAGTCGCCTGATTGCTAGATAATTGCATTAAATTATCAAATACAATTTTGAGGTTCAGTTAGATTTTTATATATTACTTTATTTATATACAGAGCAATTGAAGTGAAGGAATACGTTATTAAAAATTTGATCCAGAACTTATTATTATAAAAAATCCGAGATGCTCTCATTTTTTGTGATTGAAATTAGAAATACGCCTAATCTAATTGCATAGCGTAACTAGGGAAATGCAAATGTGTGCATAAATCCAACTGAAGTTTAATATACTAGACTTTCGTTGACAAAGAAAACGCTTTTAGTATGTAATTTTTAGTAATCAAGTACTACAAATTACGCAATAGAAAAATTCTATAATAGCGGGTATTCTTTAATATTCTCATCATAAGGAAATTCATAATTATGCTTACTGTTGAAAATAAGAAATGTCTTGCAACCATCAAGGAATGTACTAGAGCAAGAAACGTTGCCCTTCTACCAGCATGAATTTTAATGCTAAGGTATTGCCTAGATAACAATTGTAGAAACTTAAAAAGGTACAAATTGCTTTCAATGTAAACGCAAAGTTAATTTAATTTTTATTGTTTTGTTTGGGAATTAAATGTATAAAAGTCAATTTTTTCAGTTTTACTGAAAAGTAATTTTAATTAAAAATAAAAAGCCAATTTTTTTCAGTTTTACTGAAAAGTAAATATTTCAAATGATTTCCCGGTAAATTTAATTTGATGCATTGTAGATTTTTTATTCGCTTAGGGCAAGGCGGAAAAAGTATGAATTGACCGCATTTTTAAAATTTTCTCATAATCTAAAATTTGCATAGCGTCAGCTTTCAGTACGTATGTAAATTGCAAAGCATGCATTAACTGCAATCGAAAACGGAAGGTTTATAGACTATACCTTGTGAAGAATATACATCAAGTAAATGCATTAAGAGAATTAAGCAAACAGGAAAACATTTTTTCATTCAACAAATAAATAGCTTTACAAAATTCGTATAGCATTAGAAAGCAGATTATACTTTACTAATCTATCATGTAATATGACCCAGTAACAAAATGTATTTGCGAAAATGTTCCAAATTCAAAACTATCAAAGTATATGCTGAAACTAGAAATGTTCCAAATTTGATTGCATAACGTCAACTTTCCGTATATAACATATAAATGCAAACATAAGATCGGAAGTTCAATAAACTAGACTAGACCTTCGTGGAAAACAATGAAACGCTTGTGGGTGTGTGTATGATTTTTTGCAACCAAGTACTTCAAACTAACTGCAGTAATGTTTTTTTTTAATACTGCAATTATTTAGTTGTTTATAAAATTGTTGTAAGTCCTATGCTTTAGGAGATATCAAAGAAATCTAAAAAATGGATGCTTCAGTTTTTGATAATAAAATATGAACCCTAAGTCGTACCATCACTAGGCTTATACATTGTTAGGACACAGGATACTTTTTTAAAAGAGTATTTTAGCATGAACAGAATCATTTATCTGTCTTTTTTTCAAGGAACCGCCTGTAACTTTTGTTTTCTCTTATGACCATCATTTTGGATATTAAGTGAATATGATAAGCCTTAAAATTACCTTTTCAATGATGTCGAATGTATAAAAAAGAATAATGAATTTTATATGTTCTTGAACGTTTGGTAAGCCTGAAGCAGCAAAAATTTTATTTCTATTTTCGAAATAGTACTACATACGTTTTCTTAAGTAGAACTTAAAGTATTGAAAATAAAATAAATAATTGCTGCCACAAAAATTAAAAAGCGTTGGCTGAAAGATGTAGTTATTGAAATGGTTTGTTTCATGGTAGTCTATCAAAGAGAAAGTAGTGTATTAGAATTGAGAATTACACTTCAGAAGCGTTAATAAATCCTAAAGATGTTCCACATAGAAGTGTACTGGGACTGGTTTTATTTGCAATATACAGGATAGACCTGGCTAATGTATTTAACACTGTATTGTGCAGCTTTACACAGATGACACGCAGTCCATAAATAGTTTCCAACCATGCATTACCGATGACGCTATAAAGGAAATGAATTGTGATCTACAAAAAATATCATATTGATCTTAAAGAAATGGATTAGTAATCAATCCATAAAGTTTAAAGTATTACTTATAGCTCAGATTGACATTTACATATCTCTTATAAATATTAATTGGCATTGAAGTACAATAAGTTACTAAAGCAAAAAGAAATTTAGGAATCACTGACCGGTTTTAAAAATTTGTATACTAATCAAAAACGGCATTCTATTTTTTTCATTCAACGACTTGTTAATTTTTAAAAGCGAGAATTACATGCAATGTAGATTCAGATTTTTTTCCGGTTTCAGGCCTATTGCGAGAACATCTAATGTAAATTTAAAGCCGGTACAAGTAGTAATAGATTGTTCTAGACAAAACGTAGCATTAAAATCTAGTACTGTCGATATTAGATTAGAATTTGAAACTTGAAGAAACGTTTTGCCAAATACATCTTGTCATTGCCTTATACTTCATGATAAGATAGTCAAATACCATCCGCTCTCAAACAGCATAAGAATATTATAATTACCTTATCACTGTTAAAGAAAAAACAATAAATCATTTAGCAATCACAGTCTATTCATTATTTTACAACATGTTTTACAATTAAATAAAAGTTTTGTTATACATTTCTCAAATAAACTAACTGGCACGTTATTAACAAACAACTGGATTTTTTTTAACAGAACGGTTACTACTACTTTTCTCTGCAATACATTTATACTAATATAGTTCAACTCGGACAGATTGAAAGATATCGTATTTTAGACACATCCAAAACGGTGTACTTGTTGCAGGTATAAACATAAAACTGAAGTTTATATAACTAAAAATATTATATGTTAGCCAGGATAAATAAATTGCATTCTATATTTGAGTCAGTGGTTGAAGCTTTACAAGTCGTTTCTGAGTGTATACTTATACCCCAAGGTTTAGTATCAGTGTTTGAGGTACTAAGAATTCTTTTATCATCACTTGGATTGAGAACAATTTTGTTTTGTTTAATAGTAAACACATCATGTTTGACTGATCTAATTAAACATTGCTGTTTCTGTACAGTCTGTTTATAAAACAAAGCATTCTTATAATCATCAATAGAAATTTGCTTAATACTTGCTGAGGAAGATCCCTTTGACTTTTTTATTACCCTATCCGGAACTCTGTAAGTGTACATTTTAGATCTAAGCTCTACAAACTCTAGCATGATATCACCATTGTTTTCATCTTTCATAATACCAGGAACCTTTTTATTTGATAATGGGATATGATATTTATTATTGGGGTCGTAATCGGAAGTATCAAATCTATGAATATCTTGTTTGATATAAGAGTAAATATCTTCAACGCTAAACTCGGATATCAAACTATCCGTATCTGTGTACAGCAGCTTTGCTTTGTTAGCAAATTGCAATTTTAAATAACTATAGTGAAATTCATATAAATAGGTTTTTGAAATATCTAGAATAGAGAAACCTGTATAAATGGGTTTGTTTACATAAACCTCTAATTTATTCATTTCTATTAAGACCAGATCTTTGTCTAAAACAGTGCAACTGTAAAAATTAGGTTTTGCTATGTAACTACGAGCACCAAACCATCCTTCCCATTTGGTCATTAATTTCACATCTTTCCATTTCCGTACGTTTTCCATCATTTTTCCATAAACCAAATTTATCACATTTTTATAACAGCTTATGTCGTAACTGTTTTTTGACTGTTATCTTAATTTTGTATTCAAATCAATGTATTCTTTTAACCAAAGAGCTTGCTTAAACCGAATATCCTTATGAATTTTTTCAGTTCTAAACCGTAGCTAAAATACATTTTGAAATTCTTGTAGTGAATAATATAGTTGAGTTTTGGATATAAAGTTGTAAGTAATTTCTTTAGGTTTGATATATTGGAATGGTAGTATCATATGTTGAGGCGCCAACGGTAAGTCACTGTGAACTTCATGTAAAGATACTGGGTAGTGTAAATCGCATTCAAAAATCTATCCTACATCAGAATCATCAGAAATATTAAGTATGTCTAAACGTACTATATCTGGAGTGGTGCAATCTAAAAATTCAAATTCTCCATATGGAAGATATTCAGACATTGCAGCCCCATATAAATTATTGATATCAAAATATTTAGAATCGAAATTCGGATCATAATGTGTATTCATGTATTTGTTATTTGCTTTAGCATATCTATTCGAACATTGAGAAATGCCACCACGAATTACCCGTTCTAAAAACATTATTCATCAATATCAGTAAGCAGCTCGAGTTTAACGTTCGTCATTTTTAACATCGCGTCTAGAGCTAAACCAGGAGCCGTAAAGTAGTGAAGTGGATCTAACTTATACGTAAACATGCAAGTTTTTCTAAAGTTTTCAAATATGTCAGCCAAGAGCAGTACATCTGTTTTAAATATAGATCTGAATAGTCCCTAGTGTTTTTATATTAAATGTTTGCCAAACGTGTTTAGCTTGATTGTAGTCTTCATCTGAGACTTCTTCATTGCGCAAACGATTAAAGAATGCAATTTTACAGAGTAAATTGGTATCATTGAACCTACCCCAAGAGGTAATGTAATCATAGGGATATATGCCTTTACGCGTAAGTAACCGAAACTTATTAGCAGCGTTACAATTTTCCATAGTGATGGATTTTTATTATCATCTAAGTAGGAAGCTAATTCTTCGATGCTAGATGCCATAAACCTGAATGAATCAATAAATCTAAAACTAACTTTCGTACCTTTTACATATTTTGTGAAAGATATGTATTTTTCCTTATTTATTGGTAGAATGCTTAACGAACCTGAAAACCCTAACGCAATTTTTTTAATAATAAAATGCGAATCGTAGCCTGATAAGTTATGAAAAGCTACTGGTATCATATAAGAATTATGCTAATTGATGTTGCAATCTCGATGAGCCACTCCTTGAAATTCACCTGTAAAGTGACAGTGACCGCGAACTCTAATATCATCTATACTAAAAGGTTTATTGCAAATGTGACAGTGAAGGGCAAATTTAAATGCTGACCTTTGTTCTTTTGCTAATGGGTTCATAGGTTTTGGGTTGCAGAAAATTTTATCCGTTGTTTCTAAAATCAGTTTGAATTGAGCAACAAACCATTCTATACAATCGTTTCCGTGATACAATTGAAATTTGGAATATTTATTATCATACAAACATTTCAAATAATACGCTACACTGAAGGGTATATGTCTTTAATAACGGGCTGTGTTTAATATTACCTCCGGCCCATTGCATGGTTCTAATATACTTTCGAGATCTGCATAAACTACAAATGGTACCTTTTCTTGGTGGTGGAAATGTTAAAATATTAGATACTTTTCAGATTCTTTGGGTAATCTTATTAAGCAAGTATTCTGTTTTTCGCAATGATTTGAATGATGCTTAAGTAATACTGCTGTACTAAAATTATTTAAACATCTATAACAAAAAAATTTTCTATGACGATGTGAAGACAACTATTTTGCAAAAATTTTGACATATCCTTAATCCAACTAAGATGAAAGCGATTCTCATTAGCATTTGTCGGACGAGAATATTGTAAGGAATCGTTATTTAAAACTAACAGATTAATAGGTTCTATTTTTCCTAAATTTTCACTTAAATAGAATGGGAGTATTTTAGTATTTTCAATGTAATATAGGTTAACTGCGAGATTGTTGATCTTCTCAATTTTTTTTATGTCTTTTGATGCAATTGGAAACTGAATGGAATTATAGCGTAATACTGAATCAAAATGTGGATAGCTAGTTATTCTATGATGATTTTGTTTAGCAGGATGTAAAGCGGAAACCAAGGCCCAAAGAATGCAATGTTGGTCGTTATTTATTACATTTACCACAGCTTGTTTTTTTGCTATAAAGTCCGGAACCAAAACAAACGCTGAACACCCTCATTTAAGCGGATCATGATTGTTTATATTTTCTTTCAAGTGAAAAATTTCTTGGATTACCCAACCTGAATCCTTTTTGCTAAATTCTTCCATTCGCTTCAATATTTTGTCCAGTATGTTTTCCTTATACCACTGTTTGAGATTCGTGTTTATATCGATGTGACGATTTGCAGTAGGAAACGTCTTCTAATCTATTTCACCAGTTGTAGGCTTAACAAAGTTAGCGGTGAATTTTACATTAACTTTCAACATTGACTTTTTAGGCAAGCACCAATCCTGCGTTTAAAACTAGCGAACGCCTTGTCAAAGAATACTAGAGGATCTTTATAACTTAAATTGGTAATAAGTTCCGTAATTATTCGACTTCCAAAACAGGATTCTACATCATGCCAAACCAAATCCTTTGCCTACGACTTCTAGAAAACGTTGCATCAATACCCTTACTTCGGTATGCCAAAGAGCGTTTCAAGTGTTTCAATCGTACAAGGTAACATTTAAAATGTGCCAAATTAGACTCCGGTTTACTAAGATTTTCCTGGTGATTGTCTTCGTATATCTTGTTCTTAATTGCAAGTTTTAATAAACTTATGTTTGTCTTAACAATGATGATGTGTCTGGTAATTTTATCAACCGATTTAATTAGATTCATACACTTCACTGTTAACTTTAAAATATTACTACTAACTTCAGCCACCGATTCAGAATTCATGATGGTTGTTTTTTACAATCACTTGCTAAATTACTTAATAATTAATATCTCTAGAGATTTATTGACTATTTATACATAAGTATGTTCTGACGTAAGCAAAACAGCTGTAAAAGGTACAATGTATACAAAAATGTTATAAAACTTATGATTGATAAGCAAGTTTCAGAATAATGCAAAATTGCACGAGCATTTATTCCTATGAGATCAAAATAATTGTATATGTGAAAGAACTTAAACAAACTTATAATAACTCAATTTGGAGTTCCTATGTTTTTAAAGTAGGTTAAGTACTTTTGATCCCTTTTTAGAGGATCCATGTACACCGAGATTTTTTCAGTGGGTTCATATACAGCATGTTAATAGACTTTCATTATTATAAAATCTTTATTTGACATAAAATTTAAGTAATATCTCTTCAACGTGACACTGTGGAAAAACCGCTTATTTAGCGATTTGTGAGTTTATTCATTCCGATATAGAAAAAAAATATTATAACGCCGTTATTAATTAGAATTCAATGCACCACATTATGCGTTGATTGAAACATTTTCACTATTTGCAAGTTTTGAAAAACTTTCAGTAATAAATGAATGGCATGGTTAACTATTAAATTTTGTTGCCAGTACCTATTTTTGCTATCATGTCGTTTCTTAAAATTGCATATTTGCAATTTTACATAAAATAAAGCAATTGCGAAATCTTGTTTGCAGTACTATTTTATGCTAATATGCCGTTTCTTATTTAATGAAAATGTATTTTATGGTTAGCTATCAAATTTGACATTTGCAATTTTTTCAGTTGGATTTATGCACGCACTTGCATTTCCCTAGTTACGAACTGATGCCAACGCTATGCAATTAGATTAAGTGTATTGCTAATTTCATTTACAAACAATAAGTGCATCCCGGATTTTTTATAATAATAAGTTCTGGATCAAATTTTTAATACGGTATTCGTTCACTTCAATTGCTCTGTATATAAATAAAGTAATATATAAAAATCTAACAAAACCTCAAAATCGTATTTAATAATTTAATGCAATTGTCTAGCAATCAGGCGACTTTTACAATGTTGCTGGCGTTTTAATCTTCGTTTAGTTAACTGAAGATAAATCTAGTACCTTAAAAATCAACCAGACCTTAATCGTAGGGTAAATATTGAATGAGTTTTAAATAATTTAGTATGTAGTCGACTGCAGTGAATTGAAACCTTTTTGTGCGTGCTCTTACAATGAATCAATAAAATTTACCCCGTTTACACTGCAAGCAGTTTGTATTTGATAACAACCGCGTTTATTACATTTTTTTAAAACATGAGTCATGCATCATCAGGAATTTTTTCATTGTCAAGATGCTGCAATATGGCTTGCGAACTGCGTTTAATATGAGAACAATACAGAAGCGGCCGTGGGCCTTTCATATGACCTAATAATTTATGCTCTTGTTTATGGCAAATAAATAATTCTTTGAAATGAATGTCAATCGCTTTAAATGTAAAAATCAGTTGGAGAAACCTGTATAAATGGGTTTGTTTACATAAACCTCTAATTTATTCATTTCTATTAAGACCAGATCTTTGTCTAACACAGTGCAACTGTGAAAATTAGGCTTCGCTATGTAACTACGAGCTCCAAACCGTCCTTCCCATTCGGTAACTAATTTCACATCTTTCCATTTTCGTACGTTTTCCATCATTTTTCCATAAACCGAATTTATCATATTTTTATAAAAGCTTATGTCGTAACTGTTTTTTGACTGTTATCTTAATTTTGTATTCAAATCAATGTATTCTTTTAACCAAAGAGCTTGCTTAAACCGAATATCCTTATGAATTTTTTCAGTTCTAAACCGTAGCTAAAATACATTTTGAAATTCTTGTAGTGAATAATATAGTTGAGTTTTGGATAGAAAGTTGTAAGTAATTTCTTTAGGTTTGATATATTAGAATGGTGGTATCATATGTTGAGGCGCCAACGTTAAGTCATTGTGAACTTCATGTAAAGATACCGGGTAGTGTAAATCGCATTCAAAAATCTATCCTACATCAGAATCATCAGAAATATTAAGTATGTCTAAACGTACTATATCTGGAGTGGTGTAATCTAAAAATTCAAATTCTCCATATGGAAGATATTCAGACATTGCAGCCCCATATAAATTATTGATATCAAAATATTTAGAATCGAAATTCGGATCATAATGTGTATTCATGTATTTGTTATTTGCTTTAGCATATCTATTCGAACATTGAGAAATGCCACCACGAATTACCCGTTCTAAAAACATTATTCATCAATATCAGTAAGCAGCTCGAGTTTAACGTTCGTCATTTTTAACATCGCGTCTAGAGCAAACCAGGAGCCGTAAAGTAGTGAAGTGGATCTAACTTATACGTAAACATGCAAGTTTTTCTAAAGTTTTCAAATATGTCAGCCAAGAGCAGTACATCTGTTTTTAAATATAGATCTGAATAGTCCCCTAGTGTTTTTATATTCAATGTTTGCCAAACGTGTTTAGCTTGATTGTAGTCTTCATCTGAGACTTCTTCATTGCGCAAACGATTAAAGAATGCAATTTTACAGAGTAAATTGGTATAATTGAACCTACCCCAAGAGGTAATGTAATCATAGGGATATATGCTTTTACGCGTAAGTAACTGAAACTTATTATCAGTGTTACAATTTTCCATGGTGATGGATTTTTTATTATCATCTAAATAGGAAGCTAATTTTTCGATGCTAGATGCCATAAACCTGAATGAATCAATAAATCTAAAACTAACTTTCGTACCTTTTACATATTTTGTGAAAGATATGTATTTTTCCTTATTTATTGGTAGAATGCTTAACGAACCTGGAAACCCTAACGCGATTTTTTTAATAATAAAATGCGAATCGTAGCCTGATAGGTTTTGAAAAGCTACTGGTATCATATAAGAATTATGCTAATTGATGTTGCAATCTCGATGAGCCACTCCTTGAAATTCACCTGTAAAGTGACAGTGACCGCGAACTCTAATATCATCTATACTAAAAGGTTTATTTTGTGACAGTGAAGGGCAAATTTAAATGCTGACCTTTGTTCTTTTGCTAATGGGTTCATAGGTTTTGGGTTGCAGAAAATTTTATCCGTTGTTTCTAAAATCAGTTTGAATTAAGCAACAAACCATTTTATACAATCGTTTCCGTGATACAATTGAAATTTGGAATATTTATTATCATACAAACATTTCAAATAATACGCTACACTAAAGGGTATATGTCTTTAATAACGGGCTGTGTTTAATATTACCTCCGGCCCATTGCATGGTTCTAATATACTTTCGAGATCTGCATAAACTACAAATGGTACCTTTTCTTGGTAGTGGAAATGTTAAAATATTAGATACTTTTCAGATTCTTTGGTTAATCTTATTAAGCAAGTATTCTGTTTTTCGCAATGATTTGAATGATGCTTAAGTAATACTGCTGTACTAAAATTATTTAAACATCTATAACAAAAAAATTTTTTATGGTGATGTGAAGACAACTATTTTGCAAAAATTTTGACATATCCTTAATCCAATTAAAATGAAAGTGATTCTCATTAGCATTTGTCGGACGAGAATATTGTAAGGAATCGTTATTTAAAACTAACAGATTAATAGGTCTATTTTTCCTAAATTTTCACTTAAATAGAATGGGAGTATTTTAGTATTTTCAATGCAATATAGGTTAACTGCGAGATTGTTGATCTTCTCAATTTTTTTTATGTCTTTTGATGCAGTTGGAAAGTGAATGGAATTATCGCGTAATACTGAATCAAAATGTGAATAACTAGTTATTCTATGATGATTTTGTTTAGCGGGATGTAAAGCGGAAACCAAGCTCCAAAGAATGCAATGTTGGTCGTTATTTATTACATTTATCACAGCTTGTTTTTTTTGCTATAAAGTCCGGAACCAAAACAAACGCTGAACACCCTCATTTAAGCGGGTCATGGTTGTTTATATTTTTTTTTTCAAGTGAAAAACTACTTGGATTGCTCAACCTGAATCCTTTTCGCTAAATTCTTCCAATCGCCTCAATATCTTGTCCAGTACGTTCTCCTTATACCACTGTTTGAGATTCGTGTTTATATTGATGTGATAATTTGCAGTAGGAAACGATTTCAAATCTATTTCACCAGTTGTAGGCTTAAAAAAGTTAGCGGTGAATTTTACATTAACTTTCAACATTGACTTTTTAAGCATGCAACAATCCTGCGTTTAAAACTAGCGGACGCCTTGTCTAAGAATACTAGAGGATCTTTTTAACTTAAATTGGTAATAAGTTCCGTAATTATTCGACTTCCAAAAGAGGATTCTACATTATGCCAAACCAAATCCTTTGCCTATGACTTCTAGAAAACGTTGCATCAATACCTTTACTTTGGTATGCCAAAAAGCGTTTCAAGTGTTTCAATCGTACAAGGTAACATTTAAGATGTGCTAAATTAGACTCCAGTTTACTAAGATTTTCCTGGTGATTGTCTTCGTATATCTTGTTTTTAATTGCAAGTTTTAATAAACTTATGTTTGTCTTAATAATGATTATGTGTCTGGTAATTTTATCAACCGATTTAATTAGATTCATACGCTTTACTGTTAACTTTAAAATATCACTACTAACTTCAGCCACCGATTCAGAATTCATGATGGTTGTTCTTTACAATCACTTGCTAAATTACTTAATAATTAATATCTGTAGAGATTTATTGACTATTTATACATACATATGTTCTGACGTAAGCAAAACAACTGTAAAAGGTACAATGTATACAAAAATGTTTTAAAACTTATGATTGATAAGCAAGTTTCAGAATAATGCAAAATTGCACGAGCATTTATTCCTATGAGATCAAAATAATTGCATATGTAAAAGAACTTAAACAAACTTATAATAACTCAATTTGGGGTTCCTATGTCTTTAAAGTAGGTTAAGTACTTTTGATCCCTTTTTAGAGGATCCATGTACACCGAGATTTTTTCAGTGGGTTCATATACAGCATGTTAATAGACTTTCATTACTATAAAATCTTTATTTGACAACAAATTTAAGTAATATCTCTTCAACGTGACACTTTGGAAAACCGCTTATTTAGCGATTTGTGAGTTTATTTATTACGATATAGAAAAAAATATTATAACGCCGTTATTAATTAGAATTCAATGCACCACATTATGCGTTGATTGAAACATTTTCACTATTTACAAGTTTTGAAAAACTTTCAGTAATAAACCAATGGCATGGTTAACTATTAAATTTTGTTACCAATACTTATTTTTGCTATCATGTCGTTTCATAAAATTGCATATTTGCAATTTTACGTAAGCTAAAGCAATTGCGAAATCTTGTTTGCAGTACTATTTTATGCTAATATGCCGTTTCTTATTTAATGAAAATGTATTTAATGGTTAGCTATCAAATTTGACATTTGCAATTTTTTCAGTTGGATTTATGCACGCATTTGCATTTCCCTAGTTACAAACTGATGCCAACGCTATGCAATTAGATTAGGTGTATTTCTAATTTCATTTACAAACAATAAGAGCATCCCGGATTTTTTATAATAATAAGTTCTAGATCAAATTTTTAATAAGGTATTCGTTCACTTCAATTGCTCTGTATATAAATAAAGTAATATATAAAAATCTAACTGAACGTCAAAATCGTATTTAATATTTTAATGCAATTGTCTAGCAATCAGGCGACTTTTACAATGTTGCTGGCGTTTTAATCTTCGTTTAGTTAACTGAAGATAAATCTAGTACCTTAAAAATCAACCAGACCTTAATCGTAGGGTAAATATTGAATGAGTTTTAAATAATTTAGTATGTAGTCGACTGCAGTGAATTGAAGCTTTTTTGTGCGTCGTCCTACAATGAATCAATAAAATTTACCCCGTTTACACTGCAAGCAGTTTGTATTTGATAACAACCAAGTTCATTACATTTTTTAAAACACGAGTCATGCATCATCAGGAATTTTTTCATTGTCAAGATGCTGCAATATGGCTTACGAACTGCGTTTAATATGAGAACAATATAGAAGCGAACTTGGGCCTTTCATATGACCTAATAATTTATGCTCTTGTTTATGGCAAATAAATACTTCTTTGAAATAAATGTCAATCGCTTTAAATGTAAAAATCAGTTGGAGAAACCGCTTATTTAGCGATTTGTAAGTTTATTCATTCTGATATAAAAAAAATATTATAACACTTATCAATTAGAATTAAATGCATCACATTATGCTTTGATTGAAACATTTTCACTATTTGCAAGATTTGAAAAACTTTCAGTAATAAATGGATCGCAATATGTACAATTATAAATACAATAAAGCAACTTCGAAATTTTGCTGTCAGTACTTATTTTTGCTAACATGTCGGTTCTTAAAATTGCATAATTGCAATTTTACATAAAATAAAGCAATTGCGAAATCTTGTTTGAAGTACTATCTTTTTTGTTAACATGCTGTTTCTTATTTAATGAAAATGTATTTTATGGTTAGCTATAAAATTAGACATTAGCAATTTTTTCAGAAAGTAAAGCAAATTCGAAATCTTGCTGACAGTTTTACTATTTCTTTTAATATGAATACCTTGCATGATTAACTATAAAAGTGATTCAAATTTATTATTTTGTTGAGAGCACCATTATTTTTACTTAAAGACTGTGTTTTATTCACTAAAATAAATTGCATAGCTGAATATAAAATTTTCGTTTGCAATTTTTTTCACAAAACGATGCAAATTTGTAATTTTTCTAACAGTTCCGTTTCTTATTTAATATAAATACTTCACGTATTCGATCAGATCCCTTGCATAATTATTAGTTACTAGTAACTTATCATTGAGCAAAGATAGAGTGAAGGCTTTAGAGCTATAAAAGGTTATGTCCTGGACCGGATATGACTGTTTGCTGTGAGGATGACAAATCCAATGAAGAGGACACTGTAGAGTTGCTTAATGCATTTAAAAAGAGTAGAGAGAAGCTACTGCTTCGTCTAGATTTGGAACTAGAAATGATAAAAGAAAAAGGGAGAAACTGGCTGCAAGGAAAGCCTTCGTAAAATGGTTAGGCTTCTCTAACGTACACAATAGCTGGATCGATAAAAATAATGTTTACTAGAAGTTGTTATAATAATAGTTAATAAGCCTAAAATTGTAAAATTACATTAAAATAAATAATATAGACACAATCTTTCTATTGTTTTTATTACTAAACCATTCTTTTAATAAAAAGGTATTTTGTTTTGCACATTGCAGACTATTATTGCTCTGTCTATAAGAATGGATGTTACATAGTAAACGAATGTTGATTTTAACTCCGATAGCTTAGGACTACCTAGTGCAATCATATCAGTTACAACGATTTACATTAGGTAGGCTTCCATCCATTTCTTCTTTTCTGGAACCTTCACACATAATTCTTCACCGGGTCTGATAATTTGCTTCAAATAAAGCGGTGTATATGATGATTCATCCCATGAAAAACCATAAATATTCCTTGTCACCCAGTCGTTATGTTTTATATGATCTTGGCTCAATCAACTAGACTTCATTGGCAGTTTAAAAATTTGATGCCAAACAACACCTTCCCACAAGTCCAAAACCGAAATTTCTTTGCACACAAACTCGTTTTTCTTGTATATAAATCCCTGAATATCGATTATATACATGTTTGTATATGTAGGTATGTAAATATGCAGTAAACTTCGACTAATTAAATTAATATTAAGAGCAATCTCCTTATGCTGCAGATAACCACCACCTGCGTACTTTGCTAACCTAGTTTTTCAACCTATTACAAGAGTGAACACATTTTGAATTGAAACCGGGCTAGGTGTATTTGCAGAGTGGCCGCAGTTTAAATTCAACCCGGTCTTAGCATATTTTGCATCTGACCTACTTTATAACTTCTCGCTAAAGAACATCTAATACGAATTCAAAACAGCTCCACATTTTTTCTGCACGTATCTACATTTTTTCAACGTAGCTTACGTATGGACAGGTTTTGAAGTCAAACCGGCCTATATGTATTTGCAGCCTCTAAACAAAAGTAAAGAATAAATTAGAATCCACTTTAATTAAATACAGCATTCTTTATACAATTGACTTAGAAGTGATATTTTAAATCTGTCCTACTTTATAACTTCTCGCTAGAGAACCGAATTCAAAACAGCTCTACATTTTTTGCATGCATTTACATTTTTTTAACGTAGCATACGTGTGGACGCGTTCTGAAGTCAAACCGGCCTATGTGTATTTGCAGCCTTTAAATAAAAGTAAAGAACATAAATCAGAATCCACTTTAATTAAATACAATCGACTTAGATGTGCTATTTTGCATCTGATCTACTTTATAAGTTCTCGCTAGAGAACCGAATTCAAAACAGTTCCAAATTTTTTGCACATACTTACATGTTTTCAAGGTAGCATACGTGTGGACACGTTTTAAAGCCAGACCGGCCTTATATTAGTTTTAATGTAGCATACGTGTGGACACGTTTTGAAGTTAGACCAGCTTTATATTACATTAAATGTTACATAAGTGTGGACACGTTTTGAAGTCAGACCGGCCTTACATCACTACTAATAGCAGTATCGCTAACAATGCGAGTACAAACGATTTAAACATTTCTTGTTATTACATTATACAATTTAATATAGTTTAAATTAATTTAATATAATTGGATATAACTTAAAATAACTTCATTTAAATTCGTATAACTGCACATTGGATAATATCACCCCGAGTCTTTCTACAACTACAACTTAGGAGGTCGCAAGCACAATGCGGTTTTCCAATCGCCTGCCCTAGAAGGCGGGAAAGACATCCTCTTTCTACGACATATAAGAAGCGAATCTAGTTTTAGGACGTTGTAGATGGATGTCACATAGCGAAACAAACAACGTCAGGCGTGACCTTAAATCGAAGACAGCACGATTTCTGGTAGAGCCTTACTTGAGCTTAAACAAAACTTATAGTAAATTGAAAATGTTACTTACGACGTAATCTGAACGATCCCCGTAAACGCACTTCATCCAAACGTTATCTTATTGATATTCGAGCCAATAATAATAGTTTTCATACAGAAATCAAAGCATCAGGTATAGTGGATTTTACACAACCAAATTCACTTGCCTCATTGCTGGGTTTTGAGAAACGTAAGCTGCTAGCTCTCACTACTGCTATAACAGACCATCTGACACAGGTCTTTCCAATCAATTATATCAACATTGAATGGTAGGATCGCATCGCAAAGCAAACCTGTACACATTTTGCATCAATTCTTTCCTACAGTTGCTGCAGGTTATAAGATTATTGAAAACCCCGTGAACGTCACTTATATGCCACTTAATACACGAACCATCGATCGCATAAATGTTAAAATAGTTGATCAAACCGGTAATCTCATCACTTATTGTCGGGAAACCAATACGATTAGACTTTAGGGCGTCTTTAAACGATAGTTCTGCGCCACGAGCATAAACCACTATAACGTATTAATGGACGCAATGTCAGCAACTTTACCAGTTACCTGACACCAGTGCACCGATTAACATTGGAAAGCGTTAAATTTCTGCAAACATTAGGACTCAAAGTACGACATCGCTAAAATGGATAGCAATTTTTTAAATGTTACGCAACGTGGTATATTTGATACAACCATCGTCAATGCCGACAAACATATGCATACACCGTACTCCAATACCACGTATAAGAAAAACGATGTTAAACGAATTCCAATAGAAAACGAAGATGTCTATACACTACCATGGGACAGCGTAAATTATATTGAGGGCCCAATGAATAAGTCAGATGGTGGCGTTTAATCCTACAGCCGATTTAGCCAACAACGGAATTTTGTTCTTATTTAATGAAATTCGTTATGAACTTGGTGGATAGGTTATTGACTGCGTTCGTAATCCAGATATAATTACAACTATTAAAAATTTTTATCAAACGATTGTGGCTAAAACCTTCGCTTTAAAACGCCGGTTCGTCCCCCATCGATAAACTTGATCTTGTTAACGTTAATCGCTATTTCAACGTATGCATTCCCTTGCGCATAGTTTTAGGATTTGCGGAGGACTACCGAAAAATTCTTTTGAACATTAAACAAGAGCTTATTCTTATTAGAGATAGTGCTCACGATGCAGCTATATCAAATTCTGTTAACAAAGAGCTAATCAAAATTCCACATATAACCGTTGCAGATGCAGAGCTCTTAAAACTACTCAAACATCTTCAACGCAATGTCACCATGTACATAGGCTTTCGCAGTTGGGAACTACACGAATATCCAGAATTACATACAACACACACGCATACGTGGGCTGTGAAGACGGCTTCTCAAATGGAAAAACCGCGTTTTGTTATTGTCTGCTTTCAAACCGATACATCGCGCAAAATGAGACGCAGTGAGTTCGACCACTCTGAGTTGATCAATATAAAATTACATCTGGGTTCATCTATGTACCCTTACGATAGTCTTAATATTGATTTCGAACCAATCGCTATTCTATACTACATCAAATGTATGCGCAGTTTTAACAATTATATTACGGGGACATCTGCAAACCAATATTAACACCCAATGAATTTCAAACGCACGCTCCACTTGTGGTCATCCATTGTTCCCATCGAAACGAAATAGTGAAAGTGGAAGCGGTTGACGTACGATTAGAATTTCAAATGAAGAAAGCACTTAAAGCTCACACTACAGCGTACTGCTTCATTCTACACAATCATTTGGTTCGGTTCAATCCTGCAACTAATATTGTAAGTGAAGTCTGAAATGAATAGTTCATTAGTTGTCGACGTTCAAGATTTTAATAATATTGCTATCGAATTGAATTACAATAACATATATTTGCTGAAACCACCGTATCCTTGTAACCGACTATCAGCTCACTACAAATGCCTAAACGTATGGTTAAGCAGAAACTTTCACGGTATATCTTGGGAAGATGGTGACTTACCCTATAGCTGTCTCCATCATATTTTGAGTTCAATATTTACCTGAACAATATGTGTCTATGTTAAACGTATAGAAAAACGGTTTTGGTTATTAAAATAATTCCACACCTTAATGTTATTAACTTAGAAGATTTGGGGTGTGCTCCTCTGCATAAATTAAAGGATTATACCAATCCACCGAAGTGTTTCTACCATACCACACGACATTCATCATTCAATTGCGCAAACACAAATGTAATTGTACTTAAAAACTGGTTTGTACATATAACCAATAACTCATTTTTAATAAACTATAATGATTTACACTAAGTAGTGTTTTTATTTGTTGATTTTATACCTTCATACATATATATTCCTTAAGACTAGTAAGATGGTGTTTCTAAAAATGTCTTGTAATAAGTTTAACTGTCTGTTTTGTTACAAACAACTCGCTCTAACGTATTCCTTGTTGTTGTTTAAAAAGATGTAGTCGAATCTCAAACCCACTAACCTCACCAACCTTGCCAACATCGTCAACCTCATCAACATCAACGCACAAGAGCAACGACATCAACAACCTCATAAATATTACCAACTTTGGCAACCTCACTAACATCAACCCGAACAACATCATATTCAATAAGATCAACAACATCGACATCAATAAAATCAACAACATCAACAACCCAAGCAGCACCAACACCAACAACATCAACATCCACAACATCAACAACACCAACAACATTAACATTAACATCAACAATAGCAACAACATCGACATCAACATCAACATCAACAACCTCGAGACGATCTCTAGCAAGGCGACTCGGTCGAATTTGATCAGTATTTTTAAGGATAATCCAATCATAGGTGTGTGTTGGTGGTAATAGATTGTCATTCAAATTATTTCTGGACATGTCATTCATCTTTAATAAGGTGCATGCCAGGTATTTTGAAAATTAATCAAAAAAGCTTAACATTATTCATTACTCTATATACCACACAAAAAGCTGCTATAGCCAACCGAGTAATCTGAACGCTAAAAAATGAATTATACAAACAATTTAGCCCTAGAGGTAAATGCAAATGGTTGGATGTGTTGCCTAATGTCATTCAACAGTATAATAACAAAAAACACACAAAAACTAAAAATCTAAAGATATTTAATGCCTTGAAAGTAATAGGCAAAATAAAATTTAAAGTTAGCAACCATGTTCGGGTGGTAATAGTGACAATGATGAATCAGGCATTGGTAACTACTGCAAGTTAGAACAAGTCGTATACAATGATAACGAAAGTTTTTTAATACTTACTAAACATGATCTTGAATACATGCTTTACGAAAGCGATGTAGCTCAGATTCTGAAAACGAATCAATGAGTAATGGTTAATCAAGTAAATCTCTTAAATGAAATGGACCTTTAGAAAAACATTTTTTATCATTACATATACAACAACCAAAAATTGATAGGTTAGGTTAACATCCCCGGCCGGCGACGCTGACCTAACGTATCAATTTTTTCTGCTATCTAACCTAAGTCCACACAAGTCCAACTAACCTAACCTAACTCCGGACAACATCAGTTAATCTAACTTCTGACAAATCCAATCTTTTAAAACAATAAACCAGAGTATATTGTAATCAAAGCTTTAATCAGAACTCACAGTGTTATCAAAGCTGCGATCAGAACTAGCTGTTCGTACCCAGAACAAAAATGCTGCAAAACATTTTTCTTGTAAAAGTACTATTGCAAGTGGATTTCTAATTTATCCTTGATTGTATTGAATATTTAGTAAGCTTGTTCTAGGACTAATTAACAAACGAGTTTTTAAGGGGAAATATTAAACTTTTAGCTAGAAAAGAGAAAATGGTTTTGCTGCAGCAAATAATTAAACTACCTATAAGACTTTTGTAAGCTTTAACTGAATGTACACATACGAAATGTTGGATAAAAACATATAATTAGGTTTACAGGTTACTTAAGTTGGGTTAGATAACAATACCTGTATTAAGAATTACGCCACTATCATATACCTACATTCCTAGTTTATCTGTTTAACTAAATTATTAAGATAAGATGTTTTTCACTTAATCTCACAAACATTCTTGATATTCTGTCAGTTTGACTCGGCGGTTGCTACCACTGTTTGACGTTAGAATTAAAATCCATTTCTGTCAGTTTGACACAATTTCTTCCTAAAATAAGAAAATTGTTATGTAAAAATATAAACGGGACTCTTAAAGACTATGCCCGATCTTAGGCTTTGAGTAAATACATAAAGGGTAACAGAATCGGTAAGCATCATATTGGAGAATTTCTGCTAACGGATATATTAAATAAACAAAATGTGTCCAACTGATAAGATATCCTTTTTTAATTATGTTATTCAACCAATAGCAACATCCGCTGAAGACTATAGAGAATGTAGTAAAAGGTATAGTTGTATATTCATACATTACTATCTTTTTAAAAAGTTGCTTGTTCCACATCTCGATGATAGTAACGCAACTTATAAGTACAGTCTTAATATATTTATACATATATGACTGTCATTAGGATCACATGCAGAATTTAAAATCATCTCTAGTTAATATTCCAAAATCTTCTAATAAGTAGGTACACACATCCAGACAATAAGCGTGTCTTTCTAAATAGTAATATCCCTTAAGCATACTATCGTCTGGAATACAAATTTTGTTATACCTGCATCTAGTGCTAATAATAATTGTTGTCTCTAGCAGTGTAAAATTTAACTAGAATAAATAGTTCACGATCTTTTTATTGCGTTTTATTAAACCAATCTTTTAACAACAAAAAGGTGGTTTGTTTTGCACATTACAAATTATTATTTCTATGCATATAGCAATGAATATAATATAATCAGCGGCTGCTACTTAGGTTATCCACCTAACAATAAAACTTTACTCTAAGAAGACATAATGGTGTATGCTGGGCGGCTTATCATATAATTACCAACTGTTAATTTTAAGTAGGTAGTTTGTCACCTTACTAATCACTTTATCCCTTACAAGTCATAATTTATGCACGTTGGGTTGCCTGCCATAGATACGCATATATTTTTTTAGAATTTAAGTTTTAGTACACGTCGGCTTATTGCTTTTTATTCTACATTGTCTGGTTTATTTCCAGCATTAATCCAACTTAAATGTCAAGCAAAACTCCGGGGTATTTTTGCTAACGTGCTTTTAAGACATTATCCTGTAGTATGTAGTATTGCACATTTTTGCAAAAATTTTAGTTTCCTTGCATAAAAACATCATCATTGATTCTGAATTTATGTACTTGTATGATTATACGCTTTAAGTTGCGGTTGACTTTAAAAATAATATTTCCAACAACACCATTATTTCTGAATTCATGTTCTTGTATAGTCATCAAAAGTAATATTCTGCTCTTGTATTTTGCAATCTGATATTGAAACATTCCAATTGAAATACTCCAATGTGGTTATATAAAATTATTCATGTTTTTTAAGCAATATACATTAAACTGTAACATTTACGTATAGGTGTATAAAACTATTATTCATACATTCTAAGTAAAAAGTTAGATTAAGGTTAAGCATTTTATACACATACGAACAGTTTAAATATTAGCTAACTAAAATAAAGCCAACAGCGATCGTACGACCAACAAATACCACGAAAATCCCGTAGTATGTAAAACTTCCGGTTAAAAGAAAAATGTTGACGCTTCCAAATCCGTAAGTAAAAATGCTTACTTTTAAAAATTAACTTCATTTACATTTATTACTGCCAATTGTCATTATTTAATAAAACTTAAGTTTATTTTTCTTATTGTTATAGTAATATGCGATATACAGATAGGATATACCTTCCCTCTGGCGCAATTCGATCCCCCCTCCCTGTGTACTTACGTTAGCGGTTGTTGAGGGGGGTGAGCCTGCAGTAACTAATAACCAAGAATTACTAAATTTATTGGAAGAATATTTTACTTGCGATAGAGAAATTTTTAGTTATTTACTTTAGGAATAAATATTAATAAAACACATATCTAGTTGTTATTTAATGATTGTGATTGGTGCTCATAAAAGTCATTAAGTTCTATATTTTTGAAAGTGACGCAAAAGAAGAAACCGATGCTACACTTGCTATAAAAGTTAGTGCATTTAAATTCTTCAAATTAGTACTCCGCATACAACATTGGTTTTTTCTTATGAACAAATGACGACATCAATTTGTATACACATCTATTTTTACTCAAACCATAATTAGAAAAACCGCGGCCACATTTAGTATTCAGCTGGGGTGTAAATAGTTACTGGTATTATATTGACGTGAACGGCATACAGTACTGCCACCTGTGTAAAAATGTGTTTTGTTTCTGCAGTTGATTAATCAAACTGCATGAAAATGTGAATTCATTACTCTATAATGTGAATATGCCGATAAGTGAAAATAATATATAATATTTATTACTAATAATTTTTGTGAAATTAATAGAACTTTAGCGGTGATAACAACGTTAAAACAAGAAAATTGAAAAAGAAGAATCTGCTACCGCCAATCCACAAAAAGATAAAGACAATTACAGAATGTATTTTTGTAGCATTAAATATTTAAATATATTCAATATGCTAATGTAAGCAAAAACCTTGTTATGTAACATTGACTTAATTCTTTTTATTCAAGAATCAATAAATCATGATGAATAACGATATGATTTGCCTACATTCTAAATTCAGACGACTACAATTAAGATAAAAAGACGAAGTTATATGCTATATCCGACTGCGAATTCCGTGTAGTTGTATAAATTATTTTGATGGTGCAACTAAATGTAAAAATACAGCCTGGGGTTTTTTCCCATGAACAAAATAACGACATATTTGTTTTAACATGATTTTGCATACATATTTTATTTTAAATTAAAACCATTTTATTACGAGTCTATCTGCTGTTCTTTTTAAACATTATATATTCAATACAAAAATAATTCTTAAGGCCCTCAGGAGGCGAAGCTCTGGTACTGCTAAAAATTCTTCACCACGTGCACGTTTTTGCTTAACTTAAAAATCTCCGAAGTATTCAATTACCTAATGGGGCACAGCCCAGTTTAGAACACGCTAGGGAGCCCCATTCAGCATTTTGGGAATGATTACGTCATCCAAATTCTTTACCACGTTTTATTTTTGAATTTCCGAAGTTCTAGGGAGCCCCGATCGGCATTCATCTACGTTTTATTTTTTGCTTAACCTAAAATCTCTCTTCAATTAACTAATGCGCCGAGAGTAAAACGAGGGGCTTTCACGAGGGCAAAGCCCCATTCACCATACTATCGACCTACAAAGGCACCCGCCACCGGAGCCCCGGCGCTGCGCCCCACACACGACGGTAACGAGGACGAAGACCTAGATAACCCCATTCTACATTCATCATTAAGTAAACTATCAACCAACAAGGATAACCACCACCTGTGCCCTAGCGCAGCCACCCCCCTCACAACCACTTAACATCAACAAAACGCCCGCAAAACCGTTTTGTTCCCGTATCCGCCTTGTAATTCTACCCGGGTGGTTTACATCAAACCATAAAATTTCAAGGCTGACGTGCAAGTGATTGTAGCTGTGGTTGAATAATAAGTGTACTATTATAGATAACATTTTACAGATTATTGAAAATAAATTAAATATTTATAGGTCAATGAACACTTTCTGATTTTTTTGACGTTCAAAAATGACTATATTTTTTGGTTACTGTATTTAATGCGACACTTATTAATCCCCTAATTAATTCTTTAATATTAATTACTATTCCGTCATTTACCTTATTATCCAATTACCAGTCGAGTATTATTTAAAGTAAATAATAGAGACTAATTCTTTAACTGATGCTTGCTAGAACTATGCTTAAAGTGACAAGCAATATATAATCGTTGTGTTTGATCGTGAATTCGTTATCACTCGCTTTCGGGTTTTGGTTGAAATAGCAGCAAGATGGACTTTGAAAGACATTGATCGAGCGATATTCGAATAGCCATTGAGTTTTTCTTTAAGTTTTATTTCTCCCTGTTAACAGTAATCAGGTATGTTCAAAATTGGGTTAGAACGCCACTTTTAATTTTGATTATATTCATTTTAAAGAGTCGAGGTTTTGTTTTGCGATAAACTAGGCGGTATCATCTATCACTGGTTTGCACGGACTCCTTTCGAAGCATTCGGCACGTGCGGTCATATATTAAAACATAATATAATACAATATACATTTTGGTGTGTGTGTTACTGAGCTACTACATAATTCCGTCGGCGGAGATGTTGTTCTGGTTTGGATACTGCCAACCACTTCCGTAGAAGCCAACAGTATGAACATTAAAGTAAGTGCATGATCGTTGTTGGATTTACCGCTAAGAGTATTTTATCGCAACACCACCCCCAAGTCACAGTCTACTTACTCTAAAGAAATAATCTGGGGTTTCACGCATTTTAAGTGATTTTCTTTTAACTAATCCTTATTCTCTTTTGATCAATAAATCGTTTACAAATAATATACAACAACTATATAAAAGGTTACCTAATCTTTTAGACATAGGCATCAAATGGAATTTTATATAAAAACACTATTATTATAACATAACCTCAAATATGTCCTTTTATATCCAGATCTGCATATCTTGGTTCGCAGTCACTACTGGTATCTCTAATTCAAAGTTGAAAGTATTTATCATGCATTAATATTAGAGCTACTTGGTAAATATTACTTTAAAGCACAAAACTTTCTTAATTCCTGTAAGTATGAATTTGTAAATTTACTTGATAAACTTCATAATTCCAGATAATAAGTTAAACGACAAATCGCTAGCACGCATAATGCAAACAGTAGTGTTACTAGTACTATTATTTTAAACAGGAATTTTTATTGCAATCATAATGTAAACAAACATTTAGGTTAACGTATTCGTTTAAATTTAAACATTGACGTCGTTCACAACTTCGAGGAAAACAGCTTTCTAGGTCATGTACTAAAACTATTCGCTTACCTTTAATTGGTAAGCGTATGATGAAACGTCACAAAAAAATACCCTACTGTCGCCATATGTTCTGACTTACGATAACTGGACAGGCAACTTTTCTTACAGGAATTTTCTGGAACGGCAATTGATGAAAAAGTTAGATGATCTTGCAAATGATTCTCCTTCGTGAAAATACTCCTTTATTAGAATTAACTTTTGTATTTCACGAACTACAAAACCAAAACGGTCTACACAAGGACGTCATGTTTATTCTTACAAGCTAAACAATAAGACTAAGTAATTTCTTAAAAGCTTAAAATCAGTTTCTGAAGAGTGCTACAAATCAAATTATTTAGTTTTATGTAATAAGTAAGTTTACCTTGTTGGAGAAATAATGGAAAAATTTACACGTTAGACTAACCGTTTTATTTCGGACAAATGCGCCTAAAATAGGAAACTAAACTATAACTTCTCAATCTATTTTGTTAAAAAGGTGAGAGTACCAGCTGTGACTTAATAATAAATTAATTAAACAGTATTTCCAAGAAGATTGGTCTTTAAATCTCCTTTCAGTGTTTACATTCAAATTTATGATATCAATTACAACTTGTTTCTTTTTACAATACGAAATAGCAAAAGTGCATCTCTTGTCCTTTATTTGTTTTAACAATACTGTTTCTTTCAGATCCTGCATTTTCGCAGTGAAGGCGATATTTTTCTCTGAGGGTTTTCAAGTTCTCCTTAGGGTATTCCTTACTTTTCTTGATCCTAGGAGTTGGTGGCGCCCTTTATTTTGTGTAGTAATGTGTCAGTTCCAATTGTTGTTTTTGAAGTTATAAAGAATTAAAGTTTACTTACGTAAACCCACGGCCATTTCTCATAGCTCTATCCGAGAAATAGACCCCTAGTTTAGTCAGAAGACTGTCGATTTCTCTTTTGCCACAGGGACTTTGAATTTAGTTACTCTCATTCCTATCGAGAGTAATTAAAATAACTAACAATACATTATCAAACAACACGAGATATCTAATAAACAAAAATGTACAAGTACAGCACTAGTACTCAATATAATTAAACTTCATTATAACAAAGAGTTTTAAACACTTTATCCAAAATCTTAATTCATAAATACAGATATGTAGATATTCCAAATTAAAACACTAAAACTCAAACCCTAAGGTTTATATTAAATACTGAAATGGAATATAAAAGATCAAATTTATGTCAAGCCTGCTAAATACAAACCTGTACTCTTGACCTTATAGTAGTAAAAAACTAGTAATATACAAATTATTAATCTTTGGCCTATGGAAAAGCGAATCTTAATAGCAATAAGTTTGAAAAGTGCTATTGAAATTCCCAATAAAAAATTACGTTTTAAAACTTCAAATTCAAATGCATAAGCGTATGACAACAATTCTGAACTTAGTTAATAAACAGCTTCTCGGAATTGTAGGTCGATAATATACAAATCATTGTCGTTTCTATAAGTTAGGCAACTTGCTATAGGTTTCTCTCCGCGAGGCTGTAAGCAGGATTGCACACTTGCCTGAGCATTTAAAACAGACATTGTTTTTTCATGCGGATAACACACAAAATTCAATGGAAGTCATTAGTGTATTTCGCTTGCAATAATTGGCTGTTGTTCTAGGAGTGTTCTGCAGCTACTCTCTGGAAAACATACTTTTACAATTATTCGCAGAATATTTCACACATTGTCGCCGGGAATTGTTTTACGTTACCTTCCCCAGTTAGTCAATACAATATAAACACAAGCTAAGCTTTTGAGAGAGAGTTATTATATTCTATTCCACACAACGTGCTATTCTATTCAACGTTTTTTATCAAAAAGAAATGTTTTAAGTCGCGATACAAGGATGCTTCGTGGCACTTAGAGTTCTAACTTAGTTAAATAGGTCGATCCAGTGTCCAATCAATCGACAAATGTAGCTCGCATTTCCAAATTCTTTAAGATGGTACCAGAGAGGCAACCAACTGGTTCTAATAAGATACGGTTATTCTGTATGCCTTTATTTTGATGCTGATGTGGAAAATTGATACTTCTTTTGCTGGTTCTGTAGTTTCGTACTCATGATTATCCAATAAATTACAGATAGCACGTTACAAAGTTACGTTTGCAGTGCACGAATAATTATGTAGTTGTTTTTCAAGTAACGATTGGTATAGACTGAAGCTCACATTAGAGCACTTTTTACTGTCTCCTTTATTTGTACATTAATTTGTACAATTTTTACAACAATTTTTTTGCCAAATTCTAAATTAGAGTAAATGAACACCTAGTTCATTTAAATTAGGGTTACGTTATTTAAATTTACCGTTACGTTCTTAATTTACGAAGTGCATTTCACAAAGCAGATAAAAATTACTGTATATATTATATATTATTTTCTTGTAGATATTTAGGGCTGGAAACATGGTCTAAGTATACTTATATGTACATATGTATCTGTTATTTAAACTATAAGATTTTTTCTCGATATGTGCTTAAAGGTTTATGTTTATATTGTATTATATGCAAATTGACGCTTTGTATAACAGGATGCTTACGTACATGTGCGCTTCTGACTTTTGTAAGTACTCCTTTTTGGGAATGTATGTTTAAGTAAAGGTTTGTAACAAATCCACTTACTGAGGTTTCCAATTTTTCTGTATGACCCATCCCACTCTACGACATTTTGAGCTAGTCTGAAATCTAATTCTTTTGAATTTCTATTCTACCTTTCTCCTGTTTTGTGTCGGTATTCGGCGTAGGAGATTTTTTTACTTACTTTACTGCATTCTTTCTCGTCTGCATGAAATACTGAAATAGACAGTTTTAACCAAATATTAAAATCAATTTATGTAAGCAATAATAAATTATTATACAATTTCAAAATTTTTTCTTTAGTAACTGAAAATACTAGCAGCTTATGAACTTCCTTTACCACGTCTTTCACAACTTCTTATGAAACCCTTAAAAAAAATGTTTTCATTAGAAGCATATTTCGTATTGGCAAAATACAATACGAACTTAGAACTTGACTTTGTTAATTCCTCTATTGAATATAACTGCAAATTTCTCGTTTTATTATTTCAGAGCTATATACCAATCCACAATTCTGTTATAACCGGCGAAGTTCAAATGTTATACTCATTACAGCTTCTTTTGTGATCACTGTAATAAAAATAATAATTACGTTACTCAACTTACAATTTTTATGGTTGAGCAGGACTCACCTTCAGTAGCCATTCTACAGTTGTCTTGTTTTGTAAAATTACTAACTTCCACTGCATTTACTATCTGGTTAAAACTTGTACAATTTGTACGTAGGTTGTTACACAAACAACCGCCACACATCCAAAACTCTTGTTAAACCGTGCCCATCCTTTGGTGCAGATTCCACATATACTAGAATGTTTCAACATTTTAAACTAGGGTCTCAATAAAATTTGAAGAATTATAAAAGTTCACTTTTTAGTTCTTTATCTTAATATGTCATTCCTCCTGCTTGAAAGTAATATAACACTTATTCAAATAATACCATCGGGCATTATTATTATTTCACAATTCCAGATATAACAAAATGCAAACTTAAATAATTGAATCCCTTACATTTTGAAAGTAACAGAAATTTTTAACTTTTATCTATTATACCGAGCTTTCATGTATATGATTTATTTAATTTACTTATTCCTAAGAAAACTGAATATGCCTTGCCTTCTACATACTTCATAGGTTAGGTATTTAATTGCAAGTTAATAACCTGACATTACATTAAAGGTTATGTAACATTCAGAATCAAGAGATTAATTTAACGATTCGTAGGATTAATTAAAAATTACGACTATTAATTCATACAGATTTGAAAGATGTCATGGTCGACTTTATTTGATTTCAATTATATGGCCTATTGCTACGAATCCAGATCCTGCACGTTCATAACATGTAGTAGCTTGTACTGGTAGCTTGACGGCTCTTCCGTACGATCATTATAAATCGTCAGTTGTTGCCGAAAATCGTTGGCGAGGCTGTGGTTTAGTTAGTTCACGTGTAACTATTCAGCCCAAGATCTGGAGTTCGATTCCTGACACGGACCGCTTGAAAAATGTTAGGCGATCATTTTTCACAAAAATACGCCCTCGTTCGGATGAGAGGTAAAATGTAGGTTCCGTGTGAGTGTTGTCACGCATGTTAAAAAATCCTACTTTACTTGGAATATCAAAGGTTCGGCAAAAGCCAAAATTCTAGGTACAGAAAAAACTCGCTTCTTGGCCAATGTAGTACCTTTGGATTGAGCAGTGGAAAAAAATATAACGTCAACAATCGGATGAGACAAGTCTGATACAAGCTGTGTAAAGGAGTAAAACGTAATAGGTACTCAATAAAAAAAACGATAAAAAAGATTGTTTAAAATTTTCAGCGACAACGGGAAGCATTTCTAGTCGAATATGACGAAAGTTAATTGTTAGTGGTAAATTGCTAGTACGCCCTGTGACTAAGTAGAACAGTGTCAACAGTGTATACTTTTTACAGCAGAATTTGAGTTTAATCTAACGATTGTTGCGAAAAAAGAGCCATGTAAGCATCAGTTAGAAAAGTAGGGAAAAACAACTCAAAATAGCGGAATTATATAGGCTATTTCAGAATGCATTTGGAAGAGCCTAATATTTTAGCATTTACTATATTAAAATATAAATATAAAAATTATTCTTACGTTATTGTTCGTTTAAAGGAGAATGTGTATAAGTATGTTCAGCCGTTAATTTTAATAACAAACTATGTACTTTGATACCAATGATCCGAAACAAATTCGCATCCTGTAGTTTTAAGAGACAAACCACTACAACTAACAAAACTATACCGTGGCTCTAAAAGTTTCTTTAAATTTGACAGCAAATACTATTTTCACTTTTACCTTATCTTACACAACATTTTTGATATACTTTCCGAATGCTTTTAATTCTTAGCAAACCTCCCTCCGGAATAATACTGCGTACTTTAAAAGTACCGGATAATTTATTGAACAGCTAGCCACTAGCGAGATCAGTTCGTTTCTCGGAGGAATATTATATCCAGATATTATTTTCGTTGTTAAGTTAGAATGCAACAATCGCCTCAGTACAGTAGTTTGCTAGACCTTTGGAATGTATTAAACTTTAAAGGCATCAATCCTTTTGATCGACTACGTTTTTGTTTATTTGTGGTGTTATTTTGTTTTAGTTTTGATAGATAACAAACATTCATTTTCTTGTCAGTTTTCATAATAATAACTTTTCAACAACTATGTAAGAGAGTTTTAAAAATATTAACAATGCACTATATTTGGGTAGTTTTTTTTTACAAATTAAAGAAGGTTTCTATTCGGCTACTAATAACCTGGCATTTGGAGAAGCAATAAATATAACGTGCACCAATGGTTCGAAACGAAAATTTTGCCTTGGAAGGTAAAACTACGTTAGTGCAACTACCATCTTGTGCAAAGAAGAGCTACGGAAATACGTTAAACTACATTCGTTGAATCGTTAAAAAACTTGCTCAGATGTTCGACGTATCAAAGGTATCCCTACATTAGACTTTTCAATGCTACTCCCGAAGGTACTATATTAACAGAGATGCGAGTTGTTTTACCTGCAAATTTTGAATTTTACCTAGTCCTTGCTATACCAAGCAAGGTAGGGATCTTCAATCTGCGTGACAACACACACACACACACACACACACACACACACACACACACACACACACACACACACACACACACACACACACACACACACACACACACACACACACAGGACTTGCATTTTACCTCTCATCCTAACGAGGGAGTATTTTTGTGAAAAATGCCTGCTTATGAACTCAGAACTTTGAGATCAGCAGTCATACGCGAAACTGCATTACCCATGGAACGAACCGCTTGCTTTGAACATACCCCTACGTATGACTTTCGAATACTCCGCCCGAAGATACTGCAATGGCCAGGAAGCGAGTTCTTTTTCCCGGAAATTTTGAATTTTGACGAACTCTTGGTATTCCAACTATGGTAGCGATCTTTAACGTGCATAACAACACTCACGCGGGTCTTACATTTTACCACATTTCAAAGAATTATAGATCGTGCATGAAGAATTAGAAGCTAAGTAGCCGTCTCTGGTTAGTGACGACCGCTCCGTTTGAATGATAACGCTAAACCACTCGTATCATATTTGACCGCAAGAAAGCTATCTGTGTTAGAATACGAAAATTCTATTATCGACAATGTTACCCCCGCTTGCACCTATCCATTACCATTTTTTCCAAAACTTCGAGAACATTTGCAGAATCGTCGGTTTATTTGTCGAAACTCAGTAATTGAGGCATTTGAAGAATTTTTAAAATATAAAAATGCAAATTTATCCTACAAAAAAATTAATGCACTGCTTGATCGTTGAATACGTGCTATCGACGCCAATAGTGATTATTATAATGAATAAATGCTTTGAATCAGCATCTATAGAGTTGTATCTTTCTCTACATAAATCGGACATTTTATCCCCAAACCCTGACACTTCACGCTAAGTTTTGTGTTAGCATAAACATTTTATAGGGAGTTCACTCCTAAGATGATTGCGGTTTGACAATCATAGCTGCAGTATAAGCACAATAAGTTTTCCGAAATTATTTTGTTCAGTTATGTGGATATAATGTTAGATAGTTTGCATTTTCAAACTCGGTAAGTTTCTTAACTTGTTGGAAACTCATTTGTACAAATAAATTATTTTTTAACAAAGTTTAATTTTAGTATCGCTCCAAAATGTATTTCCGTTATTCAGTTTGATTTATAGCTTTTGCACATAAATTGACACTAGCAAGGGTGCATTGTTTTCGGTTAACATCGCAGACAGAGCGTTGCTAGGGGAAATTAAAGCTACCCAAATGAAACCGTGGGTGCTTTCGGTTGCCAAGGCGATAGACGTTCAATAACCTCGCGTTGGTATGGTGTGGGTAAATCAATATAGGTTTGAAAGGTGCCATGAGTTATAGTAAACTACAAATTTAAATTTATATAGGAATAATTTGAATATTTTCAGAAGTTAACTGTTAAGTGCGTTCGTCACATATCCGTCGAAAGTAAAGGCAAGACGTTCGAAGCCAAATAACACAAAAATATTTCTATTTACTTAAGCACTTTTGATCATCTCCATGGACAAATTTTGAAACCTCTTCTGATTATAGTAATTTATAATACAAATACAGAAACTTAAGTTTCAATGTAAATTTGTGTTGGTTCCCAGTAAATGGCAGTAAATGTTCCAAATGATATAATATAACCTCTAATATTTAAAAACAAAGTTACAACTCCATGCTGCATATAATGCGTGAAACTCGAAACAGTAATAATAGATTTATGTTTCTGTATGGGAAAAGAACGCTTCCTATGCTGAAATCTTTAACTCGTGAAGTTTACGTAATCAAGAGTGCTAAATACAATAAATTGAATACAGTTTGAAAACAAACAAATGCCTACCTTTTTACAACTTTTCCTTTTTAGAAAATTAGTGTGCCCCACAGCTAAATTTTAGACTTTACTCTAAGTGGTAGATAGCAATGGAACGGGCGTGGCGCGTGGGGGTTGTTTTCAAAGATGATTAAAAAAGCGTACTACATCTAGAAAGAAAGGGAAATGTAAAACTTAAAAAATTGATACCAACACTAAAAATTAAGTACAACTGAAAGAAATTACAAGTTTAAAAATAATACATACGAGGCAGCAATTTGTGCCTCCAATGTAGTTTAAAATCAAAGCAATACAATATAATAATTATCGCTATATATCTCATAACGTAACCAAATATCATTAGAATATTTTATATTTTTAAATACTGTAAAAACTTTCTTTTAATAAAAAGAGATGGAAACTTTCTTAGATCATATAATGAAACGCAAAACATTACTGTTACAATTTAACAATGTAATAGACGGATACTTCATAACAAATTCCGATTTGATAAAAATTAAAGAATGTTTAATTATTTAAATCTCAAAGGATAAAACAGAACCTTAGTGGTTGGTTCTTAAAATTACAATAAAAACTTCAGCATAAGTTGATTTTAATAATTAATCTCACTTTTTATATAAATGTGTCCTCTTTCCAAACATTCAGAGGGCGACATTTATCAGGTTGCTTGTTAGATATTATGGCAAGCAGATCTTTGTAATATCAATACTAGGGCCCTATTTAATTGTATTGATCTATATTATCTTATCACATAAAGAATCAATGCATAGATCTATCCTAAATCTGATTTTTTAGTTCAAATTAAATTCCAAACACAAAATTTTACTTTGTAGATTTTATAATAAGCCTTAAGTGAAGTGTAAACAAAACAGCGCTAACAATACTGCTGTCAAATTTGATGTAAAAGAGTGCAAATCTTTGAAGTGCAGTTTAAAGTAATGCCGCCTATGTCATCAACTGGAATTATATGTCCGCTACGTACTTAGACCTTGACATGTTGACGTACCCTAACATTTTCTTCAAACCTAACACATAGTTGTCCAATTTACTTAATTCAAGTAAAATGTTAAGCTGGATCAATTATACAGCACTGAAAATTAACGACATTTCTTAAAGATGTCATAAGTACTTTAACAATTCTTCAAAGGCAAATTAGTAAAACACGCGTGTGCATTCTAGGCGATTTAAATACTGGATACCAAACTAAATTGGATGCTACTTTAATATTACCTTTATGCGCATTGTCGATTAATTAAGAGTAGTCAGTGAGACCCTGCCAACACTTCTGCAATAGCTATACTCAAGTTGCAGATCGCCAGATGATCTATTTTGTTTCCTTAAAGGACAACATTTGACTGCCTCTATTTAATAAGGGAACCCGTTGGCCGAGTCGACGCGGATAATTAGTATTAATGACGTTATGTTAAACTATCTACGCTAATTCGTGGTTGTCTATGGTAAATGTCTGCACTACATGATCGAATGATATATAACATATGAATGTAGATGCTTGTTTACATTGTAACCAAACCGACTATTCAAATAAACATAATAGACATATTAAGGGTATTCTAAATGACAACTATATTGTTACTTGAGGAGTGATATATGTATGAAATTTGGTTTTAATAAACGTAGATGTGGATACTGAACGCGAGTTATGTATCCCCCAATTTATATATGTACTATAAAATAGAATCTAATAAGAAATTATTAGAAATCGTTAAGAAATTATTAAGTCAAATGCAACAATATAATTCAAGGATAAATATAAAAAGGTTATTAACAATTCACGAGAACTTATGCAATACAATGTATTCCAGACGATAGTGATACTGCAGGTGGCAGGTCACCGACGGTTAAGATACCGCGATTACCTACAAAGTAAGATTGTGACAATGTATCATGAATAGTATTAAGAAATAAGCAAATATGAGCTCTGCAAGTTCTTACAGAATTGTGAGGGGCAGGGACAACGTAAATACCCCGGGAGCCCCAAGAGCAGTCAGTCAGTTTGAGTATTTCAGCTTTAACATTGTTCTTTACCTAGACTATTCGCCCTAATATTAGTTCAATTAATTATTTTATTTCGACTTAGTATAATTTACAACAGTTTGTCCAAATTCCATAATTAATGTCTAATTAAACTAATAAAAATTTGTTACAAGTTTTGGAAGTAGTTTTTAAAAACACCGCTTCCAAGGCCCGAAATGTAACTCGCGTAATTTGCTTAAATCTAATTGTATGTATTGTTACGGACAACAATACTTAATAAAATGGTAATATGAATGTAGCATTTGGAAATATTACAACCTTAAACACTATATTACATGAACGTTTTTTCAGAACACTCTTAGTTAAATAAACCTTATAATCTACCTTGTCTTGTGAAATTTAAGGGTACCGATAGATAACTTGTATTCAGAAACGTATGCATAACTAACAAGTATATACAGTTATGTAAACAGCTTAAAATTTCAAACATTGGTCTTACCTTAAATGCATTAGGCATATAACAATAAATCGATACTGGAGTAATTTAGGAAGAAATAAGCTGCTACAACTACCGTATTTTAAAGCACAACATTTGTGAAATGATCTTGTGGAGAATACACACAGATGCATCCTACAGTTGTTGATTAGCACGCATTACCAAGACCGCCTATCCGTCACGTGCGTGCTCTTATAATCGATTATATCAATGGTATCTGCACCGCGGTTCATAATTCTGACAAGCTACACCCTATGACGTAAAGATCTATGCAAATCTTATTAACCTTCAACTGCGTGAAAGAGGAGTTTGAAATTTAAATGCCTGCTAAACGTGTAGTCTAAGAATATCGAGATTGTTTGACAAATATTTGACATTGTAAATAGTTAAAACATTATTTAAGCACACGGATATTATAATAATAATAATAATAATAATAATAAACGTTTATTTCCAACAGGAATACACCCAATTACAGGAAATAATTTAAAAATTATTTAACACACATTCACAAGGTATAATAATTGTGTACAAAAATAAACCTAATAGAAAAACAAAAGATTGACATATCAAAAATTAATTAATATGTTTTATAAGGTCTTCAAATCTATCGTTAAAAATATCCGAACCATTGAAGTATTTGTTGTAAGTTAGACACACTACTGTGGCTGGAGAGTGCAACAATAAATTTGTTCTACTCGTTTGAAGATAAAAAGTATTGCTAAAACGCGCATGTTGACGAGGCACTACCAATGAAATCTTTCCTAGTAGATAAGGGCAATCTATTTCATTGTATAATAATTTATATAAAATCTTATATTTATACTTTTCGTCTGCATTGGAGTGACCGACAATTAAATCTTTGAAGTAAAGCCTCATGGTCAGACCCAATAGGTGGATAGAATCCGTCACAGGTGAAAGATACATATTTTAAAAATTTCCTTTGAACTGCTTCTAAGCTATCGCTATGAACTTTATAAATTGGTTGCCATATCAGAGATCCGTATTCAAGTTTAGATCTAACAAGAGTGTTAAATAGTAGTAGTAATGTATCGACAGAGAAGTTGCTGCAGTTTCTGTATATTAGACCATAAGATTTATATGCACTTGAAATACATTTATTACTATGTTCAACGAAGTGGAATTTTCATCAAATAGGATACCTAAATCTTGGAAGCTAGATAATCTTTGAACAAGGGTTTCTTGTATGAAGTACGAGAAGTTTATCATGTCATGCTTTCGACCATACGAAATTACACAGCATTTTTGTATATTTAGATGCAACCGATTACTTAAGCACCAAGTAGTCAAACTTTCAATATCGTTTTGTAAAAGTATGCAGTCGTCAATAGAAGTAATAGTTTTGAAAATTTTAAATCGTCTGCGAACAGTAATTTTTCTGCTTTGATAGAATCCACAATATCATTAATAAAGATTAGAAAAAACAAAGGGCCAAGATTTGACCCTTGCGGGACACCCGATGTTGGAGTAAATGTTTGAGAGTGATAGTTCGAATAAGCTACGTGCATTTGTCTATTTAAGAGGTAAGACTGAGTAAGGTCCAAAAGTGCTTGTGAGAATCCAATAGCATTTAGTTTACTCAAAAGAATGTAATGACGATTTGATCAAAGGCTTTCTGGAAATCAGTGTAGATAACATCAACTTGTTTGTTGCTCTCGAGTGATTCACAAACAAATTGGCTGAATGTAGCTAAGTTGGTAATTGTTGATTTCCTTTCCATAAAGCCGTGTTGCGCAGGTGTAATATAAAGTTTTATTTGAGCATATATATGCTTGTATAATAACGACTCAAAAACTTTGGCAATATTCGATATAATGGAAATAGGACGATAGTTAGTAACATCGGAGGTGGAGCCCTTCTTGAGTACTGGTGTAATCATCGACATCTTCCATATATTCGGAAAAGACCGCTGTCTAAGAGAAAGATTGTATAGGTAGCATAGTAATTAAAATTGTAAGAAAAAGCAAAATATTTTGTTGTAATATTTACTTTATAGAATTTAAATACTTATAAAGTGAAATTTATCATAGCTTTTCCCACCATCACGAATAACAGTGCTTTCGCGTATGGGTGTAAGCTGAATCTATTCCCTTCATTATTTACATCCGCCATTGTTGATTGCTTTCGTTTCAGTGTGTATTTTATAGCATTTTTTAGTTTTGCAATTTTAAATTAATTTTTAATTATAGCATAAAATGTAGCTTGTAGGTCAATTCTGCTCCGCCGTATAGATAGTATAATTTATGTTTTACAGCAATTTGGCCTTTGTATTGTATGTGTCGCGCTGTTGTACAGTGTAGTTGTAAACAGGCAGGTGTTCGTAGCTATGGTGCTATAAACGTTTGAGTGCCGCAAACGGCAAATTGCTTATTGCCCTACCTTTGCAGCCGCCGCTAAAAGTTACAGTTTGTTTATTAAGTTTATTAAGTACTTTAAGGTGTTGCTTTTTTAAATTTGCTCGTGATTTACACGTCTACTACTTTCCACCGTCTGTGGCTATAAAGTTTACGCAAAACATTGTTCTTATGCAAGCCCAATGTGAATATAATCTGCAAGCCAATTCAGTAAATGAAATCCACCGCTCATCAAAGTTGTATTGTAAAATTCATTTCGTTTATGTTGACCTCTACTTCATTCCAATTTATTATTGTAAAGTGTTTGTTATCAGTTTTAATAAGGCGCAAGTACTTGTTATCGCTTTACATTTAATTATATACTTATTAGAAGAGTTATACGTATTTAGATAATGTTTGCTTTCGTTTCGGTAGTTGTAATTAGCGTGAATTACGACCTCGTTTCTAATACATTGGTTAGGCTTCATTTCGCTAGCCTTTATTTGCATTAGTTTATATAATTGGTCATGGTGGAAAAACTGAAACGCATGTACTGTTTACGTATCAGTTCAATAAACTCATTTCAAGATATTTTTGACATTGCACACAAATGTGAAAATGATTCGAGCCTGTTAGATCTGTCTCGCGCTCAATACACCATTTGACAATATACGAGAAAGCTTTTTGAATAACATAATGTTATAATCGATTCACTTCGGCAATGGACGGCAATAACTAAGGAAGGACGCGATTTGTAAACGGTTTGTTTCTCAGTTTTTTTAGTAAAAGCGTTCTATGTAAAACTTAGTACGAGTAAACCTGCTTTGTCCCAAACTAGTTTACCCGTTCGTCCAAATACGTTTAAATAAACAGTGTCTGTACCGCCTTACATGTGATTTTTAATGCCCAACCCGAAGGTACCACGTTGGCCAAGAAGCGAGTTTCTTTTACCTGAAAAATTTTGAATTTTGCCGAATCCTTACTGTTCCAAGCAAAATAGGGATCCTTAACGTGCGTGACAACACTCGCACGCGGGACCTCCATTTTTCTCTCATCCGAACAAGGGCGTATATTTGTGAAAAATTCTCGCCTAACATTTTTCAAGCAGATCGTGTCGGAATACAAACCCGAGACCTTGGCCGTAGTAGTCATACGCATACCAACTACGCCTGTCAGTACCGTCGCTCATCTTCCCTACTTTTGAAGGAGAATATTGCCTATTTAAAAGTTTTATTGACCACTTTGATAGATTAGTCCATCGAAATGACGAGTTGTAAGCCGCGAATAATTTTTCATACCTTTAATCAGTGCTAAAGAGTTTCGCATTGCTTACTATTAAGAACTTCGCACTTACGAACTTACGCACGCCAATTGCCCTCTTGCAGAAAATAAGCTCCTCTAAAAATATCGTATTTGCGCCGTATTACATACGTTCCCTGAAAAAGCGTTACTAAATTTCCCAAATTGAAATCTGGCCATCCGCTAGACGCGGACACAGACCAGTAGACACTTTTGTCAACAACTTGCAGAAGCCTAAAATATCTGAGCTACCAGTAGAGGCATGGGATTTTATTTTGATACACGTGATTCGAGATTACCTTGACGTACATACAGTTTGTAATTTTAAATTGCATCAAAACCCCACCTCTAGCCCAACCTATACAGAGATATTTGCTCACTTACTTGTCAAATTTGTCGATCCATCATAAAGCCGACTAAAGTAAAGCTGTTCACTCTAACAACATATCCAGATCTTGATCCGCTGTTTCCGTGTTACCACATACCAGCCCTAATGTTATTAAGTGTCATTATTATCAAGGTTATAGTCTTTATCCTTGTCATGTGTTCGCTATACTTTTTCCACAGGATTGCTACACTTTTGTCAAGAAACAAACTTTGTATCAACTGTCTTAGTAGATCACACGTTTTGAATAAATGTACATCCACAATTTGCTGCCGCCAATCTAATGAACATCAATATTCTTTATTGAAGTTGCATTTCACATAAGCGCGCTAATGCTATTAATAGCAAGACTTGTTTGAGTTCTGCTCCTGCTCCTTTACCGTAATGCAGATCCGTGGCGTAGTTAATGTGCGTGTGAATACTATGCCCAAGGTCCCGGGTTCGAAACCCGACACGGTTCGCTTAAAAAATGTTAGGTGAGCATTTCTCGCAAAAAATACGTCCTTGTATGGATGAGAAATTAAATGGAGGTCCCGTGTGTAAGTGTTGTCACACACGTTAAAGAGCCCTACCTTGCTCGGAACAACAACGGTTCGGAAAAAATTTAAAATTTTCTAGATAAAAACTTCCCTTATGGCCAATGTAGTACCTACAGGTGGAGCATTGGAAAATCAACGGTATCACCTGCTACTAGTTCTGCTCTTCAGGACCGCTAAAAGCCATCCGCTCCTCTTACTTCTAAGGAAATGTTCGCCCTGTCTAGCTGTAATTGCCCATCAACATCGAATGTTTTCTTATTTAATTCTATCGTCAACCCTTCAGTTGTAGTGGAAATCGCTTATCGCTCTGGTTTTTCTCAAAAATTTCGTTGTTTACTCAACTCGGGTAGCATAACTTCTTTTATTTCGCAAAATAGTGGGAAACGTTTGGGCTTCTGCGCTACGCCGCATTCTCTATCTCTTAGTGGTTTAAGCTCCATGCGCTCCACGACTAAGCATGGCGCTATAACTGTCTCGCTTAAATCCATAAGTGCTTCCTCGCCTACTATTAATTTCGAAGGTCTCGTACTTCCCACAGTTTGTGAAAATTAACCTACTACTAATATTAATTCTGAAAATTCGCTCATCTATCTATTTCAAACTGGATAATCCGCTCTTCCCTCAATCTGGACCTATTTATTTATTACTTGGCACGGATATTTTCCCTAAATTCTAATTAAATCGTTGTATCCAAGGTTCAAGTGATCAACCTATTGCTCTTAACATTATTTTTCGATATGCTTTAACGAGAAGCATACCGATCTCACCCGCTTCTGAAGTCACTGACTTGTTTTGTGAGACGGAAGATATTGTTGTAAAATTACAGAAAGTTGAAGAAGTTCATCACCCTAAAACTTTTATACCTGACGAATTCTTAGTTGAAAAATATTACATAGACACTTTCTGCCACAATGAGCAAGGGTGGTATGTCGCCCCTCTGCCCTTCAAAGATCTAAATGCTTCCTTTCCCGGTAGTCATGATCTCGTTCTACAGCGCTTTGTTTCTTTACAAAATCGTTTAACTAAACAATCTTTGATTTATGAACAATACGTTTCGTTCATGCGCGACTATTTAAATTCCAAACGCATGCTACCTGTTCAAACTGGGTCTATTTTTTATTTTTCCTATTATATCCTACATCATTGTGTTGTGAAATAAGATACTGTTAGTACCAAACTGCGTGCACCTATCAACGCCTCTTCTAAAACTCTAACCTGATCATCTATAAATGATCATTTGTTTATTGACCCAAGCTTCAACGAGATATTACCACAATTTTGTTACGATTTCGTTTTTATTCCTGTGTTATTATTGCAGATATTCGTCAGATGTATAGACAAATTCTTGTTAATCCTTATCAGTGTGATTATCAACTAACTGTTTGGCGCTCTTCTCCTGATGAGCCTATTCAGGACTTCCAGTTCAATACCGTTACTTATGGGGTAAATTGCGCCCCTCTCTTGCAATACACACTTATTTGCAGTTAGCTGAAGACGATGGAATTTTTTCCGTTGGTCTTCTTTGCCCTTTATAACCATACCTATATTGATATAGCTGCGGGTGAAAACTCTATGGAGTCAACCTTGGCTTTACAGAATCAACTAGGCGGTCTTTTAAAACTTGGTGGTATTGAACTGCGTAAGTGGTCTAGTAATTGTCTGGAATTAGTAAAGGATTTTCCCGTTTTGCAACAGTTTGCACTACCTCGCTCCTTTGCGGATCCTGAAACTCAGCCCCTGATAGTTCTAGGTCTTCAATGGAATCCGATCGTAGATACCTTTTCTTTTCTAGTTTAGCCACAGTGTATCACCCGTACAAAGCGCAACTTACTTTCTAATTTAACACGTACTTTCGAACCTATAAGAATTCTATCTTCTTTAATTCTTTTGGTAAAACATTTAGTTTAGCGTTTGGGGTCTTTGAAATTAAATTGGGACGAGACCTCCCCACTCCCGACTTACCTCCTTAATTGATGTCTACACGAATTACCACTTCTTTCCGATTGTGCTTTACCAGGCTTGCTACTTCCGTCACAATTTGTGTTGTCGTTGACTTTTGTTTTTACCTCTTCCTTCACTAAAGTTCGCTTAGTTGCTCCGCTTCGTACCTTCTCTTTGCCTAGACTCGAAATCTTAGCCGCCGTTTTGGCCTCGAAACTGTAAACCTATATCCTCAAGATCTTTGTTCGCCATATTATCTTTGATAAAGAATGTTATTGGTCTGACTCCATGGTCGTTCTTTGTTGGATTTATTCCTCATTCCAGTGATGGAAAGCAATCGATTCCTCTATATTCAGGAAAACACTTCTCGCGCTTCTTGGCATCATATTCCTTCCACTGAGGATCCTGCCGATGGTAGATCACGTGGTTTGTTACCTTCCGACCTCTGTCATTGTTCTTTAGGGTGAGAGGTATCGCTTGCCTTGCATCGCTCTTTCGGTACTTACAGTCCACTCATTCCGTATTTTAATTCTTCAGAAGTTCTCATCAAAGAACGATCTAATATTTTGACTTGGCAAAATACATTGGACCATTTGTCCTGTTTTGAGCCCTATAACGCTTTGAACCCCCTGATTAAATATACTTAACAGACTTGCTATTCGATTGAGTTGGACGCCAACCAGTCCGAATCAGTTCTAAAAGAAGACTGTTTGCAAATTGCCCCTCTTTATCAGAGAGAGATCCAAACGGGTTGGTGGTCACCTATCTCACGCACCCTTATCCTCCGACAGGAAATATGCCGCTCTTTTACTAGTTGAAGTCTTTTTACGGATTAATATATCACTTTCGTTCATCTGAGATATTTCCACATTGGTGTTCAAAGGGTTGATTCTATTGTTCGTCAACGGTTTTGGGTTGTTTCAAGTAAACAGTTTATCCATCGAGCTTTGAGTCGGTGTAGGTGTATGACTTGTGGAAGACTAATCCTAGAGCATCGCAGCCTCCTATGAACCACCTTCCTCCATGCCAAGTCACTCTGAAAACCACACATGGCGAGCTAGAAGCGCCTTGTCTATAGGTTCCGTCCTTTACCTGCATTGTAAATTTTCTTATATCTTTCTTCATATATTTCTTTTTGTTATAGTTTTCGTTCGCTTAAATATTTCCTGGGTTTTCTGATGTTAATTAATTTCCTTTTCTTTACCTTTTTTCCATTCCGTTCCACCCCTTGTAGTTACTTTCTTTCAAAAATACTTTGTATTTTGGTGGGCGGTATGTTCCGTTTGTAAAATATAATTTATATTAACCTTTAATTATAACATAAGGTGTAGCTTTTACTTTGTATTGTATGTGCCGCACTCTTGTACAGTGTAGTTGAAAACAGGCAGGTGCTCGTAGCTACGGTGCTGTAAACGTTTGAGTGCCGCAAACAATCGACCGCTTATCGTCCTGCCAATCGCCGCCGCCGCTAAAAGTTGCAATTTGTTTATCATTGGTAAGTACGTGAGAGTGCCGTTTTCCTTAAATTTGCTCATTATCTACACGTCGATTATCTCTCCGGTTGGGGGCTATCGAATTCACCGCTAAACACGATATAAAGCGTAAAGTAATCTTAAAACTAAACACAAAATCTACTGTTGATGTATTTGACTACAAAATTATTTGTAAAAATATCTACACTTGTACAAGTATTTATGGCAAGGCGTCTAAAATGGCTGGTGTATTTCACGCAGCAAATTATATTTAATTGCAAAAAGACTGCGTGTAGAAGATACGTGCATACATTGGGAATTCGTTGGCAGAAAAGTGAAAATAATCGTACAACGTTGATCAAAAAAACTGAAATTCGAATCAAGTGTTAATAGTTTTTGCATAATTTGAAGTAGTTACGAGCAGTTGGACGCAGTATAGTTCACACAGATGTAATATATTTATACAGCTCTCACACTACAAAAATCGTGGAGTGATAATAGCAAGAACTGTTTAAAAGCACTTGTAAAAGGAAAACGGCTTATAATTGTTTAAGCTGCTGGTTATCAAGGTTTTATACCAAATGTTTTGTTAATACTTTAAGTCACGTGATTATCATGACGAAATGAATCACAAAAACTATGTCAAATGGACAAAAGAAACACTGATTCCGAGTTTAGAACGAAATTCTGCAATTGTCATCAATAATGTAACATATCATAACGTTAGTTATGTATCCCCCAATCCATATATGTACAAATAAATAAAAATTATTAGAAAATTATAAAAAAACTTAAGTTAGACGCAACATTGTAAATTCAAGGAAAAATCAGATAGGTTATTAAATTTCACAAGCAAGTTGTGAAAACGAATGTAATACATTGTATTCGAGGTCACAGACAGTTACTAAACCGCGATTACTTAGAGATTAAGATTTTTACATTGTATAATGAATAGAATAAAGAAATATGCAGACATGAGCTTCGTAAGTTCCCACAGACATGTGAGGGGGCAGGGATAACATAAATACCCCGGGAGCCCCAAGACCATCAGTCAGTCTTGAGTATTTCAGCTTTAACATTGCTGTTTGTTTAAAATACTCACCCTAAATTAAATTCAATTATTATTTTATTTCGACTTAGAATTATTAATCAAGTTGATCAAAATTCCATTGTAATTTCTGTATAAGAAATAAAATTTGTTACAGGATGTTTCGGAAAAAGTTTTTAAAAAGACAGCTCCCAAGGCGCGAAACGTAACTCGTTACCGAGAAAGAAAATTCTACAATGGCGTGGAATAAGTCAGAAATGCAAGAGTGGTTGTATAGAAGAAAACTTTTTATGTAGATCATGAAACAAAGCCAGAAGTATAAACAAAAATTCAGGGAATAAACCATAGCATAAACTAAACGTTATTAATAAACTGATAGTTGAATATTCTCATACAGTATGATGCGAATTTTGAAGTTGGCTGGCCTCACGTTGTGACGCCAGTGTAACTATTTTTGCTAGGCCTTACGTTGGATGGAGGCCACTGAAACACCTTCTGTTTTACAAAAAACTGGAACGTCTTTCTTTTCTATATTAAGGCGCTAGAGAACAAAGTCTTCCGACAAAGCTAGGGGTCAACAGGGGTAACAAATTACTAGAACCTAACATAATGAGAATTTGAACTTTCAAATTTACGTTTAATAATCTATGTATAGATAAAGCTGATCACAAAAATAGGCATGTTTGTTTAAATTGCATTACAGCTGCTTAAAGCATTTGCTTTCAAGACAGCATCTGTCAACTGTACAAAATAGAAGAATATGACGTCGAAAACACATGTTGAACTTATCGACGGTTCATATGGAACAAAGCATGTTATTTTAGAAAGCTAATTCAACAAAATTTCGTTTTACAGCTTGTAAAACCAGCTGAACCATTAATTGAAGTTTACACAATTTACGTGTACTAAACATAAAAGCAAGTTAACGTGTTCTAAACTTTGAAACACATGCAAAAAAGATCTTATAGCTAATTACGAACCAAAAACTGCATTAGCCGCTTTACAACAAACTGAGACGGGATTTCTGTTCTTCAAGCAAAGTTAACAGCGTTCCTAATTTGAAACGACTCCATCCAAATTAACTTCTATAATTCCTTATCAGACAAATTTCTTATTAGGAAAAGCTTAAATCGACTGTTCCTAAATAACGGTAATTCTTTGGATCCTAGATGACGAATTATATTCGTTCCATTCTTAATTGTCGAATTATATTTGTTGCATTCTATATTGTCGAATCATATCTTGTCGCATTATATTTTGTTGCATTATATTTTGTCGTTGTCGTGTTTTAAAGGTCTCATTCTACATGTCGCGTTCTAAAGGTCGCGCTAAATAAATTACCTCAAATTACATTAGTTCGTATAATATATACTTTACCAACCGTTATTAGAAGATATCTCCACAATTAATAACTGATTCAAAGGTTGCCGGCCTCTAGCCAAAAATACATCTTAACAAAACTGTTGCCCATGGCCGACTGTTCATCGAAACCAGAGCCGAGCGGTCGCGCCGTCGGAGGTGGGAACACGAAACAATCAAATAGATATTTATTTGGAAATAACTTTACGCGACACAGGTATATTTTTATAATTAGATCCCTAAGGAACAATACACGCTTAGCGTGCTTAGCGTGTAATTCAATGCAATTAAATTACGACTGGAAAAATAAAATGTTACAAGTATTGCACTTACCTTCATATTATCCAGAACAAAATCCAATGGAGAAAATATGTGCTTATATTAAAAATAATGTAGCGGACCATAATATAACGTTTAAGTTAGATGACGTTTGGAAGTTAGCAAATGAGAAATTTGATACTATTGATGTTCAGGTATGGAAAAATATTTGTGGTCAATCAGCAAAGGTAGAAAATGATTATTTAAGAAGAGAACACATAATCGACAATGTACATGAATTAATTATTACTGATAATGATAGTGAAAGTGATTGTGAATTTAATTTCATAAAACGTGATGACTGTGATTTATGTTGTGAACCATTAATTTAAGGTCAGTAAAATGTATGTAACTTTCACACTACATATTTTAATGCACTACAGTAAAACTTATTGTTGCCCCTTACGCCTTGGGCGATTGTGCAACTTTCTAAATAGATGTTTATCTTTTCTTACAAAAGTCGTGCAAAAGATGTAGTTTTATCTGTATTAACAGAACTGACTTTTGAAAACTTTTGCACTAGCTCTGAACTCTATCTTCAACGGTTTAGAAAGACTATCAGGGGGGTCGTTAAGTAAATACGGATGAGTACTTAGATAGTGTGTAAAAGCAAAAAATATCGCTAAGAAAAATACATGAACCTCAACAAGTATATTCTGTTATTGGAGTACAAGATTTTGTATTTTTAGATGGTACTACGTTTATTCTGAAATGAAATAAAATAAATAAAGTGATATTGGAGACAGCACTTTGCGCCTCAAAATAAAATCAATAAATCAGACAGGTTTTGTACATCTATGATTTTTTTCTTTTGTGTAATAGTACATGGACACTCTACTTATTAAATTTATGCACTCCTGGTTTGTATATAATTCATAAAATTCAGTGATAAGTATGGACAGAATAAATACTATTTCTTAAGTGCTTCTTTGAGTGTAATTAACTTTGTCTAAGTCTATAAAAAAATCAAGGCTGTGGAGTATCAACACAAATATATTACCTGAAAAATTTTTCTGATTTATTCTGACAAATAATTATTATAAGCTTTCTGAATATTCAATTAATTTTGTATACTTATATTGTTAATCTTGGACAATTTAAATAAAAAAGCAAATAGGCACTATAAATATTATTAACACAATTATGAGCTTTTTTGTCATTTTTCAGTACTGACTAAATCACTCACATACATACAAAAATAGTTTTGTAATAAGGTCTCTTAAATTCGTAAACTTAAACTTCATTAAATAGTTATCATGTGTAAGCTAGTACACGACTATATAATTCATAATGTAAATTCATAACGATTTTGTTAGATAAACAATTTTATAAAGCATAATTTTTATATAAAACAACGTTTGAAAATTTAAATTTATAATTAAATATTATCACAAAGATGTTAGTTTCCATGGGTTTTAACTACCAAGGTTACGGGTTTAACATGACATGAACGTCGAACAGATAACTGTCAAAAAGAAGATCATTTACCGACCTTGAATTTAGGGAATGGCCACTTACAGACCAGTTCACAAACAAGCTCGACCCACATGTGCACCTCCAACATTGAACAAACACATGAGAAAAGCAGTTGCCTACATTGTCATAACAACGCCTTGTAAACTAGAATTATATTGTAAGTTTCCAATGCGTAATCGTTTTATACGCAAATAAATTAACTTCTGTTTACAACCATTAACTAGTTCTCAAGTGATGCTTCCGAATTAAAACAAAATTTCCATGTTGAAAAATGAGGAACGTATATATTCCTTATACGCAGTAAAATTTAACAGTTTCGCACGAACATTACAGCATCTGTTCTTAAGTGTTGTTTCTTTAGTTCTTTAGTGTTGCGCATGATGAGTTTCTAAGCCTACAGATCGATGGATTGTTTGAAACTAAATTGCAATTCGCAAGTCAACCTTGGATATCAATTTTTATATGTTGACGTTAGAATGATAACGTGCCGACTGGTTTGGCTTAACGACAACCACCTCAACAATCAGGTGCGCAAAAGCACGCTGTTTGATATTACTTTGAAGATACTTATGGAAATTCTGGATAGCTTGTTCGAGTTTTAGCATGATTTTAAAGTACAAACTGGACATTTATAACTATGCGCTTTATTTATTATATAATTAGAATAAAGAAGGGCAATAATTGGGGTGTTTTGGAATTATAATACTTTGTTTTAACTTTGTATTAATTGTAGAAGTACGATTTATATTGAATTATAAAAGTAAATTTAAAATTTTATAACACAACACATAATTTTTATGCGTTATTTTAGAAGAGGGAAAACGAACTGTTACAACAGTTATTCAATAAGAGCAGAAATTATGTTCATTAAAATATTAATACAACGCCCTTTTTTTAATTATTTCTGGCTGTAACGGACATAAATCAAAAACTTGCCACTGTCAGATATGATTGACAAAAATGCCAAACGTAATAGAAAGTTGAGTTGATATATGGTTGTGTACATGATTTAGAATTGTTAATTTTAAAATTGTCATCACCAGTGCCGGTGGCGTAATTGGAAAACGCATGGGCCGCGAAAGTCTAAAATGCACGTTGGAATCCTGCCCGGGACCAAATATTTTCCATCTTTCAATTACTAGCTCAATTTGATACGATCATTTGGGCTTTGCATAAAAGTTTAAGTTATTATTTCATTTTTTAACAATAATACGTTACTATCTATCAACTTACTTGTGTAATTAATTACCTAATAAATGTACATATATATATATATATATATATATATATATATATATATATATATTGACGTGATAAGGAATCACAAAAGTTCATTCAAATTCTACAACTAAATCCCACTAAAATATAATAGAATCAGGAAAAATAGATATTTCCATAAATTTATGACTGCGCCCTGTATAATACAAGCCTACTTTTATTTATTGATGTACAAGCGAAAAATGCAATTGCGCGTGTATAAATAATCACCCTGTATGATATAAGCGTATTGTAGATAAATAGCAAGTAACATGAGCTGTATATGTAGAAATAATTTATTGTAAGATGCCGTAAAACGCATTTCAATGCGAACGTAGTAGACAATATAGGTGCATTCTGGGCCACTATGATCCTCACTCGATCGATCCCCCCACCCTGCCTTCTAGTTCGCAGTTGTTGAGGTGGTGTGCCTTGTAAATTCTGACGATCCTCAAGACACTTCTGGCGCACATCGTTTTTCACTGGATCGCCACCCCCCTTCCTACCCCTTTATCCTTGCCTACTAGTTGTAGGGTGTTGAAGGGGGAAGATGGTCTTATGACAATTCTCATGACTCATATGAATTCTTCATTATGTTTATCGGCTTTGCGGGTGCCCCATTCGGCATTTTGCGGTCTAGAAAAATTTTTTAGCAATCCTCATGGCTCGTATGAATTCTTCATTATGTTTATCGGCTAAGCGGGTGCCCGATTAGGCATTTTGCGGAAAAATTTTAAAAATTTCAAATCGAGCTAACATATGCCCTGGGGTTATTAAAAATTAGCTCATAATTACAAAACATAGGTATGGGGAAAAGTTATTAGCATCGTAGTAGGCCAAATACTTACACGGTGTAATGAGATCGTACTCTTCCTCCATGTACTTGTTGGCTGCAGCGCAACGTTCCGTATGGGCGGGCAGACCGGTTGCACGGGCGGGCGGGCGGACCAATGTGGATGAACGGGCGGACGGGCTGTTGGGCGGACGGACGTGCGGGCGGGCGGGCGGGTAGATTGACGGACGGGCGGGCGGATGGGGATGGACTATTTAGTATAAAATACTGCTTCTTGAAATTTTTTAATCAGTCTTAGCTGTATATTTGAAAGATGTACACCAAGCAATCTTTCGAGAAAGCAATTAATGAAATTCGGAAAGGTGTGTTAAATACGCGTAAAGCTAGTAGGTTGTATAATGTGCCTAAAACAACCCTACGGGATCACCTCTATAAACTTGGTGCTCGAAATAAAAGTAGAGAATCAAATATCCCGGTGGAAGCTGCAGGACAAAAAGTTAAAATGCCCATACAAAACTTTGATACATATACCATTTCTAGTGCAAAGGAAGTTGGTAAACATGGACCTTTGTTCCCATCCAATATAAGGGCAATATTTGCTGGACCATCGAGTTGTGGAAAAACCAACGCTCTAATATCTCTCATTTTACATGGGAATGGACTTACATTCCAAAACGTCTATGTGTTTTTTAAAAGTTTATATCAGCCAAAGTATGAACTGTTAAGAAAGTTATTTGAACCCTTAAAGAGAGATATTGGTTACTACGAATTTGGAAACTATAAAGACTTGATTAGGCCAGAGGATGCAAAAGAAGATTCAATTATTGTCTTTGATGATATTCATGCAAACGAACAAAACAAGATCGCACAGTTTTTCTCCTTTGGTGGACATAAGAGTATTGATTCCTTCTACTTATGTCAAACGTATGCCAGCACAGTAAAGCACGGACTTAAAGATAACGCTAATGTTATTTCAATATGGAAACAGGATGATGCAAATTTTTGGCATATCTTTCTAAATCATGTTGGCAGTGATATGCCCTTTTTAAAGTTTAACGAAATTTGTCAGCGATGCTGGAATGGTGGTGACTCTAAACATAGTTTTATTACTACTGTAAAAGATTTTGATTTGGGTAAGGGGCGATATAAAAAAATTTTGATGAGTATATAAATATAAAAGAAGCCGTTAATGGTTAGCCCCAATCCCAAGTTTCATGATGACGGATGCTAAAGATTTTATTATAAGTAAACATAAGCATTATTTTATGCAGGATGCCGTACTAAAGAAGTTTGTGGAACGCAAAAAGGATATAATACTTCACAACCAGAATTCAAAGAAGCTCATAAACATTGCTTGAGCCTTTGCAAATCACCGCTTCCCAGTTACAAGGAATAGCGGAAAAATACCAAAACCTATAAAGGAGATTAAAGTCGAAAAACAGAGGCGAACTTTTAAAAAAGATTAAGTTACCAGTTGATGACGAGCCTGTACATCGTTAGTATACGAACGTGTTGGTTAAAACTAAATACGAATATATATACACACACGTCAGATTATGGAGTAAAGTATAATCCCCAATCTGATACGCATAGTTTGAGAAAAAGTATATAGGAAATTGATACAGAAAACAGTGACATAACCTTAAATAATAGAGGTTATCCTGGCACTAGAGGGATATGTATAATAAAAGAATTAAGAGAAGAGGGTTGTATAATAGAATAAGCATAACACAAATCGGGCACAATCGGGGCATATCCGAACAAGAGTAGCTCATATAAAAGGACTGTTGGCATAGAAGTTATAATTTATCGATTATACAGTTTAAAGAGGTGATTACACAAAAATGTATAAAGACTTTGGGAAGGTTATTCGAAGATTTCGCAATGCTCTACGAGTAAAAAATGGCGGAATGCGGACAACGGTTTTCGATAGAAGGACAAAAATGTCTTATGTGCCAGTCATACGAGGAAGCAATACAGCACTGTACTGCTGTGTTGGTATTACCCGAAGATTTGGATGATTTTATGGAAATAATCGAGGAGATGGGGTTTATAAAACTGTTGGCAGATATTCAGATGGAATATCTTTTAAATTCTAAGTTTTAAGATAAAAATTTAACTGTCTCAATTACTCTCATAAGAAATGAATGATGAGAATTTACAACATCAACAGTATCAACTACATCTACAACATCAACAACATCGATAACATCAACAACATCAATAATATCAACAATATAATCAACTTTACCAACCTCATGAAACCATCAAGCAACTACAGCACCAACGTCCACGACATCAGCTTTGCCGTCTCTAACATTAGAATGGGCAGGAGCAAAATACTAATTGGATAAGAAAATGCTTCCTTTTACATTCAATAGGGTGAAACGCTAGACTACCGAAAAGATTCCAAAGGATAGCCAATAGCTAGGAGACATGATATCTATATAATTTGTACCTGCATTGTATTTTGTAAAAATAAAGTTTTATAAAGTTGAATAATGTTTTGATAATACGCTCATAATGAAATGTCGTTTTACATCACTTTTGCAAATACAGCGCTAAGGTCGTCGTAACAGTTATTATTGGGCTACGCTCAATCAATAGTTGTTCAATCGATTGCACTCTAAGTCGTCAATACATTGTGATATTCTAATCGTACCCGATGTTAGTCTAACCTATGATCCAACAGCCCCATATATGCCCAAATTGACACATTACTAAGCAACTTACTGCAGTTAATCACAATAGCATATTGCAATATAAAGCCTAGGGATGAGGTACGACGGTTCTTTATAGCCACCAGGCAGCGCTTTCTTTATACTATATATACCTGACATTTTAATGGATGACATCCTGGTTTGTAAGCAGGGATTAGGATCATCCAATGCCGATACACTCCCACATTGTGGTATCTGTCGTATAAATATGGCCAACCACCAGCTTAAACCCCAAATCATTTCCCAGTAGCTTTATATCCATGATGCTATTGTAAACAACTGAGTTTACTTACTGTCATGATATTTGGGCGCAAGGTAACACGGTACAATGACACTTACCTCATAGCCTATTCGCTGAGCTTTTGATGTTGAATTGGAACTATGCCGCAAGCACCGTGTACCCAGCTTTAATCAGAGGCGTATGCAAAGGTTTACCATGCGCACAAAGATCAAAGCAACATAGTAAATATTATTAGGCACCTTTATAAATGAATTATAGCTATTAAGTTGATATTATCAAAACATGCAGTTACGTATACACGATGGATAAGATACCTGTTGTTCTAGCCTGTATAGAATTATGGACTCTCAAAGCAATTATGCGTAGCCAATAACAGAAAGAATAAATGCGATTGTTTTGTTATGATGCAAATCATTAGGTACAATGAATTAGTAATATTGTAAGCAGGAGGGAGGGAAGTGATAATAAACGACAGCATTGTTGCATTCTATAATTTATAATGAATACGACCGCGGGCTACTTCAGTTTTATTCTAGTATTTTTAATAGTTTGTAAATTTCCATATTGATATTGAAATTGATGTGTAAATATAATATAATATAAGAATTAAAAAATTAAAACCAGTAGTTTACATAGAAATTGAGTATGTTGCTGCAATTTTTCTTTTTGAACATTATTACACCAGCCCTGTTTTGGGTGCCAGTGAAACGAATAATGTTTTTTGAAGCACCTGCCCTACGTTTATAGAAAGCCAGTCAAGCGAATCTTTCCTACATACAACTGGTCTCACGTTATGAGCAAGTTTAACGAAGTCTTCCGACATAACTAGGGGTCTATTCCTCGGGTAGAGCTATGAGAAATGGGGGGGTAAGTCGAATTCTGATTGTATACTGAATCTAATCTAAAACAAATAGGGCGCCACCATGTCCTGACTTAATTAGGGTAATTGCGTAGTATAATTCTAGGGCGGACGTGGAAACCCAAAGAAAAGAAATCGCCTTCGTTGACAGAAACCCGTCTTAATTGAATAAAACGCTGCTCCTGAAAGAAATGGTAATAATTAATTTAATAGAAGGGTGGAACACTATTTGTGTGCCACAAATATACCTAAAGAAACATCAAAATAAATAACTCCTATATAAGTTGTCATTAAAATTCTACTCATATGGATGTTAGTTTCTTGTAGTTAGTTTTGACCATCTTTGATCAAAATAAAAAAGCTTTAATTTTGAACTACTAATTTACTCAAAAGATTCTCTTTTAAAACAAAATTCAATGCTACAAGGTTTCATAAATAATTAAATGAGGTAAGGTATTTTAAATAAAGTTTCATCAAAATACTTTCTCAGCAAACATTTTAAAAGTTAGTGTTTACATGTTACAAAGAAAAGCCGACTCTGGCAGATCTGTCGAGAGGGTTACAAAAATAAAGCATATTAAATCACTTTTTCTTAATCTTAATTAATTGTTTCAGTTTTAGTTCTCATAAAGAAAGATTGTAAAAATATTCTTATAAGTTCAACTTATGCAAGCATTATTCAAAGCATATGTTATTTGAGCACAGGTGTCAGCATTAAACTGCAAGCAAACAAGTGACGTAACAAAACATCTGTCGTTGTTACCAACAGAACAAAATGAACCACGTGTATGGTTTCTCAAACCATTATAAATGCTGAATTATAATTTTAACACTGAAAAATTCAGTCCAACATACAATCTAAATTTTATATTATTCGTGCTTTTATGCACTAAACAAAACTAGCGTGTTTCTAATTTAGAACACGAACAAAATTCTTAAACTTATCTACGAACCAGAACTGTATTAATTGGATGTTAACAAGTGTTGCAAAATCAAACATAATCGCCAAACTTCCATCAGGTTTGTGGTAATATGCTCTTCTACCAATTATTCAATTACTAAATTACCAAAGCCGCTTCTTACGGACTGCAATACAAAGTCGTTTTCCATCAGTAGTTGGAATTGTGGTTACTATAGTTGGTTTTATGGTGGTGGAATACGCGCTAAACAAAATACCTTAATTAAACAAAGTAAATATTTATTATAGGATACCAACCGCTATTTTAAAGATGGATCTCTAATCGTCGAAATGTAACCGCAAGTTCGCGGCCTGCCTCCAATTGTACCTGGTCATTTCACAAGCTTGCAGGACCGACTCTCTTATCATCTCGCACGAGCGACGACGTAACCCCCAGCAGAGGCCTTCAAGCAACACGCGCCTGCGAAACGTTTTATACATAGAAAACAATATGTAGATACGACCTTAGCGTATTACTAAACTCGTTGCTTGTACTTTACTAATAATTTGAATAAAAGCGCTTTATGACTTTGCTTTTTATGATTGGATTTAGTAACTGCGAAATAAACTTGTTACACTACCCCTTTCCAAAAAAGAAAAAAATTTTCCAACTAAGTAAAACTTTAAATCTAAATACAAGAAAAAATTTTTTATACTTATTCATACTAGCCTTTCCTACATCCCTAATCATCAAAACAAAATCTTATGAATTTATCAAAACGAGGGAGGCAAATATTTACAAATTGGAGTGTGTCAGTAACTACGTGTACCTAACGTCCATAGGGAGACAAAATCGGGAAGTCACAATTGGTGTAGGTCAAAATTGGGAGGGGTCAAAGTAAAAAGTCAAACACTCCACGGGACAAAAAAAATTAATCCAAAGCTAGATTCAAGGTAAACCTTTTACTAAAGGTTCTTGCTCCTACTGAGGCTAGTATTTACTAACTATACCAAACATATTAGAAATTATCCTAATTTCCACAAATAAAGACTCCACTTCCTGGAGCTCAAGCAGTTCTCTATACAAAAAAATTTGAGTGCTACTACCTCAAAAATAGCACAACTCTTCAAAATATTATCACTATCCAGTGACAATCAAAAGGAGGACACCACCGATAGGTCCAAATCCATAACACCTTCATCACAAAGTGATAATCAAAACAAAGGCAACCTTACCAAAAGGTTACTTACAAAATTCAAATTCAAAATAGCATCATCACAAAGTGATAATCAAAACAAAGGCAACCTTACCAAAAGGTTACTTACAAAATTCAAATTCAAAGTAGCATCATCACAAAGTTATAATCAAAACAAAGGCAACCTTACCAAAAGGTTACTTACAAAATTCAAATTCAAAATAGCATCATCACAAAGTGATAATCAAAACAAAGGCAACCTTACCAAAAGGTGACTTACAAAATTCAAATTCAAAATAGAATCATCACAAAGTGATACTCAAAACAAAGGCAACCTTACCAAAAGGTTACTTACAAAATTCAAATTCAAAATAGCATCATCACAAAGTGATAATCAAAACAAAGGCAACCTTACCAAAAGGTTACTTACAAAATTCAAATTCAAAATAGCATCATCACAAAGTGATAATCAAAACAAAGGCAACCTTACCAAAAGGTTACTTACAAAATTCAAAATCGAAATTGAACCAGCCAGGGCTGTAACATCCTACATCCTACTGACTATCCTATCACTAACCTTTAAACAACACATCTCATTAGTGATGGAACAAATGGTGGGGTTCACCACTCAAACCTTTGACCTTGACAAACCAAATTTCTGACAGTTCAGAGATAAGGGAAAGAATAAATTAATATTCTCTCGACCAAAATGTGTAGAAATCAGGACTTGAATAGGCCACATACTTCTACATCCTGAAGACATCTGTCAAAGACATCTTCTAACCACATCTTTAAATAACGCGCGACCAAAGCAACCCTTATGCACAATAATGCACATCTCAAAACTACCACCAAAAATCTCTAACCACTTGCTTCAATTATCAAACAAAAATTTCAAAATACTAGATACCAAACGGCAGTCTGCATTTAGTAAACATCAAAGAGATGACTAGACTGGGACTAATAGTCAGGGTCATCATTTTCATTTGGACATGATGCTCCGATGGGCTTTAAATCCTTGACATGCCATCTTCCGGCTTTTGTCTCCGACTTGAAAAGAAACGTCTCTTCTTCTAAGGTTGTAGCGTTTACTCGCACGCTGATATGCTACATGCAGATTTTCACGGACATTTCCAAAGATATCAAACAAAGGTCGACGATCTAAAACATAGGAAGGTCTACTACTTGAAACATTATAATTTGAATAAGGGCCGCTATACTTGCGGCCACGTCCCCAATGCTCCACCCGGAGGTACTACATTGGGTTTAAACGCGAAAAATTATCGTGCTTCTAATTTATTCTGACTTCATAATTGATCCACCCTAAATAAAAACTAAATAGAAATCTAACAAATCTAACAAACCTAACAAACTCTGACAATCTAACAAATCTAAAAGTCTGACAAACTGAAACAAAAACTAAAAACAAAAACTAAAAACAGGGTTGTAAATAATGGTATCCCTAGCGCTGACTTTCGAGTGTACCCGATCAACAAGACACAAGCAAAAATAAGAGGGGAAGGGATCCGTAATACCGGATAGCAGACGCCGGCTCTGCTTACCAGTGCGACCTGAAGGGTCGTCTTAAAATTATCCAAATCTAGCTAACTAACTTAAATCCATCCCTAGCTTTCCCCTATCATTCCCTAACTGATTTATATTATGATTACAATCTTCGCAATTATACTCTTCCTTCCCGAATATATACTGCTACCAAAATGGCGACAGAACGTCAAACAAAACAAATAAGCCACATAATACTCCAATACCTGCTAATAAATAAATAAATATAAAGTGTATATAAAATATAAATAAATATAATTATATAAATATGTAAATAAATGTTTAATAAGCGTTAAGCATATAGCAGTGCACAAAATAGCAAAAGCATCACCCCATTTATCAGATGTACTCGCACAAGCATTATGTCGGCTAGCGTCTTTACACACCAAACGTGCTTGTTAAATTGTTTCAAAAACTACTAATTAATGTAAATCAATGCTTGTGCGAGTGCAGCCGCCACAATTTACGCCTTACCTCGATAATAAAATTCTCCAGCATCCGAAGATCTGGTCGTCTGCTTACATCTAACTGTAACTTACTTCTAAGGGGAAGATGGGGTGCACTGCTAAAGTCCTGGTGGATATGCACTAAATGTTCTTGGGGGGATCACAATCACTGTCACTATCACTTCACTTTTAAGTCTTGGGGGGGATGCGCGGTTTCACTCTATTTTAATATATTTGTTTATTTTATTGATTTAATTTAATGAGGGTTTCTGATTTATTTGTTATTGTTTATTTGTTGTTATTTATTCCCGATTTTCCGATTTTACGCGCATAATTATGAAGATAGGCAGTGATTGTATTAATGGTGTGGGGGTTTCTCGTGCATATTGGACATTTGGGTATAATTATCAAGTTATTTTTATTTTTATTTTTATTTATTTTTTAATTTTTTTTTATCAGGTTTTGGTTATATCTATGCTCGTATCCTTACTCACGCCAAGTCAATCTAAAATTTTCAATCCTCCCACCAACCCCACCGAATTTTACACGCGGTTATCATTGATTGTCTAATCTCGCGACCCTTCCCGCAAATTCTTTTAAGGCTGTCCAGAACGCCTTCTGGTTAACCACTTCCCCGACTTCCTCTAGGCTCTTTGGCCATGCCAGACCTAGGATAGCTAATTTGCTATCAGCCAACCCTCAATTTGCCGCTTCAAGCGGGCAGTCAAAGAGCACGTGCTCTGCGCTTTCCGCGCCCTCACCGCATTCACAGCGGTCGCTGTTGGTTAGACCGAACCTTTGCAAATACGCCTTCAAGGCGCCGTGTCCTGTTATCAACTGAACTATTTTATGATCGAGCTTAACCTCAATCCTACCTCTAGCTTCTAAGCTCGGTATGAATTTGTGGGTCAACCTGCCCGTGGCAGCGTTGTTCCACCTCTCTTCCCATTGTCGAATTGATTTTTCACGCAGCTTTCTTTTAATTAAAGACCTCGGTATCGACGAATGTGATATCCGAAAGTTTCCCGTCGCGGCCTCTTTAGCTAATTCGTCAGCCCTACCGTTTCCTACGTTGCCATTGTGCGACCTGACCCAACAGAACTTTAAACGTCGAAACCCGAGCGCCGTACGCGCTATCCTCCAGACGTCCGCTTGGAGGTCTGTCGAGGTGTTCATGTTAGTTAATGCCGTCAGCGCTGATTTACTGTCGCTGATTATATAATACTCGTCTCTGCCCGTGTGATTTATTACGTAATCGATAGCCTCTCGTATGGCTACCAATTCGCACTGGAAGATAGTGCACCAGTTCGCAAGTTTGGTTTGAAACCGAAACACCTCCCTTTCCTGCTTAAACACGACAAACGCCGCGCCTGCTTGTCCATCGTCCATACGTGAACCGTCCGTATAAATTTTAATACCCATCGCGTCCTCATCACCTTCGACAAACTCGATTCCCCTAATATCAGCCGGGTGCCCCAACTCAGATACAACGATCTTTTTTGCAATTTCCCTATTACCAAGATTAAGATCTTCGATAATTTCGCGCCCTTTTCCTATATTTATTAATCGCCTATCTCTAATCTCCCTAACAACATATTCGATAGGGAGAGTCCTACTGATCACCAGGACAGCCTCGCCCTCGCCCTCGCCGCTTTTACCGCGGTTATGCGTTGTACGCTCGTCAATTGACGCATCTCCCGGACTTTACAACCTTCTGCCCATACAGAAGCCGCGTACAGTATTGCCGGCTCAATTGCTCCGGCATAAACCGTCCTCAGCGATTCGCTCCTGAAACCCCACTTTATTTTAGCCGCCGCCATCATTTTATTTGATATTTCGCGGCCCTTACTTTTACGTATTGTACGTGCGCTTTCCAATTTATTTTATCGTCGATCTTGACGCCGAGGTAGGTAATACAATCTTTAAACGGATTTTCTCCTCCTAGCTCTAGCCTAGGAGGTCTCTGTCCTGGTTTCGTGCCGAAATAAAGCGCCTCTGACTTCGCCGTGTTAAATTTTAGTTTTACCGCCTGCGACCATTCGTGTAATTTGTTAAGCGCCTCGTTCGGTTTTGTGCGCATATCCATTAACAATCTCGATCTTACAATTAAAAGCGTGTCATCCGCAAACCCAACGATTGAGCATCCTGCGGGCAACTTGACCCTAAAGATGCTCTCATACAACAACTTCAAAATGTGGGACCAGAACATGACCCTGCGGGCATCCCTTTCCACCTCACGCGACAGAACCTCACCCGGAATTTCAACCTGTGCCAATCGCCCCGAGAAATAACTCTTGACCAAAGACATCAAGTTTCGCGGACAACCCCTACGATCTAACTCGCAAACGATTAATGGCCACCAGGCAGCATCAAATGCTCCTGAAATGTCCAAAGCAACAACGACACAGTACTCTATAGCATCTCTCGCCTGCTTTATTTCTCCGACAACAAACTCTAAAGCGTCGATAGTCGACTTTCCCTCCACGAAACCAAACTGTCGGTTATTAAAACCGCCGCTGTCTCGCACTAGGTGCTCAACACGCGTAGTCATAACGCGATCTAAAACTTTCCACAGCACCGGTAGCAAGCTAATTGGACGATAGCTGCCCGGATCTGAGGCATCCGCCTTTTTAGGTTTGGGTATAAATTTCACGTTCTGGATTTTCCAGCAACGCGGAAAAACGCCCCTTTCTAAACAAAGATTAAACAACCCGACAAAGACACACGGGGCTAACAGGCACGCCTCCAGAGCTGCGTCTGAAGTGATTCCATCATGCCCCGGTGCTTTCTTAGGGTTCATCCTCCTAAGAGCCCTGACGACCTCGTGAACTAGGATTGCCTTATCGGCACCTGTTCCTTGCGCTTCTGCAGCTACCCAACGTACTAAATCGTGCGACCCTTCATCCCCCTCGGGATTATCCGATGGGAAAAATTTCTCTAGTAAATATTCCGCCGTGGTTTTAAAACCTTCCGTGTATTCGCCATTTGTTTTCTTTATATTACTCAGCGCAATTTTTTGTTGTTTTCCTCTAATTACGCGGTATGCGGTTCCCCAGGGTTCTTTCTCTGAGTTTCGCGTGCAGAATTCTTTAAATTTATTCGTTCGCGTTTCTTCTATTAATATTTTATATTCGCGGTAACTTTGATTATATTCTATTCTCCGTTGTTCTCTTATATCTCCCGAGGCGCGTTGATAGCGGCGCCTTAGGCTACGCGTTTCTGCCCGCTTGGTGGTTAGTTCCCGGGTCCACCAGGGTACGCTGTCTTTAAATGTTTTCTTTTTCGGCATGGAATACGACGACGCGTCTACCACCGCGTCGTTTAATTTTTCGCGAGTGTTTCTACTTCGTCTGCCTCTCGGCAGTTAAATAGCTCATTTTCGAGCACAGGATACTTTCGCCAAATTTTTGTTTAAATCGCTCCCAATTTGCTTTTTATTACAGAATCGCGGAAATACAGTTAGCTGCTCGTTTGCACTTGTTTTGGTTTCAACGTCCCATGTTATTAATTTATGATCAGAGAGCGTTTCCTCGTCCGACCTTAATTTTCAATTACAAATCGTTTCTAACATTTCGTGCGAGACTGCAGTAATATCTATAAAACTGCTGCCTCTATGCGTCTCAAACGTAGGTAAATCATTAGTGTTTATCACACTAAGATCCTATTCCGTAAAAAGATCAGCAACCTGCGAGCCTCTATCGTCTTCGATAGGGCTGCCCCATAGTGGCGACTTGGCATTAAAATCTCCCCCGATGACTAGATTTTTATTTCTGCCGATTTTACGAATAATATTATCTACTTCATTTATCAAGTCTTCGGTTTGAGGATTTTCCGCCGGGAATCGACCGGCGGGAGGTACACGCTATTACATAGAACGCATTTTCCCTGATTTGATTTCGGCCGTCGTTACAAATTCGTTCGATAAATTATTTAATATAATTCCGGCGCACGTTCCATTATTTATTATTATCCCGCTACGCGGTCGTTCACTATTCGCGTTTAAGACGGTAACCCCTCTCCCAAAACCTGCTATTTTGTGGCCATACAGGTGCGGTTCCTGTATAAACCCGATGTCGATATTATTTTCGATGAATAACTTTATGAAGTTATTTGTTGCCCCTCTACCTTTCCCGAGATTTAGTTGCGCGAATTTAATCTTCTTGCTTCTTATGGACTTTGTTTTATCTTCACAGTCCATAATCGATGTTTCGTGTGATTGCGTGCTTCAGACGTTGCATCGTGGGGCATCTACTCGACTTGGCGTCGTGGCGCGTATCGACCTTCGCGCCACCGCCAGTTCTGTCGTTTGCCCTAGCGCAAACCACACAGCAGGGGACTGCCTTCCGGCAATTCTTGAATTCATGCCCGACCTCGGCACAGTTACCGCACCACTGTACCTTCTCCCTGCACTCCATCGATCGATGGCCGTACTCGTAGCACCGGTAACACTGGGTCATCGAGAAGTGGTCCCGGGCCCATACTCTTCGCCACCTGAGGTTAATAGCATCAGCTAATATACGTCTTCGAAGTGTGGGGGTCACTTCGAAGACTACGTTGGCGAAGGGATCTCTAGAGCCCTTTCCGCCAAACCTGAACTTCTCTCTCAGGTGGTCTTCTAGCTTCAAATCGCCGAAACGGGGATTCTGGCTCGCAATCAACCGCACGAGCTCTTCAGCCTTCATCCCCGCTTCGACCCCGGAAGAACGACCCGTGGACGTTTCTTCTCGATGGTCTTCGCCACGAGTTCCTTGCAGTTCCCGCCGACCTTCAACTGCAGTTTCTTGGCGTCGTCGCGACCTGCGCACTCCACAACGACACCGCCCCGGCGCGTCCTACGAGCTCCGACAACAACAAACCCATCTCGAGCGGGATCGACCTTCTGCTTCAGGGTCGTCATCACGTCGTCCTTCTGGCCTGGCCTGGCGTCGACCCTTACAGCAAACGTAGGGGCAGATGCTGAAGCTGCAGCGGCGTATGAGACCTTGCGCTGCACCGACGCACCCTGACTCTGGCCTCCTGAAACGACAGAATTCACCGCCGGACTTCCCCCAACAACACTTGCTCTCCCTGAACCATCTAAACAAAGACGCAGCGCCCTAACCATACCAATCAGTTGGTTCGTCACGTCGCGGATATCATCTACGGCGTGCCGAACCATCTTCCTATCCTCCACGACGATAGTGGCAGAGGGCGTCGGCACCTTCCCATAGACGGCAGCGTGCGCCTTCCTCACTCTAAACTTTAAGAGTTCCAGCTCATCGAGGTCGCTAGCATTAACGCTACCGTTGCTGCTAGTCGACATCGTGCGCTGGGCTCTCGAAGTAGAGGGCAATTCTGGCGCCGCAACCACCACGGAAGGCCCCGACTCCCCAGACACGACCGCCGCAGACGCAGGCTCCTTCCCTACCTCCTGTACCTCCTCCTGAGTTTCTAACAAGAAATCCTTTAGCACTACCTTAAGCTGTTTCTCCCCAACAGCGCCCTCCGCCGCCGACCTAGCAGACTCCGACCGATCGCCCCTCTTCCTCCTGGGCAGCGGCTCCTCATCGCGGTGGACCACCATGCTGACAAAACTAGCAATAAAAATGACACCTAAAACGCAGCTCAAAAAACGTCCTAACCGTTACGACGCTAAAAGAACTACGCTAGAAGAACGCAAAACGTTGGTCCAATAAAAATGTTTTGTTTAAAGGTGAACCGTAAACAACCTTGTATTTATTAAAACTTCAACCGCCCAATTAAATATCAAATTTTAACAAAAATACAACAAGCACTAAGCGTCAAAATAACAACTAGAATCAAATAAATTCCCTAACGCAATAAAAATATCTCGATTTAAAATGTACTGTAAAGAACGCTATTTATTTATTTTAAATTTTTAAACCGCCAAATCAAATTTAAATAAACTAATTACTTCAAAATATTAAAATATCTAATTTATAAATAAGAACACTTTATTTTTAAATGTGTAATTAACAAAATAAGGTCGAGCGCAATCGGAATGCGGTAACCGGAAATGACCTTTCACTTTATCGCTTGGTAACTAGCACAACCCGTAACTGATACACCGCTTAATTACACCAAAATCGATTTTAAAAGCACTTATAAGTACGCGTGTACTTAAATTTATATTAAAATTGTTTTAAAATTTACAGTTTTGAGTTATTTATTTGATTTAAAAGGGTTAGATTTTTGTTTTTGGTTATTATTTGATTATACGCGCACTATAAAAATTACACACACTTTTGGTTGTTTTACCCGGTTTTTACTCGATTTACGCGGTTTTATTTTAAATTTATTATTAAAATGCCTCTTTAAGTTATTTCGAAATTATTTTTGAGTATTAGTTTAGTATATTTTTGTTTTATTAACCCGAAATTTATTTAGTTTATTTTAAAACGCGAATTTAGTTTAAATTACAAGGACAACGCGATTTATTTAGTTTTTATTTAGTTTAAATTCTGTTTTAAAATTTTTATTTTACGGCACCGTATTTAAAATTTGATGGCACACAATTATAAAAATAAAACACAATAAAAACAAAGCTTCAAACAAAATAAATTAAAATAAATAATAAAACCCTAGATAAAACTTACTTCTTAGTTGCTGAAGCGGAGCTCTGTTAAACACGTCCGCTCGCTTCAAGCGGTAACTAGAAAGTACTACTTGAAACAACATCAACATCCTCACCAGGTTTAAAGTTATCTCTATACGCTTTTCCACTTAAGGGTACCTGACGACCAAAGACTCAAAAATTTGGAGAATAGTTGGTTGATTCGTGTTTCGCTGAATTAATAGCGTACTGAATTTTTGATATCTCGACATCCCATGTATCATGTTCTTCTACGTACGAACGGATGGCCGTACCAATCGTCTTATTAATTCTCACCACAAAATTGCCTTGAGGAGCATACACAGCATTGTACCAAATCTTTTGGATTTCGTACCTTGCACACAAAGCCTTAAAAACACGTCCAATCAACTATGGACCATTATCACGAATAACGAATTGTGGTACCCCGTAGACAAGAAATACTTTTTCCTCTAAAAAGTTCTCAATCAAATGTGCCGTGGCACTACGCAAAGGTTGTAAAATCGAATACTTCGAAAACCAGTCACCAACAACTAAATGCCATTTACTTGCTTATGAGTCATCAATAAAAAAACTAATCACGACGATAGCTAACAAAAAAAATCAGTGTACAGGTACACTCTCATCCTACTACCAATTGAACTGTCGAAACAACTACTATGCTTCACAACGCCTAAATATGCTAGAGTGACAAACTCTCTACGAGTCTCACCTAGACTAACAATACCAAAATTTACATCAAATCATAACAAAATATGGTGCAAAAATTCTAGAGCGCCTAACTCACCTCGAGTCTCGTCTAGACTTACGCAATGCCGAGCGACCAACTCTTCCTGAGTCTCGTCTGGACTAACATACTGCTGAGCGACCAACCACGACGATAAGTTCCGCCTAGACTAAATTGCGTTGCAATGCTGATCTAAACAAAATCTGCTAACAAAATCAAAACGTGCTTATGCACAAAGAGCAATTTTCAAACGACACAACGACAGCTCACTCCAATGTACCTTCAAAATAGAATCTCTAGCCTTATCATCAAATTTTGACAAAGATGTTCTTTATAAACTCAAGCAAATCAAACAACAGGCTTATCAGCTTTTTTAGCTGACAGTCTTCCTAAAATTTTTCTCCAAAACTGGTTTCTCACTCACTTGAACCTTACCAAAATTATCAAAACAAATTCGGGCAACTAAAGATAAAAGTCAAAAAGTGTATTTGCAAAATAAACTTTACCAAAACGATATCAAAAAAATTATATTGGGTCAAAACAGAATGAAAGTTAACAATAAATTTGACTAAGTTAATTAATTGACTGTATGGGGGTTAACGTTTCAACCAAACTTTCAAACAACCAAATCTTAATGTCAACTAAACCTTGAGCTAACAAATTTTGAAGCGAAGCAATTTCCGAACAAACAAATTTCGAAGGAAAACAATTTTTGGACAGACAAATTCGAAGTGAAATAAATTTTGAATAAACAAATTCGAAGCACAATAATTTTCGAATAACAAATTCGAAGCAAAATAATTTTTTGAATAACAAATTCGAAGCCAAATAATTCCTGAACAAACAAATTCGAAGTAAAATAATTTTTGAACAAACTAGTTCGAAGTAAAATAATTTTTGAACAAACTAATTCGAAGTAAAATAATTTTTGAACAAACTAATTCGAAGCAAAATAATTTTTGAACAAACTAATTCGAAGTAAAATAATTTTTGAACAAACTAATTCGAAGTAAAATAATTTTTGAACAAACTAATTCGAAGTAAAATAATTTTTGAACAAACTAATTCGAAGCAAAATAATTTTTGAACAAACTAATTCGAAGTAAAGTAATTTTTGAACAAACTAATTCGAAGTAAAATAATTTTTGAACAAACTAATTTGAAGCCCCAAACGTTGCCGGCGCCAGTGCTGCAATTTTTCTTTTTGAACATTATTACACCAGCCCTGCTTTGGGTGCCAGTGAAACGAATAATGTTTTTTGAAGCACCTGCCCTACGTTTATAGAAAGCCAGTCAAGCGAATCTTTCCTACATACAACTGGTCTCACGTTATGAGCAAGTTTAACGAAGTCTTCCGACATAACTAGGAGTCTATTCCTCGGGTAGAGCTATGAGAAATGGGGGGGTAAGTCGAATTCTGATTGTATACTGAATCTAATCTAAAACAAATAGGGCGCCACCATGTCCTGACTTAATTAGGGTAATTGCGTAGTATAATTCTAGGGGCGGACGTGGAAACCCAAAGAAAAAGAAATCGCCTTCGTTGACAGAAACCCGTCTTAATTGAATAAAACGCTGCTCCTGAAAGAAATGGTAATAATTAATTTAATAGAAGGGTGGAACACTATTTGTGTGCTACAAATATACCTAAAGAAACATCAAAATAAATAACTCCTATATAAGTTGTCATTAAAATTCTACTCATATGGATGTTAGTTTCTTGTAGTTAGTTTTAACCATCTTTGATCAAAATAAAAAAGCTTTAATTTTGAACTACTAATTTACTCAAAAGATTCTCTTTTAAAACAAAATTCAATGCTACAAGGTTTCATAAATAATTAAATGAGGTAAGGTATTTTAAATAAAGTTTCATCAAAATAATTTCTCAGCAAACATTTTAAAAGTTAGTGTTTACATGTTACAAAGAAAAGCCGACTCTGGCAGATCTGTCGAGAGGGTTACAAAAATAAAGCATATTAAATCACTTTTTCTTAATCTTAATTAATTGTTTCAGTTTTAGTTCTCATAAAGAAAGATTGTAAAAATATTCTTATAAGTTCAACTTATGCAAGCATTGTTCAAAGCATATGTTATTTGAGCACAGGTGTCAGCATTAAACTGCAAGCAAATAAGTGACGTAACAAAACATCTGTCGTTGTTACCAACAGAACAAAATGAACCACGTGTATGGTTTCTCAAACCATTATAAATGCTGAATTATAATTTTAACACTGAAAAATTCAGTCCAACAAACAATCTAAATTTTATATTATTCGTGCTTTTATGCACTAAACAAAACTAGCGTGTTTCTAATTTAGAACACGAACAAAATTCTTAAACTTATCTACGAATCAGAACTGTATTAATTGGATGTTAACAAGTGTTGCAAAATCAAACATAATCGCCAAACTTCCATCAGGTTTGTGGTAATATGCTCTTCTACCAATTATTCAATTACTAAATTACCAAAGCCGCTTCTTACGGACTGCAATACAAAGTCGTTTTCCATCAGTAGTTGGAATTGTGGTTACTATAGTTGGTTTTATGGTGGTGGAATACGCGCTAAACAAAATACCTTAATTAAACAAAGTAAATATTCATTATAGGATACCAACCGCTATTTTAAAGATGGATCTCTAATCGTCGAAATGTAACCGCAAGTTCGCGGCCTGCCTCCAATTGTACCTGGTCATTTCACAAGCTTGCAGGACCGACTCTCTTATCACCTCGCACGAGCGACGACGTAACCCCCAGCAGAGGCCTTCAAGCAACACGCGCCTGCGAAACGTTTTATACATAGAAAACGATATGTAGATACGACCTTAGCGTATTACTAAACTCGTTGCTTGTACTTTACTAATAATTTGAATAAAAGCGCTTTATGACTTTGCTTTTTATGATTGGATTTAGTAACTGCGAAATAAACTTGTTACAATGTCACCAACCAGTTCAAGAAATATATTTTATAAGTATTTTAGTTATTAATGACATTGCACCAAATTTATTCCTATAATATAACAGTATGCTAACCATCATGATCCTATTACATAATACTAGAAACTAGTGGTAGCGGCGACTTAAGTTGCTGCTCCAGTTTAGAAACCTATAAAATTTAATTCATATACAAATTTGCAAGCCACTGAATAAATAATATGTAAATAAAATAGCCGAGCGCCTGCCTATTTGCAACATTTATTAAAACGTGTATGCAACGGTCATATTAATATACACGTCTGGTGAATACTAAACACCTAATTAAGCTAAAATGAGTCTTTTAAAACAAGCATCGTTATCATCTGAAACAATGTTCTGTTAAAATCTGGCCACAAAAATTAGTTTACTTACCTAAAGCGACTTCACAAAACTCGATGCCGTAAACTGAAAACTGAAAAGCCGAGGACTTTACGTTAATGTATTAGCATATGTCATAAGGAAATGCTCCGAGTGTAAACACCAGGTATCCATCTATGAGCAAAATACTTAACCATTACTATTATTGTGCTATTCATTAGCAGAAATATGTAAAAATCTGCATAAATATTACGTCCAATGCTCGATTTGATTGCATGAAATTAAACTTGTGTCTGTTTTTGTTTGAGGTCTGAAAGCAGCTAATTAAAATATTGCATCATCCGTTTTAAATAATTCACATCTGTAAAATTTGTAAACATTCAATATTTGTGCAATTTAAAAAAAGAAATAATGCTTTACATAATCAAATGGGTTATTTTCATTATACAATAATAATTATTACAACAGGCTATTTCAACTTTTAAAAACAATGTCGATGTGTGAGCTCAAACGATTAGTTACTTGATAAAAACTTTTTTGGGGCGCAATTCGAGTGGTCAACAGCCTATAAACATGTCTATGCATGTATGAATGTGCGTGACGTCATAAATATCATAGCTTATAAATATTTCTGGTTGTGAAATATATTAACCGGATGCATGTTTGAGGCTTCTCGCGCTTCACTAAGTTCTATTTTTTAAATAAAAATTGCTTTGTATTCACAGAATGTCGGCCTATAATTTAAAGATCCAAACACATAATAACCAATATAATTTGCAGATTTTTTAAAAATGGCCCACTAGTAGAAAAGATTTTTATAATACGTACTGATTTGCCTTATGGAGAGTTGCATTCGCGAGCGTCTTTGGTACCATAATACACGTATGTATCATGAAACCGCACTAAAAATTGAATAACAACGGTACATATTTTTTCAGCGCACCGATTAATACTGATTTTATGAAAAATTTGTTCATGCCATCTGGTTCATCAAATTTCACAATGTTTTTTAAGCCCAAGCACTAGTAAACTTAAATGAGTAAGGTGTTTTGTATGACAATTAAACTACTGATGGATCATCGTATAGAATGCAGCTATTTTCTGCAATTTACAGAAAGTAAAATCATTATACATAGCTGAAAAAATATATAAATATTCAATCAAGCATACGCACACCCAAAAATGTTCGACTTGCCTAGAACAACGTTTAATTACAGAAAAAATATCAGTTAAGGAGTGTTAACCTCTCACGATCGCTCGACGGCTATGATTAGTCTCGAACCCCCGCCAAAGTTGTAAAATGATTACATCATGATTCATCCAAAATTCTACATCAGGTCTGTGCGAAGCTCGGTAAAATTAAGGTCAGCGCCACTTTTATATAGAGTTCGAATATTTTCAGTGGATCCTAAGATATTAACAAAAAATAATTAAAAATTAATTAGAAAATTAAACTATCTCAAAAAACTAAGCCGAATTTTACTAAAAGTTGCATTGAATATGTAATTCATATACAAAATCGCGTCCGTCTTTGTCAATATCTGGAACCACACTAAACCGTACTAGAAAATTAAATCGTTAGTATCACAACGATACATATATTTTCTTCGGCGCGCCGATTTAAGCCGATTTTATAAAAAATTTGTTTTTTCGCCTAGCATATATGAAAATAAATCATATCTACCCTAAAAATCTGACTAAAAGTAAACCTTTGCGTTTCTAGGGCCGCTAAACTCATAATAGCATGATTTTATAGGTTTTTCACGATCTAGACACCTATGACTATCATTGAGATTCATATATTGCAGCTGGTAACGCCGGCAACAAATTCCTTTTATTTTAAAAATTACAATTTATTAATTCGATAAATTATTGCCAGAATAGCATTCAATTCAGGTTATTTTAATTTATAGATAAATTGAAACATATGCCAATTCTGACAATAACTAAATTAAAACAGATAGTAACAAACATCGGTGTGATTCGGTTTGCTAGTAAACTGTGGCATCGGTGTGCACGTTAAAATAACCCCTTGCACCCGTCTTAGCGTGGGTTCGAAAACGTTAAATTTCTAAATTGGTGATCCTTGCCTTCCTTCAATGACCATCCTAAATCTCACCCTTTAAACGCCTATTTAAAGCGAGCTGCAAATCTTGGGTAAGTTCATTGCTTTATATTTGTTTGTTCATGTTTAAAAAATACAGTCCACTGTGTCTTAACCGCGCTAATATTTTGGTTACCTTCGGGCACGGATTGTTAGTAGCGGGAATTTAGCACTTTACTAAATACCGGGTTATAGGGGTTATTTTGCTAGTTCATGCCACAGTTTATTTACAAGAATCGTTCACTATAGATAACATAAACAGGTGTATGTTAAACAGACCTTTCGCGCTCTGTTATCGCATATGCTTTTCTATTTCAAATTCGCTTATCTATCCTTGCAATAGTGAGTACATTTGAAATAGCGTAAACAATACAAATCTTTCGTTCTAAATTTACATATTTGTTATACATCTGCAATTTGTTATTAATCACCGAATTATTAATATCACAATGAGTAAAGCGGTTAATAGATTAAAATCACTTCAATCTAAAAGGGAAACCTATTTCCAAAGAATTCAAATTCCTTACGATAAAAGTAAAAACATTCAAGATTCGGTAATTTTAAAAGAATTTAAGATAAGACACGCAACCCTAGATGACACAAAACGTAAATTAGATGAAATCATAGATGAAATCAATACGATAGAGTTTGAAACGGATCCAGAATTTAAACCGAACTACAATGAATTAAACGCTATCGATGAACTTTATTGTTACATTCAGGATGTTGCTACCGGTCTAATCACTTCGAAAGTTACTAATCAATCTTCTCCAAATCAACCTATGCACGCAGCTAAAGCTACTGTTCGTCTCCCAAAAATTGATCTAATTGATTTTAACGGCGACTTTCTAAAATGGCCTCTTTTCTACGAAACATTTAAAAGCCTTATCCATAATAATTCTATTTGGACAATACTTGCAAAATGCATTATTTATTAGGAAAATTACGGGGTAGCGTTCTGGCATTAAGCTCTGGTATGTTACCGACGGCTGAAAATTACTCTATACTATGGGCCGCTTTAATTGAAAAATACGAAGATAAACGCGCTTTAGCTAACACTTATCTTTCTCAGGTTTTCGACTTTAAAGCGCTTTAAACGGAAGGTATTATCAGTCTAAATTTATTCATAGAAAAGGTCGACTCTGCAATCAATGCTCTTCGTAAATTAAACATTACAAACTTGTCTGATTTTATTCTTACTTCTATTGCTTTATCAAAACCAGACAATCATACAAGACGAATTTTTGAACAATCTTTAAAGGGAGGTTCGATTCCTACTTACGATGAGCTAGCCACGTTTGTAAAAAAACAAGTTAAAATTTTAGATCGAACCAGCAGTAGCAAAACAAAGCCAATTAGTGGCCACACAAACAAGACGAAGGTCTTACATGCCTTCGCCACAAAAGAAGTAAATAATCACGACAATTTGAAATATGCTTATTATAAAGGCGAACATAATCGATTAGCTAGGTGTTACAAATTTCTTAATCTTTCTCCGCAAAATCGAATTTCTTTTGTTAAAGATCAAAAATTGTGTATTAACTGTCTCAGTTCTAAGCACGCTTTGTCGTTATGCCCTTCCACGTATTCATGTAAGTTGTGCAGTAACCGTCATCATTCTGTGTTACATATTCCTAGTCCGATTGTTGACACAAATAATCAAGCGTTATCTAATCCTATAAATACAAATGAAGCAATTAATGTGAGTCTTTGTTCAACGTCGACTAAGGAAAGTTCAGATAAAAATTACACGATTCTTTTAGCGACTGTGATCGTTAAAGTTAAATCAACAATGGGTACTCACCTACGGTTGAGATTCCTAATTGATAGTGCTAGTCAATGTAACTTAATTACATCTAAATGCTGCCAATTGCTTCGATTACCTGAAAATAAAACTTACACGTCTATTTCAGGGATCGGTGCGTCTTTCAAACCTGTTCGCGGTCAAACGCAAATAGCATTTACATCTCAACATGATGCAGATGTTAAATACAAAATGCAAGCGTTCGTGTTAGACAAAATCACGGATCCTTTGCCATCTTGTGCTGTCGACCCAGCAGTTTGTAAACATTTCAGCAATCTACGTTTAGCCGATGAAACTTTCTTTCGTCCTGGAGAAATTCACGGAATTATAGGTGCTGAACTTGTACCACATATTTTGGAATCATTCAAATATTCAAGTCCCGATTTACCCGTTGCCATAAATTCCACTTTAGGATTTATAATTATGGGTCAAACTCCAATTCAAAATGTCACGACCAATTTACAGATTTATTGTTGTGTTGAAGGGTCCGAGGTCATAGAACCATTGCTTCAGAAATTTTGGGAGCTTGAAGAAGTAGGTGAAGTCGTTACTCGTAGTTCCGATGATATTAAATGTGAAGAATTGTTCTCTACTTCAACAAAACGAGATGATACTGGTCTATACATTGTTGCTTTACCTTTTACAGAATATCCGCCAAACTTAGGAAATTTATTTTCTACAGCTTTGCGCAGATTTTATTCTCTAGAAAAAAGATTTTTTTTATCGCCGTCATACAGAGTAGCCTATAGTGCGGCGATGAAGGATCATATTGAGCAAGGTCATATGAACCTTATTCCAAATTGTACTCCTCATTTCAAAGGATATTTTATTCCTCATCACGGGGTGTTTAAGGAAGAATCGGTTTCTACACCTTTACGCATCGTTTTTGATGCATCGTCTAAAGATGCATTTAATAAATCTTTAAATGACTGCCTTTATGTCGGTCCAAAATTGCAAACCGATTTATTTTGCATATTAATTAATTTCCGATTAATGGAATTTGCTCTATTTCTGACGCAGATGTTCCGCCAAATAAAAATATGTTCCGAACATCAACCTTATCAACGTTTGCTTTGGCGATTCAGCACAGATAAACCATTGCAAACGTATCAACTCACAAGAGTCACTTTTGGTGTCAAATCATCTCCATATTTAGCTCTACGTACTGTACTTCAGCTAGCATTAGATGAAGCAAAAAATTTTCCGCTTGCATCCGCAGTTGTACAAAGAGATATGTATGTAGATGACGTAATTTCTTCGGTGGAATCTTTAGATAATGCCAAAGTCCTTTATCATGAACTGCTCGGACTTTTCACGGCGGGAGGTTTTCAGTTAGTTAAATGGGCCACAAATTCTTTGCATTTAACAAACGAAATATCTGAAAATATTCGAATGGACAATGTTGTAGATTTCGAAAGCAATATTTTTAAGGTATTGGGTCTTCAATGGCATCCAAAGGTTGATAATTTAACATTTGCGGTTAAAGGTCCAAATGAAATCTGTACAAAGAGAAATATTCTTTCCACTGTAGCTAGAATGTGGGATCCATTAGGGCTCTTATCTCCCGTGACAATTTTTGTCAAACTACTAATCAAAGAATTATGGATATTAAAGTTGTCTTGGGATGAAGAAACCCCTCCATATATTAAAGGTTTGTGGAATACCTTTCAGCAAGAAATAATTCAACTTTCCGACTTTAAAATATTCTGACACATCGGATATTCATCAGTAACGTCATTACAACTTGTGGGATTTTGTGATGCTTCTGAAAAGGAATACAGTGCCGTCGTATACGCCCGAACAGTGCCTCTGGATGGCGAAGTAAAAATTATTTTACTATGCGAGTTATGTATCCCCCAATTACCTATATATATTGAATCTAATAGGAATTATTAGAAATTGTTAAATAAAAGTATAAGTTCAATGCAACATTGTAGCACAAGGATAACCCAGAGAGGTTATCGACAGTTCATGAGAACGGACATGCAACTTTGCATACGTGAGGGCAGTGATACTGCAGGTGGCAGGTCACAGGCGGTCAACAGACCGCAATTACTTAGAATTAAGTTGTTACATTGTAATAAAGTGTACAATTAAGAAAAACGCAGACATGAGATCTGCAAGTTCCCACAAGCCGTGTGAGGGGCAGGTTATTATAAAAAGCCCGGGAGCTCAATGCCCGGCAGTCAGTCTTCGAACTCCATACTTCGTTGTTCAAGCTACTCACTAGTACAATAATTAATTTTAGTATTATGTACAAGTTATCTAAATTTCATAAAATAAATGTGTTAAGAGTTTGAAATTGTTTTTTAAAAACAAAGCTCCAAAGGCCCGAACCTTAACTGGCGCAGTCGTAACGGATGTCAAAAGGGCACTGAAAATCCAAAAATCGGAAGATTGGTGACCAAGAATTTTAATTCGAAATTTTGGCAGAACCCAAACCAAGTTGGAGAAAGAACAAAAATCGTCTAAGGCCAACAAACAAACCAAGTTGGACAAGATACAGAATCGATCGAACCCACCAAAGAAACAGATGAAATTTATGTAAGTTCATTTCCATACCTTTTTTTTTTAACCAAAAACTATAATTGATATATGCTAGTATTATAATTATTGATTACCATTTATTATTACTGTTTATGAATTGTATTTTTATGAATATTGTTTTGAAAATAATTTCAAAGTGAATTATTTCCAAAAAAAACGAGACCTTACTTTAAGAAAGTATTAACCTATGAGACGAATGTTAAAGAGATATTTTTTTCTTTAAAAAGTAAATGAGAATTGATATTAAGAGATTCTTACCACAATTATTAGAACTCAAAATGATCCAAAAATAAACAGGCGCACATTCACTAACACCAAATAAGAAGCGCGATTCAAACCCACGTTTTAAACCGGTAAACTAACGCAAAAGCTAAAGCTAATCCTTTAAAGCAATCACAAAACCATTAATTAAAACATTGACCTCTATAAAACTGTATGAACCACAGCAAGAACATTCTGCATTAACTGAAACTACGGTAATTTAAAACTACCGTAACCTAAAACCTCACCTAAGATAAGCGAAGTCTGCGAACGCAATATCATTATTACCTTAAAGAAATAGCTTTCAGAATCTTTGCACAGTACTAAAGTATAATTTCAATAACGCAATTTGCATCATAAGTAATAAACTCATTACGACATAATAAAGCAACGCAGTTTTTGCATTAATATCCACAAGTAATTAATCCATAAAAGCGTGTACAATTGCAACAAACACGGTATAAAATCTAAACGTCTTTCAATTATTTAATCAGCATTTATAAAGTGCATTATTCCAATACGAATACAGAATAACGCTAAAGTTATCATACGCTCATAATTGTAACCTGAAGCCGCACATAACAGAGAGTTCAATTACAAGTCGTGAACACCGAGATATTTAAAAATAAATAGACGTAACACTTTATGCAAAGCATTAGCAAGTAAATTAGTAATTCCTATAAATTGAAAATTAACACCTGTAAGTGCAATTATCTCAACGTACGTGATTAAATAACAAAGACTACATCCTTTAGTAGTTCATGCAAACAATACATTACAGAAGCAATTAACCTCAAGTCATATTAATTACAAATTAACAGAATTTAACGCTAAGCGAGAATAAACCCATCCATTTCAGATTCCTTAAGAAGCAAAAACTCAAGACAAATTAAAAGCTGCATAAAAACAAGCAAATCCAAGACTACGGTATTGAGTATAAATCTCACGAGTACATCCGCACTGTGTAAAATTTTATTTCCACAATCTAAACTTAGAATTAACAAATTCAAATCAAAAATAACGCTGGAAAATAGCAAAATAAATCTCAACCCTTACCAAATTTTTCACTTACCCAGTCTAAACTGAAAATTAACAAATCCTGACCAAAAATAACGCTGAAAAATAGCAAAATAAATCTTAATCTCTACAAAATTTGAAATTACCTAATCTAATTGGAAAACTAATAAACCCAAACCGAAACTAACGTTTCAAATAGGAAAATCATCCCCAATTTTTACAGAATTCAAAATTACCCAATCTAAATGAAAAATTAACAAACCAAAACCAAAATTAACGTTTCAAATAGCAAAACCAACATCAATTTTTACAAAACTCAAAGTTATTCAATCTAAAGGAAAAATTAATAAAGCCAAAGCAAAATTAACATCTCAAATAGCAAAACAAACCCCAATTTTTACAAAATTCAAAATTATTCAATCCAAAAGAAAAATTAATACATCCCAAGCATAATTACGCTACAAATAGCAAAACCAACCCAAATTTTTGCAAGATTCGAAATTATCCAATCCAAAAGGAAAATTAATACATCCAAAGCATAATTAACGTTACAAATAGAAAATCAACCCCAATTTTTACAAAATTTGAAATTTTACAACCCAAACGGAAAATCAGTAAATCCGAAGAAAAATAAACATAAAAATAGCGAAATAAACCTCAATTCAAAAAAAAAAAAAAAATTTTTAAAAATTTTTCCAAAATCGAAAACAACCCTTAACCAACATGAGTAACACAGACATGCGACTCTATTTGGAGACAATGCAGACATTTGATGGCACGCCGGCCCATCTTTCAAATTTCATTGGAGCATCTGAAATGTTCCTAAAAACCTTCTACAAACCCGGAGATGACCAAAGAAATTCATTGCTTATACGCTAGGTAATAAGTAAACTAACCGGAAGGGCACTAACCTTAATCGCCAGTAGGGACGATTTACAGGAATGGCAGGAGTTTAGACAGCTACTAGTTGCATATTTTGGAGATCAACGTAACATAAAATGCCTGGTACGAGACCTAATAAACCTTAGAATGGAACACAACCAATCCCCCTACCAATTCGGAATGAAATGCCAAGACGTGAGAAGTTTAATACTAACCAAATTAAAAATAGAAGAACCCGATCAAAACGTTAGGCATTTAAAAACGAAAATGTATGACGAAATGGCACTAGACACATACATAAACGCTTTACCAGAACGACTATCGGATAAAATCAGATTCCAACGACCCCAAAATCTAGAAGAAGCTATGGACCTAGTAATAGAAGAAGAAAATGTAATGTATTACCGCAACAGACTATACAATCCTAACGCAAATAAAAGTTATTCACCTATAAAAACCATACAAGCTACAAGACAAACAACCCCTCAACAAAAATTCACACCCTTTAACGCACAAACAAATCAACCGCGAATTAATAACCCAAGTTTCAACAATACGAATTTTAATAATCAATATAAACATTTTTCAAAACCAATATTTAACCATACTTTTACGTACCAGCATTCCAACCAAGATTTAATCAAAACCTAAACCAACAAAGACCAGCATTCAACGCAAACCCTAATAATTATTACAAACCAACACCAATGGATACCTCATCTGGTAACACCAGACAAAATACAAAATAACACATATCCGACCAAACCCTCATCAGAAACGCAATTTTACATCAGAGGAATTATTCCATCAAGAAATAGAAAACTTTGACACTGACCAGAATAATTACATTGAGACACCTACGAACAATGAATCAAACCATGCAGAAACTTACGAACGTGACGAACAATACGAAACTAACGAGGAGTACGAAGAAGAAAACTCAAACTCAAATTTTCAAATGGACCAATTCATAACCGACCAAACTTAATAAACTTAAATAATATAAATCACTTAGTATTACCATACATAGAAATACCCCACGCCAAATTCAAACTATTAATCGACACCGGATCATCAAAAACATTAATTAGCCCCAGAACCGTACAAAAACATTATTTAGATTATGTAGAAAGAGAACCATTTAAAATTAAAACAGCCCATCAAACAATACTACACCAATTCGTAGCCAACATACCCTTACCGAGAACATTTAATGTTAAAATGAAACATAAATTTTGTGTATTCGAATTTAACGACAAATATGACGGATTAATCGGAATGGACCTTCTAAGAAAATTAGGAGCCAACATTGACATTAAAAATCGCTTATTAAGGACAAAATACGGAAAAATCCCAATTAAATTTCAAAACACACAAATTGAACAAAAATACACTATAGAACCCCGAACGGAAAGAAAATAAAAATCCCAGTAAAATCTAACAAAATTTAGGAATAATAAATCATATGACATTTCAACAAGGAGTAGAAACCCCAACTGCCTTAGTGCAAATAAAAGATAACTTTGCAACCACAACAATATTAAATTCAAACGACTATCCCGTAGAATTATCACTGACACCCAATTAACGTAGAAGAACTAAATTTTAACGAAATGGAAATAGACGAAAATTTAGAAAACAATTACAACCCAATAGAACATGATGAAATGTAAAGAGAAAATTTAACTAACATCCGCTTCAATACCGACATCAATCAAGAAGAAGAAAGAGCAATTAAAAACTTATGTTTTGAATACCGAGACATATTCCATTGCGAAGGAATACCATAAACATTCACCAACACAGTAAAACATAATATCGAGTTAACAGACAATAAACCAATCTTTACAAAAGCATATAGACTACCTCATGCAAGCCAAGAAGAAGCTGACAGACAAGTAGCAGACTTATTAGACCAAGACATAATCCAGCACTCCAATTCACCATGGAGCAGCCCCGTGTTAATAGTACCTAAGAAATTAGACGCAACCGGAAATAGATAGTACAGAATGGTAATAGACTACAGAAAGTTAAATGAAAAAACGGTAGATGACAAATATCCACTACCAAATATAACCGAAATTTTAGACAAGTTAGGCAAATGCCAATATTTTACAACATTAGACCTAGCATCAGGATACCATCAGGTAGAGATGGAAGAAAAAGACATATCAAAAACAGCCTTCAGCACACCTAGAGGACATTACGAGTAAAACGAATGCCATTTGGATTAAAGAACGCACCCGATACTTTCCAGAGAGTCATGGACAATATACTACGAGGAATACACAATGAAAACAGCCTTGTATACCTTGATGACATCATAGTTTATTCCACATCATTGGTAGAACACATAGAAAGATTGAAAGAAGTATTCGAAAGACTTAGACAAGCACATTTTAAAGTACAATTAGACAAAAGTGAATTTTTACAAAAAGAAGTATCATTTTTAGGACATGTAATAACACCCCAAGGAGTAATGCCAAATCCAGACAAAACAAATGCAGTTCTAAATTACCCATTACCAAAAACAACCAAAGAAATTAAAGGATTTCTAGGACTTAGTGGTTACTACCGCAAATTCATTAAAGGTTACGCTCAGATTACCAAACCCCTGACAAATTGTTTAAAAAAGGGAAACAAAATTGAACACACCCCGGAATTTATTAAAGCCGTAGACAAAATTAAAAACATATTAACGAATCACCCTGTATTAGAATACCCAGACTCTTCAAAACCATTTATACTGACGACAGACGCATCGAATGTAGCATTACGCGCAGTATTAAGTCAAGGAAAAGTAGGTAACGATAAACCCATCAGCTACGCATCCAGAACCCTAAATGAAACCGAACAAAATTTAGTACCATAGAAAAGAATTATTAGCCATAATTTGGGCAACAAAATATTTTAGACCTTATTTATACGGAAGAAAATTTTACATATACACTGATCATAGACCACTAGTATGGTTATGCAAACTGAAAGAACCGAATTCAAAATTACAAAGATGGAGAATCAGACTCGAAGAGTATGATTACGAAATTATATATAAAAAAGGAATCTATAACAACAACGCAGACGCTTTAAGCCGAATCCAACTCAATGCATTAGAAACGGAATCCATTATAGGAAACGTAGACGAAGCAGATATAAGGGAGGATCCAGACGAGATCGACACAATACATTCGACACAATCGAAGAACCAAAAAACGCGATTAAAATCTTAAACGAAGCAATCGATATGAAAACTAACCAATTTATAATAACCGAAGTTTTAAATAACCACAATCCAGTAAAATATACAAAAGTAGATAACAAAAAGATATATCAAATTCAAATAACAAAAGATGACAACGAGGAACAAATAATTAAAATTTTAAAAGAATACACCCCGAGAACAAACGATTTTATTTTTATTTCAACACCGAACATTTATACCAAAGATTTTCAGAATTATACATTAAACTATTCAATAACTCTGGACCTGAACTCATCAGATGTACTAGAAAACTAATAACACTAGACGACCCTGCTCGAAATAAACGATGTAATTAGAAATCAACACGAAGGAAAAACCAACCATCGTGGAATTAACGAAACAATAAAACAACTCATAAGACGTTATTATTTTAAAGACATGAAGGACTTGACCACAGATTTCATTAACCAATGCGAACTATGTGACAGAGCGAAATACGATAGGAAACCCCCAAAGATACCCTTAATGTTAACCAAAACACCCGACAAACCATTTCAAAACCTACATGCCGATACTCTAGTAGTAGAAGCACAAAACTATCTAACAATTATAGACGCATTTACAAAAATAGGCCAAGCAATACCAATCACATCCAAAAATAGCATTGACGTGACCCAAGGATTTTTACAATATTTCACATTTTACGGAACACCCGAATCAATCACAATTCACTCAGCAACAAATTTTACACCCTTAGAATTAACCTTAGGACATTCAGATTCACGAAATCCCTATGACATACACTACAACAAGGAAGTATATCAACAATATGCGAAAGATCACAAACAAAAACTAAAAATAACTTACGACAAGGTAAAAGATAAATTAGAGAACGATAAAGAACGTATCACCACAACCCGAAACAAAATACCGACTCAAATAAATTTTCAATGGGACAAACCGTGTATGAGAAAACTTTCAAAGCAAGCGACATAAAACAGCACCCAGAAATTTAGGACCATTTAAAATTAAGAAAATATCAGATAAAAACATAGCAGTAGTAGACAACGGTAAAATAACAAAGTACATTCATTTGAAAAACTTAAGACACCCTGTAATTTCAGATAGACAATCATCACCCTTACCGTCAACCTCCACCCAGGTAGAACGGACAACCAAGTAACAATAGAAGATAAGAAACAACCCCGGTATTCTACCAATTAAATTAGGCAGTATGCAAACCCAATTAACATTTTCAAAATTAAATACCCTACACTCTAGTATTATTGAACCAATCGATTTATTAAACGAATTAATAAGAATTAGATCACTTATAATTAACAGTAAATTACCTTTTGATGTAACAAAATCGAACATTCTAATATTTGAAAAGATAGCTATTGTAAAAGGCTACATTAAGAATAACAAAATAATATTTTTAATAAAAATCCTAATAGTAGAAAGTAACAATTATCATTATTATCATTTATTTGCTTTTCCAACAAAAGTTACTAGCACATACCAAGTAATCATACCCAAAACCAAATTCCTATCCCTAAATGAACTGAAATATGGTTTTACAAACGAAAAATGTACTGAAGTAACACCAAACCAATATTTATGTCAATCGATGACGACAACAACCATTCAAGAAGACAGCCCTTGTGAAGTACAACTATTAAAATTCTCAAATCATTACGAAAACTGTGAAACCAAACAAGTGCAAATAACTAATATGAAAATTCAAAAAGTTACAGATAACAAATGTATAGCCATTTTCCCAACAGACGTAATAGCAACCATCCACTGCAACCAAGATGAAAATAACCAAGCATTAATCGGAAGCAAACTAATTACCCTCAAAGAAGATTGTTATGTGAAATTGAAAGATGAAGTAATCAGAGTTTACCAAGATCCCATAGCAACAAAGAAACTTGCAAACCTACCGGAACTACAATTCAAGATACAACAAGAAGACGAAGAAATAATTAAGAAACCTATGAAACTAGAGCATCTAGACTTAGACGATCTCAACCACGCCGTGAAATTAGTGGAAAGTTAAAAAGAACAATTAAGTGAACTCAAAACGCCAAAGTTACATTATAATAATATAAGTGTTTGGACAATTATATTGATCATTTTAATAATTTTTGTAATTATATATGTATTTTACAAAATGTACCTTAGATATAAGAATGAAGGAAACAGTTCTAGATTTAAGGAAACAAAGAAAAAAAAGGAAACAATAAGTATACCCTTAGAAACAATGAATTTTAAATGAATTTAAATAATGAATTTTATGTATTTAAAAATTAAGAAAAACGTTAATTTTTCATTTACGGTGGGAGGAGTTATGTATCCCCCAATTACCTATATATATTGATATATTGATTCTAATAAGAATTATTAGAAATTGTTAAATAAAAGTATAAGTTCAATGCAACATTGTAACACAAGGATAACCCAGAGAGGTTATCGACAGTTCATGAGAACGGACATGCAACTTTGCATCCGTGAGGGCAGTGATACTGCAGGTGGCAGGTCACAGGCGGTCAACAGACTGCAATTACTTAGAATTAAGTTGTTACATTGTAATAAAGTGTACAATTAAGAAAAACGCAGACATGAGATCTGCAAGTTCCCACAAGCCGTGTGAGGGGCAGGTTATTATAAAAAGCCCGGGAGCTCAACGCCCGGCAGTCAGTCTTCGAACTCCATACTTCGTTGTTCAAGCTACTCACTAGTACAATAATTAATTTTAGTATTATGTACAAGTTATCTAAATTTCATAAAATAAATGTGTTAAGAGTTTTAAATTGTTTTTTAAAAACAAAGCTCCAAAGGCCCGAACCTTAACTTGCGGTAAAGCTAAATTGGCTCCAATAAAACTGTCACTATTCCTCGTTTGGAGTTATGTGCTGCTTTATTGCTTGCAAGACTATTAAATTGCATCATTCGCACATATTCCTCACGATGCACTATCAAACAAGTTTTTGCGTTTTCTGATTCCATGGTGGTTCTTAACTGGATTCATAAATCGCTCCATTGTTGGAAAACTTTTGTAGCTAATCGAGTGGCAAAAATTCAAAATTTATTACCAGTAACTCGCTGGTTTCATGTTGATGGCATATCAAATCCTGCCGATTGTGCGTCTCGCGGTATATCTCCAAATCAATTTCTTAACGCCGAGTTGTGGTTGCAGGGGCCATCGTGGCTTCTTTCTCAAGAAAGCGATTGGCCTATTAAAATCATTGACACGGAAGAAATTATTTTGGCTGACAATAAACTTGAACAGAAATTGGTTTCACTTCCTGTGACACAATCAGAAGTTCATCCCTTATACGCCCTGATTGATAGATGCAGTTCTTACTCTAAATTGTTAAGCATAACTGTTTATGTTTTGAGATTTGTTAAACGTTAGCCTAAAAGGAACTGCATTTCTGCGGAAGATCTTGTTGCGGCGGAAAATATTCTAATTTTAGCAGTGCAAGATAAACATTTTTTCTCCGAAAAGACTTTTCGGGAAAAGGGACAACTTTGTTAGAAACCCTTTCGACATTTGAATCCTTTTCTTTCAAATAACTTAATTAGAGTTGGAGGTCGTCTGTCAAATGCAAATATTTCATATGATCAGCAGCATCCAGTTCTTTTACCTAAGAAAGATCGTTTTACCGATTTATTAATTGATCATTTTCATGTAAAAAATTTACACACAGGGCCACATCTTCTGCTTTCTCTATTACGTCCGCATTTTTGGATTATAGCGGCTAGAAATTTGGTTCGGACTCGTGTTCAAAATTGTAATCATTGTTTCAGAAGAAAACCTCGACCTTCTTTTGCTCTTATGGCTGACTTACCGTCTCCTAGGGTTAATCAGGCCAAAGCATTTATGCATACTGGCACTGATTTTGCCGGACGTTTTAATATAACTCTTAGTAGACACCGGGGAGTTAAAGCTCAAAAGTCCTATATATGTATATTTGTTTGTTTAACAACTCGTGCCGTGCATCTAGAATTAGCGTCAAGTTTGTCAACTGACATATTCCTTGCCGCATTTTAGCGTTTCCTTGCTAGAAGGGGACCATGTGCGGTTATGTATTCCGACCGCGGGACAAATTTCGTGGGCACTAAAAATTATTTAGATTCCCTTGAAGAATTTTTCCGAAATTCAAATTGCCTAAATGCCATTGGCCATGAACTTAGTCAAAGACGCATTGATTGGAAATTCAATCCGCCTTCGGCTCTTCATTTTGGAGGAATATGGGAGGCAAATATTAAAAGCGTGAAAGGTCATTTAATGAAAGTTGTGGGAGAGCAAATACTTTCTTATGAAGAATTTTCAACGGTTTTAACACAAATCGAAGCGTTGTTAAATTCACGCCCGTTATGCTGGCTTAGTTCAGACCCTTCGGAACCTCTCGCATTATCGCCTGCTCATTTTTTAACTCTCACCCCGTTGCAGTTTTTGCCCGCTGCCGATGAAACCGAAAAGGCGTTTACGCTTGTAAATCGCAAGCAACTTTTACATCAAATTGTTCAATCCTATTGGAAGCGATGGTCTAAGGAATACTTGTGTGAACTACAATCCCGACAGAAGTGGAATACACCTTCCTGTCCTGTTGAGCCAGGTTTAGTCGTGATAGTGATGCGCGATAATTGTCCGCCTTTGCAGTGGCCAACAGGGTAATTGAACAAACTCGCCCCGGAAAAGACTGCATTATTAGGGTAGTCACAGTACGTACAAAAGATGGGGTTTATACCCGTCCAGTAGCAAAGCTGTGTTCACTCCCCACGCAGTAAGCTTTTTTTTTTACATGCGCTGTTTATAGTTTTTCCTTTCTTTTCTTTTTTTTCCATTTAATATGAATTTTTCATTTTGTTAAAATCTTATTTTAAGGCCGGAGGATATAGTAACGCCGGCAACAAATTCCTTTTATTTTAAAAATTACAATTTATTAATTCGATAAATTATTGCCAGAATAGCATTCAAATCAGGTTATTTTAATTTATAGATAAATTGAAACATATGCCAATTCTGACAATAACTAAATTAAAACAGATAGTAACAAACATCGGTGTGATTCGGTTCACTAGTAAACTGTGGCATCGGTGTGCACCTCAAAATAACCCCTTGCACCCGTCTTAGCGTGGATTCGAAAACGTTAAATTTCTAAATTGGTGATCCTTGCCTTCCTTCAATGACCATCCTAAATCTCACCCTTTAAACGCCTATTTAAAGCGAGCTGCAGATCTTGGGTAAGTTCATTGCTTTATATTTGTTGGTTCATGTTTAAAAAATACAGTCCACTGTGTCTTAACCGAGCGCTAATAGCAGTTTTGACGTTTCAAATAATTTATCATTTAACCTCGGCGTCGGTGTATTGTTAATGAGAGTTTCAAATAAAAATATAAAATAATCATAGATGAGTAGTGAATAATTGTAATTCTAACTGAATAGCTGTTAGTGAAAATGAATGATAATTTAGACAGTGATGATGACGAAGAATTTACAAGTACTCCACCGGACTTGTAAGAAGAAGTGAGCAATGCTTCTTTACACCTTTTACCCAAAAAGTCTAGAAAACGGTACAAAAAATACTATAAATTATTTAATAAATAGAAAAAAGAAACAAATAAAAAAGCTCAAAATGTAACAGAGAATGTTTTACTTGCGTATTTATCAGAAAGATCGAAACGTGTAAATGCTGCTACTCTATGGGCAAAATTTTCAATGCTAAAAAGCACTTTTAAAGTCAAAGAAAATATTAATTTTGATAATTATCATAAAGCATTCTGTAAACTACCTTCCCAAAAAATCTAAAATTTTGACTCAAGTACAATGAATGTATTCAATTTTTAAGGCGGCAGATGATTCGGAATATCTAATGATAAAGGTATACAAATAAAATTATTGTAAATTTTTAGATTAACTTTACATTGTAGGTTTCTCTTATTATGGGAGTATACGGAGCTTGCAGCCGAAATGAGTTGACGAATATGAAACTTGACCACATAGATAATAGAGGAAACGTATTGATTGTTACAGTTCCACAAACCAGAAATAATAGTACAAGAACATTTACAGTCACAAACACTACAGTTGATGTACTGAATCTACTTACAATATACAACAAATATGTTTCTATTAGACCTCCCCACATTACTCATAATTGCCTATTCATTTATTATAAAAATAATAAATGTACAATACAACCGATAGGAAAAATGTATTTAGCAAAATTCCAAGCAAAATAGACACCTTTTTAAAATTGGTTGAACCTAGTACATGCACAGGCCATTGCTTCCGCCATAGTTCTGCAACTCTACTTGCTAATGCTGGAAGTAATTTAATAACACTTAAGATACATGAAGGATAGTATCCTTCTGCAATTGCTGAAGGATATATAGGTGATTGGTTATCAAACAAGATTAAAATGTGTATGCTATCGCAGAGATAAAACAAAGAACCCACTGTTAGCCCTGATGATAAGGTCCCTCTAAAGTATTAAGTAATAAAGAAAGTTTCAAGCAAGTGAACTTTAGCCAAAACCAGGAAGTTACATACTATCGGGATCTCTATTAAAAATGTTACGTCGTTATTGTTTACATAGCCTTTAAATATAGCTATTTTTTCAAATATTAGAATGTTTGATTCTACTACATCAAAGGGTAATTTACTGTTGGTTATGAAAGATCTAATTCTTTTAATAAATCAGTTTGTTCTATGATACTAGAGTGTAAGGTTTTTACCCTTTGCCTTATATAGGTAATTGGTATTACCGGTGCTATGCTCTAGACTTTACTCTAAGCGGTAGAAAGCATGGTTCAGATGGGGGGGATGGATATTAAAAATTTAAACTAAATATTAAGCGCCACTACATTCAGAAGAAAAGGGAATATAGAACCCAGTTAGCTACAACGATGAAATACCTGAAATAAATTACAAGATTAAAAATATAACATATGAGGCAGCAGTTTGCTCCTCCAATATATTTCAAAATAACATGAGATTGTAAGTAATTTTATATATTGTAATATTAACCTTTATGAAAGTATCTTTATATACTTAAAAATTCTATACCTTTTGTTTTAAATAAAAATATTCTAGGTTTCTTAGAAAAGTATAATGTAGCATAATATCCTATAACAAATTATATGTTAGTAGTACAAAACTGGGGCGACTGGCACCTCATTTCACCCAGAATCCCTCATTTCTCCACACATCTGGACCAATTTACATGTAAATTCCCATAAGGAGAAAATGAGGGAGATGAATCTCCTCCTGCACTCTCCTTGTGGAACTCCTTGTGGAATTTTTTACCCCAACCATTTTGATTACGTCACACCCGCATTCTTTCCACCCGCGAGATAAATCTTTCTCATATTTCCACCCACGAGATAAACCTATCTATCTATAAGAATTTTTTAGATAGCATTATCCCCCAGGGAGCTATCCCAATTTTAAGATTTTTTTTATCAATGTCGATTTCTAATCATCTATCCTTTTTTAATATCTAGAATCCTTTAACCAAACACGTAGCAGTATTGACACAAATCAATTAAGCACGCAAAATTTAATAATTTATTTTATCCGATTTACAGTTTAATAAAATAATTGCATACAGTATTTACAAAGTATAACATTATCTTCTTCGTTTAACCAAATCCAAGCAGGTTAAAGTAACCTGTAACAAAAAAAGGAATTAATGTGTTGTTTAAATAGACCTGCAACAAAAAGAGATTAATGTACTGTTTAATAGGAGCGGAAAAGTGTTTACGGTAAATAAGACATATTGTCGTTAATCTAACAATATGAGAATAATGTAAAAACATTCTAATGTAATGGGTTTTTAATATGTAAATGAGAAGGTCGACTTTAACGTAATCATCCTCCGAATTACATGTGAAAGCTGTATATAATTTCTTTTTTAAAGTGTATATCTTCTCCAAACAAAAACGCTAATTACAGTAGGAAAGTACGCTAAATGCGAGTCAATTAATAGCAATTTAATACTGCTTACTGACCTACCCTAATTGTTTGTACAAGGAAACACGATAAAATATAGTAACTACCTTATATATTTATGCCCCATGCGTAGATTGCTGTATTATTAGGAATGATGTACCTTTTGTTGTCCTCGCCCGACAAACTGATTTTATTAATTAACTGGGTATAAAGTTGGTGTTTACATGGTTTCGTTTAAGACCTCGTACATATTTTCCAGATTACTAGAAGACGTTATAACCACATTTTTTGTGTTAAAAGATTTCACATCGGTAGTCTCATCCCCCATTTTGGTGTAAACGCCGTAGAGTTCGCAATAGACTTTTATTGCTGTATGTTGTATTCTTTTTTCATTAATTAATCGAATAAATCGTTTTTTCTGCTTCCAAAGAAACTCGGACACTCCATCGTCGACACTGGCGTTCTTTATGCGATAGCTAGCCATACGGTTGTTAAACGCTGTGCTAACCATTTCTACACCATCGTCGCTAGTAGCGGTAACTGATGCATTTTTATGTTTGTTGCTCTTGAAGTGTGCGGCATACGTAGTTTTTTTCATTTCGAAATCGCATACTTTACACATAATTTGTGGTTGTTTCGTACAAGACCCTCTAACAGCTAGCGGAGCTGAACGTTTACTGCTTAATGACATACCATGCTGTTTTTCCTTGTATCACTGTAAGCTGTCCATTCTCGTAAAAGCGATACCGTAAGACCCACAGTTTAAATACTTTGCTGCGGACGGATGTATAAGCTTAACCGTGGACGATGTTACACCACTACATTTGTTCTGGTGCCGTTTGAGAGCATTTTTCCAGGTATAGGAAGCACCGCAAGAGTCGCATTTAAAAACGTGTGCAGGTACCATTTTAGTACAAAACAAAATCCGCACTATAAGACCTTGGTTAAACTTGTAAGCGAACTAACTTATAACTAAAGAGTTTACTCTTGCGTACCTGCATTATGTACCCTATAGAATGCAAACCGAAGGTTTCCGAAGACGGCCGAACGATGTTGAGAATTCAGCGGGGAACTAAATGACGTCATCTTTTGCCAAGCCTTGCTGCTCGTCCAGTACATTTAGCGCCAATGCATGCACCTGGTTCGCATCGTCGATGGTGCTAATGCCGTTAGTAAAAACATCGGAGACGTCTTCCATGTTATGCGAATCGCGTGCATATTAAAAATCCAAAAGGGTGGTAGCACACGCACACAAATTGTGTGCAAGTCGTGCTCTAGAAGATGCAGTGCAACTATAAACAAAAACTCAATAAAACACTTTAAACCTTTACTAAGGGTATACCAAACTTATTGTCTACAGAATACTTACTAATAAAGCAATTTAATTTTAAAAAACTTCTACGCCATATTTTAGGAAATGGTAGGCTTGAATATTTTCTAAATAAATCACCAAGCGAAAGTATATGCTTAGCGGTATTAAAATTAACCATTAAGTTCCTATTTTTACGACCGTGGTTAATTATAGATTAAAATTTAATTCGTTCACGTTCGAGCTTCCCGTAAACTAACATATTTTATAGTAACAGTGCGCTGTATAATACATGCATACCCCTTCGTCGCGCTACTGCTATTCTTGTAGTTGCTAAAAAAAGTCACTCTCCTTTTTACTGTTAGGACCGATGCAAAGCACATTTTATACTTTTTATAGCACATCGCGCACTTTTTTCGTTTGATAATTAAATTTTGTTTCTGTAGGCTTTTACACTTTCGCATAGCGGTCGACGGCACGTAATGATTTCTAGAACCGGTAAGTACTCGATATCGCCCAAATAGAGAATTAGATGCTCGATGTCTATCAATTTTCGATTCCCTCGTAAAAGGTAAAAAAAACTCGATCAATCATCCATCTAACTTAAATTTTGACCCGCTCTCATTCTGATAATTTCCAAACATTTTTTAAACGACAATGGGCTCAGAATTTTTTAAACCTTCGAGGGATCTATAAGTCGTAATCAATTACACGTTCGAGCTACCCGTAAACTAACAATGCGCTGTATAATACATGCATACCCCTTCTCTGCGCTACTGCTATTCTTGTAGTTGCTTGAAAAAGTCAGTCACCTTTTTTACAGTTAGGACCGCTGCAAAGCACCATTCTATACTTTCTTTAAAAGTATAGCACATCGCGCACTTTTTTGTCTGATAATTAAATTTTGCTCATGTATGCTTTTACACTTTCGCATATTTAAACATCTAATACAATCGATTAACCACTTTCGATTATTCTAACGGGACCCGCCATACATTTCGCCGCACCGTACCTTATTAATACAACGATCCTATGGGCTTCCACACACTAACACCTAACGTATCTTTCCTACTAGTTGTTAAACAAAAACTACCGGCATCGCCATGTCTGTATGCGGATGTAAGCAGATGTTTGTGGATGTGTACGAGAATATGTAACCATATACATTAATCAGTCTAAGCTATTTTATTTAGTCCACGAAAACTATTATTTTTCTAAACCGCAATTAATAAACGCCGTTATAGGTTTGACATTTCTACCATTACCCAATGACTGGTGCTACGTACATGGAAACTTTAATTTCTTATTGGAGAGAATTCTTAGTCTCCCACGCACTGTTGCATTGTTGCATGCCCACCCCTTTTGAGGATATATGCTCGTTATAGGTAGTAGCAGCGGCGGTTTTACTTAACTACACTCCGTGAGACCCCTTTAATCTTCTTAATCGTGTCTTTCTCGCTTACAATACAGTAGGACTTAGCCCTACTCCCAACAAATTATAATACTAGATCCCCATTAAATTCGTCTTTAATTTTCCCTACAACTTTTTTGTTGACATGCGGTATATAGTGTTTATTATCCGCGGGGTAGTCACTCTTTTGAGATAAATATATCTTTTTTTTGGTATCAACTAATATTAAATTTTTCTAGGGAGCCCAAATCTGTAAATAGATTTTAAATAGGGCCACCCCATACAAGGTCACGCTTTTTAAAGACCCAGACCTCTAATTTTTACCCATCTTTATTTAGCTACATCTATAAAACCCTTTTTTCGCTACCCAAGACATATGTTTTAACCAACCATTTCCCTAGAAATCTAAAACCGATGTGTCCCGCGAACACAACGTGGAGGTAACACGTATATTCTGTCAACCAGGATAGAAACAGGAAGGATTTGGAAGGTGGGCGAAGAACTTAAAAATTATGGATTCTTAAAAGTAATATATACAATAGATTTACAAAATCTATACAACTATCTTAGATTTATATCTTTATACTACCCATGCGTAAATTGATTTGCTTCCAGGATGACGTTACGCTAGTCATCTTCGCTCGATAAACTAATTTTACTAATAATCTGCGTGTACAAATCGTGTTTTTACTCTGAATACATACGCCGGCAAGTACACCATACCAAATAAAGAATTAGATGCTTGGTGACTGTTAACATCCGCTTCCCTCGTGTACGCCCCAGACAGATCCCTGGTGGTGATGTCATAGCCTTTTATAAATAAAGAACAATGTAATACTATTCTAAGATGTTTAATCTGACATACATAACAAAAATTAAAAATATTTAATGCCAAGCATGGGGCCATTTAAACGTAATTTTAATACAAAGTTATACACAGACGACAGTCTTTTTTTATGTTTGTTTGGAATGGTTTTAATTTTATCTAATTTTATTCGCAGCTTAAAATTTAAATCGACACCAAAGTCCTCTATCTCCTTTTCTAGCCAATAGTTTGATACATAGAGACCGTCTAGGTTTTCGAATTGTAAAATGTACCGAAGTTTGCCTCTATATATAAAGTTTTTGATTCCACCTACAACCAGATACATTCCTTCGTGTAATTCATGCAGCTTGTGACAATCTTTTAATCGCGGCTCCCCCACTATATCCTGCATACGTATCTTGTTAGCTTGATCGACTTCTACTTGTCGGTATTGGAGGAAATGCTTATTCTCCCACTCACTATGACGTAGTTGCAAGTCCACTACTTTTGGAAATATATGGCTGTTATAGGTTGTAGGACCCTCGGTTTTAAATGATCCGAAAGGTTCTTCACTAGGCAAATATACAATGTTTAACGGAACCCCTTTGCGTGTGGTGTACGCCAAGGTTACGAAACCCGCATTCTTTAGGTCGTCTATGTTATCTGCCATTTTGATAAATACGTTTTAGAATAACCTTTCAAAAAGTATACGGATTTAGTACCATCCTTTTTCGCAAGGACGCCTAGATAACTAAAAAAGTCTTTTTTACTAACCACAAATGCATACAGCTTGTAGAAACTAGATGTAGCTAAGTCAGTCCATCGGCACATAAAATAATCTTTTAATTCTTCCTCATTTTCTCTAATAAGATGTTCTTTGTCTAACACATCTTTGTTCGCGTATTGTCGCAGTGTTTTCCATGTAGTCCAATTTTCGCCTTTTTGCATTCATTTCCTCTAATTCCACTTGTCTTTTTCTTCCACTTACAGCGTATGGCATGCATAATGGGGGCAATTTCCTTTAGCGTAAACGGGTAGAGTTTACTGACAATATTTACACCTTGTCGTACAACCTCTGGGCGAATGTTAAGCGTATCTATCAAACCCAATTCCGAAATGACCATTTCTTTTGGAATTGTAGAATATGGTGTTACAGATTGTGTAAAATAAGTACTACCTGCTTTAATGTAGCACTTGGTAATATTTTTATTTTATCTTGGCTATCTTCCTCCTCTACTATCTCCAAATAATTTACAGGTAAATAGTTAAAACTAAAAGCCGAAAGCACATACTTTACCAATTTTTACCTGGATGGGAACTAACTATTTTTTTTGAATAAAGTCAAATATTTTTATACTCGTCGAAATTCTTCCGATACCGCCCCTTATCCAAATCAAAATTTTTTACAATGGTTATAAAATTATGTTTTGAGTCACACCCACCCCAACACTGTAAGCACATTTCTTTAAATTTTGGATATGTCATGTCACCACTTATATGATCCGAAATGATATGGCGAAGGTTTGTGTCATCCTGTTTCCATAATGCGATTACATTGGCGTTATCTCTGAGTCTATGTTTTAAGGCGTTAGCGTAAATTTGACATAGATAGAACGAACCCATTGCTTTATGTTGACCGAACGAGAAAAACTGAGTGATTTTACTTTGCTCATTTGCTGGTATATCATCGAAAACCATAATTGAATCTTCTTTGGTATCTCCGGGTTCGATCAAATCATCGTAATTTTCAATCTCATGGTATTCAATTACTTCTTTTAATGGTGTAAAAACGTTTCTTAACAATTCGTATTTCGGTTGATATAAACTCTTTGAAAATACATAGACAATTTGGAATCTAAGACCGTTCTCGTGCAAGATCAGAGATATTAAAGCGTTGGTCTTCCCACAACTCGATGGTCCCACGAATATAGCTCGTATGTTAGACTGGAACAAAGGACCATGTTTACCATCTTCTTTAAATTAGCAATAGCAAAGTTATCATAATTCTGTATAGGTATTTTAACTTCTGGCATAACAACTCTGGATGCATCGTTGGAATTATGTAATATCTTCACGTTTTGCAACCTTTTAACATATCTGCATACCGTTGTTCTAGGTATATTATATTTTTTACTAGCAGCGTAGAAACTCGAGCCATCCAGGATATGCTCTGCTGCTTTTGTAATAGATTGTTTGGAGCACCACTGATTGCTTGAATGCGACATCTCTCAAAAAATGTCTTACTATAACTAAGCTCAACCCAAATCTACTTCCTTATATACCAAATTTAATCTCCCTGCTCACATAACCATATGAGCATATGACCACATGACCATATGACCATATGACCATATGACCATATGACCACATGACCATATGACCACATGACCACATGACCATGTGACCACATGACCATATGACCACATGACCATATGACCACATGACCATATGACCACATGACCACATGACCATATGACCACATAACCATATGACCATGTTAGGTTAGGTTAGTTAGATTTGTGTGGACTTAGGTTAGATAAAAGGAAAAATTGATAGGTTAGGTCAGCGCCGCGGCGCTGACCTAACCTATCAATTTTTCCTTTACCTATACAGAATTATGATAACTTTGCTATTGCTAATGCAAAAGAGGATGGTAAACATGGTCCTTCGTTCCCGTCTAACATACGAGCTATATTCGTGGGACCATCAAGTTGTGGGAAGACCAACGCTTTAATATCTCTGATCTTGCACGAGAACGGTCTTAGATTCCAAAATGTCTATGTATTTTCGAAGAGTTTATATCGACCAAAATACGAATTGTTAAGAAACGTTTTTACACCACTAAAAGAAGAAATTGGGTACCATGAGTTTGAAAATTACGATGATTTGATCAAACCCGGAGATACCAAAGAAGATTCAATTATGGTTTTCGATGATATACCTGCAAACGAGCAAAATAAAATCACTCAGTTTTTTTTTGTTCGGTCGACATAAAGCAATGGGTTCGTTCTATCTATGTCAAACTTACGCTAACGCCAGTTATGTATCCCCCAATTACATATATATATATATATATATATATATATATATATATATATATATATATATATTGATATATTGAATCTAATAGGAATTATTAGAAATTATTAAGTAAAAGTATAAGTTCAATGCAACGTTGTAACACAAGGATAACCCAGAGAGGTTATCGACAGTTCATGTGAACGGACATGCAACTTTGCATCCGTGAGGGCAGTGATACTGCAGGTGGCAGGTCACAGGCGGTCAACAGACCGCAATTACTTAGAATTAAGTTGTTACATTGTATTAAAGTGTACAATTAAAGAGAAACGCAGACATGAGATCTGCAAGTTCTCACAGCCGTGTGAGGGGCAGGTTATTATAAAAGGCCCGGGAGCTCAATGCCCGGCAGTCAGTCTTCGAACTCCATACTTCCTTGTTCAAGCTACTCAACCGAGTCAGTCTTCAAACTCCATACTTCGTTGTTTGAGCTACTCACCCAGTACAAATTAATTTTTATAAAGTTATTATGTACAAATTTTAGTAATAAAAATATTGTTAAAGTGTCAAAGCTTTTTAAAAGACCAGCTCCAAAGGCCCGAACTTTAACTGGCGCAGTCGTAACGGATGTCAAAAGGGCACTGAAAATTCAAAAATCGGAAGATTGGTGACCAAGAATTTTAATTCGAAATTTTGGCAGAACCCAAACCAAGTTGGACAAGGAACAAGAATCGTCTAAGGCCAACAAAACAAACCAAGGTGGACAAGATACAGCATCGATCGAACCCACCAAAGAAACAGATAAAATTAATGTAAGTTCATTCCATAACTTTTTTTAACCAAAAATTATAATTGATATATGCTAGTATTATTTTATTTATAATTGTTTATGAATTTATTTTATGAATATTGTTTTGAAAATAATTTCAAAGTGAATTATTTCAAAAAAAAAACGAGACCTTATTTTAAGAAAGTATTAACTTATGAGACGAATGTTAAAGAGATATTTTTTCTTTAAAAAGCAAATAAGAATTGAATTTAAAAAGAGATTTTTTTTTTAAAAAGTAAATGAGAATTAATATTAAGAGATCCTTA